>CM057341.1:199949487-200379431 GCA_030015575.1 Agapanthus africanus
TTGATCCAACAATTTTCTGTTTAACAGAAAATATCCTTCTCATTTAGAAAGATTAGGGAGATATTTCCCCCCAATAGAATTGAACTCTATATTTGGTGATTTTTAATCACCATTAGATCTTTTTGATCCAATGATTCTCCATTAACAAAGAACATCCTTCCCTTTTAAAAGATCAAGGGAGGTATTTTTCCAAGAATAGAATTTAATTCTATATAGGGAGGCGCTCTTACGTGTTTAACACGTGACCCCGATGTGGGTTATAGCCTATTTTATTTTGCGCCATATGCCTTGCATATAGGCGCTCACGTGTTTAACATGTGAGGTCAGTTTGGCCTTTAGCCACTTACTCTTAGTACTTATATGCTTTTCATACAAAATTAGAATTTAATTATATATAGAGAGTTTAATTCTATCTAAAGCTAATACTTCAAAAGGGTGTTCTCACGTGTTTAACACATGACCCCAATGTGGGTTTTAATATATTTATTTAGTGCTTATATGCTTTGCATATAAGTACTCACGTGAGGCTCAAGATGTGGGAATTCTCCTTTTTTCCTCTCGCTTTTTTATAAGGGAACACCCGCCACATCTTTGAAGACGTTGAGGAATTACAACGACATATATCAGAGGTGTGGAAAGATGTACCCTTAAACCAAATCCTATAATTGAAGGAAAAGATCATGGTGGGTCTAAGAATCGTTAGTCTTATATAAGACTAATATTAACATAGAAGATATGAGATGAATATCATTTTGGATATCATCAATGGGTGATCACTAGTCGTATATGGGACTAAGATTGGTTTGGAAATCATGAGCATATGGGCTCAGTTGATTTCAGAAGAAGTTTAAGTTTCACAGACTTAGCCAATTTGGGCTAAGATTGGGTTTCTTTATCACCCAGTAGTGCTAATCACTCAGTCTTTTGACTATGGATACAATATCCAAATTTGGCTATGGAGCTCACATGAGTATCACGTGAGGCGCTCAGGCTTGGGCCTTGCCCGATCAGTGCTAAGCACTTAAGCACTTTGAATATATATAGTGCTAAGCACTTAGTTACAACGCTCACGTGTGTTTCACGTGAAGCTCTATGTTTCTTGGTGCTCACGTGCTATCACGTGAGGCGCTACAATAGTGTTAAGCACTAATCTGTTCTGCCTTCCGGCGCTCACATGCTATCACGTGAGGCACTTAGTTTTTGAGCGCTCACGGGTGTTTCAAGTGAGGCGCTAGGCTTTTAGTCACAACACCTGATTTTACATACAGCTAGTACCGTTGACGAGCTTGTAGGTTAACCCATGAGGGGATTGAATCTGATTGTGTTTCGGATTCAATCGGATAGGATCATGTTTAACTTACTGCCAGCGTATTGACAGGTCTTTAGAGTCCCGCAATGAAAGTGTCTGCCCGGGCAAAATGTGATGTGGCGTGCATATTGGATACGTGCGGGAGTTTGATTAAATGCGTAATTTAATCGAAAGTCCGGAAATACTAGCCGGTTTAAAAATCGGAATATTAAGTCAAGTGTTGACTTGATAACCGTATTTTTTTTTGCTTTCTAGTATTGTGTATATGATACATGCTCACTTTTTCAGTATAAGATACCGATACGATATTGATGGCTATTCGTGTATTTGATACATGATGTGTATGTGTATAGGGTACATATACTTGATCTCATTTAATATATATGTGATATATATTATACCCACCCTCATTATTGTTCCATGTGTGTGTGTGTAACATGTGGTGGTAGGACCGAACAAAGAGAGGAGGGAATGAGACTTGTCTCATATTAATGTATAAGAAGAGAAAAGAAAAAAAGGTAGAATTATTCTTTTTCACAAGCTATCTATTTCTTCTTCTGCCTCCTCTCAAGCTTGAAGCTTGCTCTCTACTCTAATGGCTTCTCTCATTTGAGTGAGGGAAAAAGAAAAGAGATAGTACTCATTATTCACACCACTTTCTTCTACACTTATCAATTCACTTCAGAGAGTATCTCCACTTGAAAATGGAGATGGAGTTTTGGACGGCCTCCTTTCACCGCTGATCATCTATGGCGAGGCGGTCGGCTTGTACACTCTCCGGGAGCTCACGAAGTCTAGCATGGGTCTTCCGATGAAGATCGGACATGCTACAAAGGTTGTAACATCTAGACCTGCTCTCTAGTTTTTTCCTAGTTGGTTCAATTGCAATGAATTTAATGATTCTTAGTTTTAGATTGGTTCTATGTTTGAAAAATTGTTGTTTTCTAATTCTACCGCGGTCCGTGAATGTCATGACCCGAGGACCAATCCCTAACAGGTTCTGTTGTCCTATCTCATCATGAGGTCACTAATCAATCCCGTCTCTTCTTAGAAAAAGGGGGAAATTGGAGAGGAAGCATCGCCATTTCTCTTTCTTAGAGTTTCCCAAATTCACAAGTTGCTGTCGATTTTCTCTCCCATGAAGATTTCTCTTTCTATTCTAGCGCTTCTCTAGTAATTCTTCTTCTCTCAATTTCTTATAGCTATGACTTCTGGTGTCTTGAGTGTTGAAGATCAGGAGAAAGTTAAGGGTTTTAAATCTTCTCTGTCGATTTCTTCGGTGAAAAATAGGTGTAGGTCTTCTTCCCTTTCCGTCGACTTCAAAATTGAGTCTATGCTCTCCATCCTCGATCCTCCTGAAGGGTATATCGGTTTGTACCATGAATCCTTCCTCGCCGGTCTTCAATTTCTCTTTCCCCTAATTATTCAGCATATTCGTAAGGATTTGGATCTTGCCCCTTTCAGATTGCGACCAATGATTGGTATGTGATTATCGCTTTTGTCGCTATTTCCATGGTAAGGGAGGCTTACTCGCCTGAGCTCCTCCACGCTTTTATAAGTGTTGGCTTCTCCACCGGCAGCCCGCGTCCCTTGGCTCATCTTCAGGGTAAGGTCAAGATAGTTGGGGGGTTGAAGACCGAAATCATCGACCGGAAAAAACGGTTCCTCTTCTATCGCAATTCCGACCCCCCTCCAAGTTACTGACGTCTTGAAGAGGAGAGAATAAGATCGCTATCTTCAAAACATCCATGAAGAATATTCCTTATGGCCACAAAGTTATAGCTGAGTATCTCATGGATTTCCAAGGGGGAAGACTGGGTGTGGAGGAGTTTTTCACTGAAGGTAACTTCATCTTATGTGGTCTTGTCTTTCCGGAGCCCGAAGTTGATCTTACTAAGGGTCACGAGAGCTTACTGTATAATCGTGAGTGATTAGTGATAGGTGAGAGCATCGAGCTCCCCACGTGGGAGGAAAAGATGTCCCTTGAGCTACAACATCCTTCTCTCCCTCCCTCTCCTGAAGTATCCCCGACCCATTCTGTGGATTCAACGGTGGTGGCTCTTCTGACCATAGGCCATATTCCTGATCCCAACCCTTCTAAAGCTTCTAGTGTAGAGTTTACTTCGCACCCTCCTGTTCTATTTTCGAAGAACCTACCCTCCCAGAGTTCGACCTCTCACCGAGGTGGTAAGAGGCTGCTAGGTAAGGTAAAGAAGGTCTCTTCCACCCCCGGGGTTGGCAAGGCTCAAAAAAGGAAAAGTTCTTCCGCCCCGACCCCGCTAAAGAGATTTTCGTCTGTCCCTTCTCCTAGCCCGGGAAGAAAGAGTCGGGCCTTTAAAGTCCTGTAGTTTGTATGGGAGGTATCCTTCGATCTAACTATTTAGCAAAGTGTTCAGGTGCATGGTTGCGGCTTTACCTGACGTTGTTTTATTTCTTCCCTTTTCAGATCAAGTCGATATGATCAAGATCTTTGGGAGCAAGGCCTCGACATTAGGTGGTTCTAATTCTTCGATCTCCGGTGACTCTTCCAAGAGTGTTAAACGTCGTATTGATGAGAGGCTTCCTGAGCCAAAGAAGAGGGCTGACTCTTTTCCCTTACTAATGACGGTTTTTTACGAGCCGCAGAAGTTTTGTATTCTCTTCTGATCTTTGCTCCCTTTTCCTTTTCCTTCCACGCTTTCCTATGCAGAGGCTTTACGGGAGGTGGTCGCCCGCTTAGTCGAGATGAGGGAGTCCTATTATTTACTTTTGGTGTGTGATTTTCTTCCCTTTGAGTTTTTCTAACATAGCCTGAAACGTGTAGGCCACTCCCTTGGCGTCTAACATTAGGTGCAGAGACCAGGCTTGCGACGAGTAATTAGCTCAGGAGAGGGAGGAATAGAAAGAGAAGATGGATGGGCTTTCCGACTGCAGGGGGAGCTCAAGCTGGGAGTGGGCAGGTGAAAGAAGAACGGGATGCCGACAAGGCTGCCAAGGAGAGATGGAAGAAGAATGCTTCCTCACTCGATGAGAAGCTCGCTGAGGCCGAACGTAAGATGGAGCAGGCCTCATGGAGCTTTGGCGCTCCTGTGGATTGGTTGGAGGAGTACAAATCCTCCGACGAGTATGTGACGGATTTCATCGAGGTTTTTCACGGTGGTGCGGAGGTTGCGCTCCGGTTAGTGGTCCATCGAGCTCCTGAGTGCTTTCCCAAATTGGTCAGTTTGATGCCTATAATACCCCAAAGCAGTGCGGTCTTCAGACATCATGGTGATCTGCTCTTTCCACACTAAGTGCAGTTTGTTGCGAACATATGTTGATCTAAGTGTGGAGACGCTTCAGAACAATAGGATCGTGTCCCTGAATCACATTACGAAAGAGGACCGAACTGCATTATAAATACAATGATGCCACCCTCGACTACGGAGGTGCCTTTTAGATGAACCGGCACTCCGAAGTTTGAAGAACTCTATAGTTAAGCGTGCTCAGGCTATAGAAATCCTAAGATGGGTAACCTCCGGGGAAGTGACCCTTTCTCGAGTCCGGTTTGCTCCAAAGGACAAAACCGTGTGGATTCGGCCAGAGCGGACAATACCATCCGTATTGGGGCATGGGGCATGACATTTATGGTGGCCTATACAGGTGCCTTAATAGTAGGTCTGTGGTTCGAGGACGGACCATTGTTCTTAGGTGAGGGAATGTAATACTCCAGAGCAGTGCGGTTTTTGGATATCGTGGTGATCTGCTCTGTCCACACTCAGTGCGGTCTATTGTGGATATATGGTGATATGAGTGTAGAGCTGCTTCAAAATAATGGGATCGGGGCTCTGAAGCACATTCCAAAAGTGGACCGAACTGCATTATAAATGTAATGATACCGCCCTCAATTATGGAGGCGTCTTTAGGATGAACCGGCACTCCAGAGTTTGAATACTCCGTAGTTAAAGCATGCTCGGGCTAGGGAAATCCTAGGATGAGTGATCTCCTAGGAAGTGGCCGCTTCTCGAGTCCGGTTCCCTCCAAACAACAAAACCGTGCAGTTTCGGCCAGAGCGGACAATACCATATATACTGGGATGTGAGGCGTGACAACTTCCGAGGTGGTCTTTGCTGAAGAGAAGAAAGTTAGGGAACTATTCCAACCCCCGTTGCATCTGGGGACTTGGTTTTATCCCCTCTCCAAATGATGCTAGGGTTTCTTCTTTGGCCACCCAGAGTAGGGATAAGGGGATTGTGCCTTAGAAAGATGACTCAGGGTCCAAGGGCAAGGCCCCAGATTCCAAGGTTACCAGATAAATCCTTCATTTACCTTTGTTGATTTTTTTTGTAATTGTGTTGGGTCTTTCGCATATTTCTGTTATGATTTTGTGTTTTATTCGGCTTATATGATTGCCTGAGATCAACATTTTTTGGTAGTTTTTCCCCTTGTATATCTTGTATCTGTGTTTGTTCGCTTCCCTTCCTTTATAGTAAATATATGTGGTTTGAAATAGATCGCAGGCCTTCTTGCTCGCATAAGTGAATTGCAGACTCGTTGCGATGAGCTGTCCCAGCTATGTGATGAGCTGAATGAAAGGGGTCGGGCAGTGACCCGAGCTAAGGATGAATACAAACGGAAGTGTGAGGAGCTATTGTGGCACTTTGGTACCCCTGAGTCTCCTCATCCTAACCCCTGGTCTGAATGAAGAGCAGTCGGGGCCTATCGTTATGGTTACGTGCTTTCTGTGAGGATGCGGGATATCTTTCACATCGGTGTCTAGTTGACTGTGGATATGATCCGCAAGGAGGGATCCGGTTCGATACTTCGTGATGTGACTATTAGGATAATAACTCGAGAGTATAACATCCCTATCTTTGAGCGGGGAGACTCTTCTTTTTAGATAGGTTTGAGAGTAGGATGTTAGAACTGAGCATCGGGGAGAATTTGTAACCCTGTGGAATTGTTGTTTTTAAACATCTATTATAGCAATCTTTTGGATTTATGTTCTGTTATTCATCTATGTTTGCCCTCGGTTTTAGGAAAGGTCTTCTCATCCATTGTCGCGTAGGTTGTTAGTGACTCTAGCAATGAAGGGGAGCGTGATGATGGAAGCCTTATGCCAGATCTTGATGAGCTGAGATGCCTGTATGATCAGCTCATGGAAAAGCATGCTAGTCTCGAATGAAATTATGCCGAGCTCTAGAATATCAGTCAAGTCCCATCAAAATATTGCGTGAACTAAAGGCCGAGGTATTATTCCTGAAGAGGAAACTGTGAGACGCCGAGAGTAAGGAAAAGGTCCTTAAGGACGAAGCTTTTCTTTATAGATTGGGCTACAACGGCATAACAAGTCTCGCAGAGGGCTTCGTCACCGGATCGATAGTTACCCATCGAGTGATTGTTGAGTATGGCCTCCCAGGTTTCTCCTTTACCCCTTTTGGGATCGCTGCATTCTTCCTTTACCCCCATCTGTTAGAAGGAGGAAGGCATTGGTATCCTATGTTCATAACCGATTTTCGGAAGCGAGCTGCTGAGGTGGCTTGGGAGGTTAGGCAGGAGGATATGTTCTATGCCAGGATAGATGATGTAATTGAGGGTTGTTCACGTTAAGCCCGATAAAAACTTCCTTTGTTACAATGAGACTTGTTTTTGTCTTCTTCATTTTAATAGGAAGTTAAGGGGCTTTGTTTCGTACTAGTAATGATTTTGTCATGTATTATTGTTGTCCCGTTTTCCTCACATGTGTGTCTGTTTTATTTTCTTTTGCTCCCATGTTGCACTTGAAACCTGAAACCATTCTTCTCGTAGGTTGTCTTGCAGGTCGGTATAGGAGGCGTCGGTAGTGATGCTAGCGGGCTGGGGCCTTCATATGACGAGCTGAAACTCGAGTATGGAGAGCTTTTGGAGGAGTGCAATATCAGTATCCATTGTGATCGGGTTTTTCACATGGTGGTATGCCATGTTATGTTCATCTTTGAAGTTATGTTGACACAATATCTTTATCTCAGTTTCGTCTTGGATATGAGCCAACTGGACTCGGCATGAATCATTCCATTTAAGCTTGAAGATGAACTATGATGAAGATCTGATCGAGTAGTGTCGTGTATCTTTTTGAGCGATTTGGTGGTTGATTCAGTGATGACCTGTTATTCTGTTTGAAAAATTGCTAGCGTTGATATATGAAGAAAGCCCTAAGGGGGCGATCGGCAACAGCGGATATTTTTGCAAGGCATTTCATGTCTGATTAGATTCAGTCCAAGGTGAAGATTTATTAGAATGTGCTGAACTCTGACTCATCTGTTATATTTATATTTAAATATATTTTATTTGTTTGTTTAGAGATAATATTTAGTTAGTTATCATAAATAAATCCTAATTAAATCAATGTTATCTCTAAGCATTATTGTAAAGGCTGTAAATATGGAGCAATAGCCTAGGGCTTGGATGGTACGAGCAAGAGAGAGTCGTCACAATGTAGCTCTAATATTTGTGAGAGTCTTTTCTCTTTTGGGGAGAGATCCGTGAGGGTGGGTGTTTATTCTGTATTCTCCATATAAACTCACCGGTACAAAGATGGGTTGCCCTTACGGATATGAACATCCATAAGGGCAATTTTAGTTTGCCCCTACAGTTTCTACCGTAGGGGCAACAAATGTCACTACGAATTCCACCATAGGGATAGTTTTATATAAAAAAATTAATAAAAAATAACCTTTGTAAATGCCCCTATGGTGCCGCAAAAGAAATCCTTGCAGTTTGCACCATAGAGGCAAAGATGATGTATTAAAAAAAATTAAAAAAATTACCAGATAATGTTTTCCACGCCCATGTTAATTTCCTCCAAAAAAATCCCCCCTCCGCGCTTCTCCCGTCGCCGCCGTGTACTCTTGCTCCTATCGTCGCCGATCGCCGCAGCCGCCCTCCTTGTCACCCTCCTTCCCGTCATCAACCCTTCCATCATCAACGTTTCCTCCGATCATTAACGCCTCCTCCGATCCTCTGATCGCCACCTCCAGCGCCTCTAGCGACCTCCCTCTCATCATCCGATCCTCCAGTGGCCGAGCCCTCCTCTGATCCTCCAGTGACCTTTTCCGGTCGATCCTCCGATCCTCTAGTGGCCGAGTCGCTGACTCTATCCCCGCCGTCTAGCTTCCATCGCCGATGAGCTCCAACTCCCCCTTCCATCTCCTCAATCTCCATCACTCATTCCATCTCCTCGAGCTACATCGCCGAGTCTTCTTTGCTGTCTAGCTTCCATCGCCGGCGAGCAGTCATCATTGCCATCGCCGTCCAGTGCCCTAATTCTCTTGCAGGTACGTAAAACTTTTTTATTCCATTTTTAAAAATCGATTTTTAAAATAAGCAGAAGAAGTAGTTGATGTTGATGATGATGATTGTTGGTGGGGTGGTTGTTTGGTGATGTTGATGATAATGGAGTTCATGGGTGAGTTTTGGGTTAGGGTGATGATTGGGGTAATTTATATTAATTAGGGTTAGGGTTTAGTTGATGATTATGGTTAGGGTTAGAGGTACTTATGGCTAATTAAATTAAATATGTTTAATTTGGGTTAGGGTGACGATTAGGGTTAATTTGGGTTAATTAAAGTTAGGGATTGGGTGCATGATAATAAATCCATAAGGGCGGTGGTAGGTGGTGGTGGCTGTAGTAGTTGTGGTGGTGGGTGGTGATGGCTGTGGTGGTCGGTGGTGGCTGTGGTGGTCGGTGGCCGTGGTGGTTGTGGCGACGGCTGTGGTTTGGAGATGTGGGTGGCGGCGGAGGCGGCTGCGGTGGCTGTGGTGGTGGCTGCGTTGTAGTTAGGTCTAGGGTTAGGGTTAATTGAGTTTAGGGTTAGGGTTAATTAGGTATAGGGTTAGGATTAAGGTAATTAGGGTTAGAGTTAAGGGTGGGGGTTATGATTAGAGTATTTTAGTGTTAGTGTATATATATATATGTATGTGTGAGAGAGATAATGTTGATAATGATATGTGTGTGTTTGTGTGTGTGTTTGTGATAACGATGATGTTGATCTCTCATATTAAATAAGGCCAAACCCAAATTTTAAACTTAACACCAGGACTAAATCCAAAATCTTAAACTTCACACCAGAACCAAAAATAAAATCTTAAACTTGATTAAGAAAACCCTTAACTTTAAATTTTTTTACCTAAACTAAAAACTTAAAACCCTTGAAATTGAAACGTAAAATCAATTCAAATTAAATCTTATAATAAGTGTATATATGATAATCGATGATAATATAAAATTTTCATATGCTCATCGATCGTCATATTTGAAAATCAAAGTGCTACTTAGTCCCCGTCTATCGGTTAACATACGTTCGATGTTCGTTGTGACATAGAACAATACGAAGGTTGTTAAATATCGGACGGTATCATTCGGTGCTAACAACCGTCGTATAGTCTATGTGATGAGAAGATTCAATCGTATGATTACTGATAGATTTGTCCAGTTTGGACAAGTTAGGAATGTATAAAGCAAACACCTGCATTCACTTGTGTTTTCATACACTTCGAGTTATTTCGTCGGTACTTTTCCGCTGGTTCTCCATGTAAAAAGATATATTAGATGTTCATTTCAACGTTGTTTCACAGTATTGAAATGATTATCTATTCTATTACAGTGTACTGGGAGAATAGCGAGGAGGTGCTGCCGAAATTTACTCGAAACGGATGAAAGAACAAGTGAATGGGTGTCTGCTCTATCCATTCTTAATGGGATAGAAGTCTTACCCCGACAACCGAAACACATACGTACAATACGAATATACAACAAATGCACACACAAAGCACATACACACTAACAACCCTACACCTAAGCGAAATCATAAATTGAAACACACATACACAGAATACAACTTATACTTGGGTATCTTCAAACCTAACTTTGTTAATCGATAATTTATTCTTTTCAACGACAAACTTGTCTCTATGGATTTTCTTCTTTGTTAATAACCATCTCGTTCTTAGATTTCTCAATATAGTTACCATAACTTACTATTTATATATTATATAGTCTAACATGGCCCATGAGTACATCGGAGTTAAGGAATGGATGTACGTGGATTGGCAACAACGCATGCAATCTAAGATTGCCGCAGGAGTTACTGCTTTCATTGAATTTTCACGTGCACATAATAAGATCGTGTTAGAGAAGATTCTCTGTCTGTGTGGTAGATGTGAGAATAAGTTCTAACAGAATGTAGAAATCATAAAGCTTCATATCGTTAAACATGGTTTTACTAGATTTTATACAACTTGGCTATATTACGGGGAAGAACAAGAAGAAGACGGTAATGCGGCAGAAGAAGAAGGAGAAGATGGTAAAGTGGCGGAAGAAGAAGAAGATAATTTCTTTCCAGGAGAATAAATGGAGGATATTGTATAGGCTTGCCCTCGGTGATAGTATTCCTACCGAAGATGACATTCCTTCCGGTCAAGGACTGCGTGCGGATAAGTATGAAAAGTTCATAAATGATGCTAGAAGACCAATTTATGAGAATGCAAAGTATTCCACCCTATCATGGTTTGTCCAACTTTTCCAGATTAAGTGCCTAAATGGATGGAGGAAGAAGTCATTCACGATACTTCTAAAATTCCTGAAAGATTCTATGCCCCCGGAAAATAATGTACCCAACAGCTGGTACGAAGCCTAGAAGTTGATGTCTGATCTGGGTCTGAACTATGAGAAGATTCATGCATGTCCCAAAAATTGCGTGTTATACTGGAAAGAGAACTCAGATTTGAAAGAGTGTCCAACATGTGGAGAGGCCAGGTATAAACCGAAAGAATATGATAAGAAGCCCGATATATCTGTCAAGATAGCACGATACTTTTCCATAACACGGAGACTGCAGAGGCTATTCAGGTGCAAGAAAACAGCCGAGGCAATGATTTGGTATTACCGTGCAGCTCCAAGCGAAGATGGAAAAATGAGTCATCCAAGAGATACACCGGCATGGAAGGATTTCTATAGGAGGCACCAAATATTCAGTAGTGATCCTCGCAATGTCTGGCTCGGTGTCAAGCCCTACTTCCCAAGATACGTAAACACGGCACGTGACAGAGCCAACCATGCTACCTGTGTCTAAGAATCATCCTTCCACGGTCATATTATGGCTGTCAATCAAATATCAAGAACAGTAAAATATAAAATCTAGCTAACACATATCCATCTGCAACAGTAAATAAAATCAAGAAAATGCATAAAGTGGAAACGAATCAAGATCCAATAAACAATATCTGAATCATGTCCCAATATGAGGTCACATCAATAAAAATAAAACTGCGGAAATAAATAAACTATGAGTCTAAAAAGCTAGCTCCCCATTGCTCGGCTTGATGGATAAAGTACTCATGTTCAGCCTGCGATAAAGGTAGAGGAACTGGGCTATGCAAAACCCAGATGTCAATGCGTCATAATATCAAAATAATAGTAGTACTCCAGGATATGATGATATAATGCTACGATTAAACAAGAATGTAAATAATAAACACAGATATAAAACAGTGAGGTGTATGTATGTGTGTGTATCCTAAAGTCTGTGCTTCTAGGTTATTTATTCTAAGAGTCTTTGAAATCAATTTAATGGAATCGTCGATGTAACTCAATAATATCCCGTGCGTGCCCGGGACCACGGTCAAGACTATTGGGCTAAATCCAAGACGTGCCGCTAAGCAGTAAACATGTAACGTGTACAGACGAATGATGTCAGCAGTATCATTCCGGGGCTGGTCGAACTTGTAACGACTGATCAGTATATGCATCGTTTTGTTGAGTTACAAGTCATGTTTCATTATTGATTTCCCCTTACCCCCAAGGTTTTGTGTTCAAGTCAGATATTGATGATATAAATCTAATGCCAACACAGGATCAAGAAGGTACGGGTCTTGTCTATATAGACAACAAGTCACGTCCATCAGGATAACAGGTCAGGATTGTCGGCATTAGGGGATAATCCGAGTAATAGTTCCGGTAATGTGTCGTGAACATGTCATGGAATATATAGTAACCAAAGGAGATACCAAATGTAAAACTGTAACCAATATCGAAACACGATAAACACAACTAATGCCAGGATGTATATGTATCTATCTGTAATAACCATTACATGTCTATTATCCTATATGATGAAGTCTAGATAGCGTATTGAACTAATATAGTAGTATAATGATATCATGATGTTCCGGCATGCAACTAGATATGCTATTATCAGTACGGATATAGACGGATACTGTAAAACTGTAAATCTATAGTATTTGCTGAATATTAAAACACATGCACTATTCTTATTCATATAAATATCGATATAACTAACATAGAATGTTGCAAGTTTAAAACTTGCCTGATCGAATCTCACGTAGAGATGCAGATGACACGTCTGACGTCGGAAATACGTCATGATGCAACTTATGCGCGCGGTACAGGACCTGGATGAACAATAACGTGACGTGGTGACCGGGCTGGACAACGACGGTGACTGGATCGTCCGGATCGTCGGAGACATGCGCGACTCCGACGAACCGATTGGAGAATCAAGAAAAGAAAAGAGGGAAAGAAGGAAATAAAAGAAGAAGAAGAAGAATGGGGTGGCTGCTTGGTTTTGGGTTCTGGGGTGGCAAGGACAGAGGAGAAGTGGCGAGGTGACGGCGACGATGGCCGATGGCGAAGGCGGCTGTGACTTTTGAGGGTAGGTGATCGGGGGTCAGGAAGGTGTTGGGTTGGTGGTGGCAGTGGTCTGGGTGTCAGGGAGAGGAGAGGGAGGCGAGGAGGAGGAGATGGTGCTGGCGATGGGCAGCGATGGAGAGGGCTCCGGCGAAGGGTGTGGGGGTTTCTTGGGTTGGCGTCGTAAGGTGCGGGGGGTGCTCGGGAAGGAGAAAGGGAGAGGAGGAAGAGGTCTTGGGGTGGTGGTGACAATGCCGAGGTCGATGGTAGTGAGGGGCGACGAAGGAGCGGGGAGGACGTGGGTAGGATTCTTGGGTTTCTCATGGGGTGAGGAAGAAAGAAAGAGAGAGAGAGGGTTGTATTGGTTTAATATATTAGGTTATTATAATATTAGGTTATTATATAATATATATATATATAGAGAGAGAGAGAGAGAGAGTGAGGGGAGACAAAGGGGTTGGGAAAGAGAGAGAGAGAGATAAGGATATAATTAGTTATATAAATGTATTATATATATATATATATATATATAACTGTTAGTTTAGTTTAGAAAAATATTATAATATATATTTTGGGATTTTATAGCTAATATCAAATTACTCCGAATATTACCCGGATCCCTTCTAAAAATCTAGTTTTTAAATATGGAGAATATACGTAAAAGTTTAAACCATGGTGCGATGTCCTGTTAATAGAAATGCATACCCTCTGGTACGGATCTACGTAAATATACGTAGCGATCCAAACGAGTCTGTTTTAACAATTTGGACATGAACATGCTACATGGGTGCATCCATATGATATGGGGTACGATGACAAGCCATGCTAGATATCAAAATATATTATTTGGTTTTTATTTGGTATAATTAAAAGATATGCGGATACAAAATATATTATGTGTGTGTATAGAATCTAGATTTGCATGGATCCTCTGTACTAGCAAATATTTGATATAATCTTGAACCATGGTGGGTTTCAAACATGCGGGTCGAGTCGAATACTAACCACAGTTACCAAATGCACTATCCGCACCTAAAATCAATAATAATCAAGAAATCTTTCGCAATATTTGAAATACCCCAAATAAATATGGTATAACAGTGCTAGGGTGTTACATTATACCCTACTACAAAAGAATTTCGTCCTTGAAATTCCCGAAACAAGAAAAGACAAGAAAACACGGATCTAAGAAAAGAGGTGTGGAAACTTCTGTCAGATCTCGTTTTCACGTCCTAAGTAGATTCTCCGTGCGAACGATTCCCCTATGAAACAAGTACTAGAGGGATAACTTTATTCTTGAGGACCTTTTCTCGTCGATCCACATTCGCCATTGGTCGTTCCTCATACGTTAAATCCTCCCTTACTGTCAGTTCCGAGTGATCTAGGATGTGCGTCTTATCTCGAACGTACTTGCGGAGTTGAGATACATGAAACACGTCATGAACACCCGCTAAGGATGGTGGTAATGCCAATCGATATATTACCTCTCCAACATGCTCGATAATATCGAAAGGTCCCACGAATTGAGGACTAAGCTTGCCTCGACTACCAAATCGAATCAATCCTATGGTCGATGATATCTTCATGAATACAAGATCACCAACTGCGAACTCCAGAGGTTTCATCCTGTATCAGCTCAACTTTTCTGTCGATCTTGTGCCTCCTTCATCTGATTTCGGATCATGCTAACTTTCTCCACCATTTGCATAATAAGATCCGGTCCCAATAATCTTCTTTCTCCAACATTGTTCCAACAGACGAGTGAGCGACACTTGCGACCATACAATATTTCGAATGGAGCCATCTGTATAGTCGCCTGAAAACTGTTGTTATAAAAAAACCCACCAAGTGCAAATGATCCTTCCATGAACCATTGAAGTCTAGCATGCATGCTCTCAACATATCTTCAAGAGT
Source organism: Agapanthus africanus (assembly GCA_030015575.1). NCBI lineage: Eukaryota > Viridiplantae > Streptophyta > Magnoliopsida > Asparagales > Amaryllidaceae > Agapanthus > Agapanthus africanus. The sequence continues at coordinate 199,964,352 of CM057341.1, forward strand.
TTGGATCGTTCTTCCAGACTGGCCATCTGTCTGAGGATGATAGGCTGTGCTAAATTTCAAGCGAGTTCCCAAACTTTCCTGCAGACTCCTCCAAAAGTGCGATAGAAAACGAGTATCACGATCGGAAACGATACTCACGGGTATTCCATGTAATCTCACAATCTTCTGTATATACTACTCTGCTAAAGCCTCTGTCGACTGACCAACTCAAAATGTTATAAAATGAGCTGCCTTGGTCAATCGATCGACAATCACCCAAACTGCATTATTGCGCTTTGGACTCTGTGGTAAAGCAGTCATGAAATCCATGGTTATATGTTCCCACTTCCATTGAGGAATCGGAAGTGGTTGCAACAAACCATCTATCTTTTGATGTTCAGCCTTAACTTGCTGACACACCAAACACTTCGATACGTAGCGAGCAATCTCCCTTTTCATGCCTTTCCACCAGAAATGCTGTCGTAAGTCTTTATATATCTTTGTGCCTCCCGGATGTACGGAATACGTGGAACTATGAGCCTCCTTCATGACTTCTTCATGAACATCTCTTTTGGGCACACATAAACGACTACCATATCGTAATGAACCATCATCATGAATTAACAAATCCGTTCGGAATTCCGCTTCTACTTTTTCTCGAAACTTTTGCAATCTCGGATCGTGTGACTGTGCTACTTTAATGTTATCGATCAAGGATGAATGTACTTGCAACTGCATCAACTGTCCCAAAGAATCGGTAGTACAATCTCCAGCTTGAACCTTTGAAGATCAGGTATAATCTCTTTTTGTGCAGTCAACATTCGTATCGCTGGCAATCGACTTAGAGCATCCGGCACTACATTAACTTTTCCCGGATGGTATTTTAGATCAAGATCATAGTCAGCCATCAGCTCTAACTATCTACGCTGCCTCATGTTGAGCTCTTTCTGTGTGAACACATACTTTAGGCTTTTTTATTTTTAAATACTTCTACCCTTTCGCCCAATAAGTAGTGTCTCTAAATCTTCAAAGCGAAAATCACTGCTGCTAACTCTAAATCATGAGTTGGGTAGTTCTTCTCATAAGTCTTCAATTGTCTCGACGCATAAGATATAACCTTCACATGATGCATCAGAACACATTCCAAGCCTTTCCTAGATGCGTCGATGTGAATAACCAACCCTCCGGAACCGTCTGGCACTGTCAGAATAGGAGCGGCGGTCAATCTTTGCTTCAACGTTTTTAAAGCTGACGCACACTTCTCGACCCATACGAATGGTACCTCCTTTCGTGTTAGCTTGGTCAATGGTTCTGCTATTCGAGCGAAGTTCTCCACAAATATTCTATAATATCCGGCAAGCCCAAAGAAACTTCTGATCTCCCCTATATTCTTTGGAATTGGCTAATCATGAACAGCTGCAATCTTTTCAGGGTCAATGGCGATTCCATCTCCGGATACAACATGACCCAAGAACTTCACTTCTTCGAGCCAAAACTCGTACTTGCTCATCTTAGCATATAACCTTTCTTGTCTCAACGTTTACAGTATGATCCTCAAGTGTTTTGCATACTCTTCTTTACTCCTTGGATAGACTAGAATATCATCAATAAACACCACTACGAACTGGTTCAAGTATGGTGAAAAGATTCGGTTCATCAAGTCCATGAATATTGTCGTGCATTAGTAACTCCAAATTACATCACTAAGTACCCGTAATGCCCATATCGAGTTCGGAACACTGTCTTACAAATATCTTCTGATTTCACCCGAACTTGATGATATCTAGATCGCAAATCCAGCTTCGAGAATACCCTCACGCCACTGAGTTGATCGAATAATTCGCCGATGCGAGCGATTGGGTACTTGTTCTTAATAGTCACCCGGTTTAATTCTCGATAATCGATGCACATCCTCCGCGTGCCATCCTTTTTCTTAACTAGAAGAACTGGAGCTCCCCATGGTGAACCGCTGCTGCGAATCCAACCCTTCTCTAGCAATTCGGCAACTTATTTCTTTACCTCTTCTAGTTCCACAGGTACCATTGGATAATACGCCTTTGAAATCGGCGCTGCTCCTGGAATAAGATCAATCGCAAACTCCTCATCTCGTTTTGGCGGTAAACTCGAGATGTCCTCGAACACATCCATAAACTCTCGAACTACAACTGGCATTTCCTCCTTATTTACTTCCATCAAACGCAAGAACGGCATTAGTCGGCCTAGCCCTAAATTCGACTGGCCCGACAGATCTGCTACCTCCCGAAAATATAAACTCCGGATGTCCGGGAATCTGGAAAATCACATTCTTTGCTCTATAATCGATGTGAGCGTGTAAAGTGCCAAGAAAGTCCATTCCCAAGACAACATAATAGCTGCCAGTGTCAATCACCAAGAAATCTGCAAATAACTCTCATCCGCAAATAACAATCGAGCAACCCTTGCACTCACTACTTGATATAATTTTCCCATTTCTAGTGTGTATGTCCCAGAAACTAGACAGGGCCGTGTGTGGAATGGAGTGTGCACAAATAAACTTGGACGACATGAAGCAATGGGATGCACCTGAATCGAATAATGAGAATGCGGGAAAATTATAAACGAGTAGGATACCTGAAACAACTTCGACTGAAGCTTTGGCCTCCTCGGCCGTCAAAGTGAAGGCCCATGCTTGGTTAGGCCCCTGAGTAATCTGCTTCTGCTGTGCTCTCGGAGCATCACCCTTCAACTGAACTCTTGATAGAAAAGTATGCATTCGACGATTAGCAGCTCCGTAAATCAGACACTGCCTATGCGTCATCCGGCACTTCCTCCGGAAATGACCCGGTCATTGGCAGTAGTCATAAAACACACTTCTTTTCTGATCGGATACAATAGGCTTCTTCATAGGTACAATGCCTCTCTTGTTCACCGGAATGCTTTTGCGTATAGGAGCTCTGTTTGGCGTAAACGCTGGCTTCCACACTACGACGGCTTGCTGTTGAGCACCCTTCGCTTTCACCGATAAACTCTGCTTCTCCCTGGCATCCTTGAGAACTTGGGAGAAGGTAATCAATCCCAAAGATATGAGGTGTCTTTAAATCTCCACATCCAAGCTACTCATAAACCTGCGTGCCCTATCTACCTCGCTGGAAACCAAAGGCCGCAAATCGACTGAGCCGAGTCTACTCAGCCGCATGCGCATCAACGGATCCGCTATTCTGCTTCACGCTAATAAACTTCTCTTCCATCTCTTCTCGAGCAGATTGTAGAAAGAACTTCTCCAAAAAACTTCGTGAAAACGTTGCCCAACTGATCATCTTGGTCAGACAGGTCTCATCTACGAGCCACCACTTGCGAGCATAATCTACTAACTGGATGCGTACTACATCCACCTATTCTTATCTAGAATCTGTGCGGTGACTAGTAGATTCTCTGTATCAACTAGCCACTGTTCCGCTGGCAATGGTTCCTCCAAACCAGTAAATGTAGACGGACCGAGCTTTCTAAAATCCGCTACGGTACCCTCACACTGTGCTGCCGTAGGTGCTACTGTAACTACGGACTGCTGGACTGCCCGCAGACCCTCCTAGAAAGCCTCGGCCTGCCACTGATTCAGCTCAGTTTGACACTTCTAATTTTGCAGCATACCACGTATAACTCCAAGCATTGCGGCGTTATCAACATGCCTCTGGTATGACCGCAAATCTCTATCCTCCATAATTCTGAAGCCAAGACACTGAAGGGGATTAGTAACGGTAAACAGGATTCAATAAACATAATAGCTATAGATTCAAGACTGGAAAGATAGTATTGTGGCAGGACATGTTCATAATTCCGAATTTCCTGGTTAGTGTATTGGGTTCAATACCCAACTACAAAAGAACCAAACCCGACTAACCCTAAATCCTATGGTTATAATACCAAACAAACCCTGTCACGCCCCGTTTCCCAAGATACGTAAACACGTCATGTGACAGAGATAACCATGCTACCTGTGGCTAGGAATCACCCTCCACAGTCACATTACGGCTGTCAATCGAATATCAAGAAGAGTAAAATATAAAATCTAGCTAACACATGTCCATCTGCCACAGTAAATAAAATCAAGAAAATGGATAAAGAGAAAATGGATCAAGATCCAATAAACGATATCTGAATCATGTCCCAATATAGGGTCACATCAATAGAAATAAAATTGCGGAAATAAATAAACTAAGAGTCTAAAAAGCTAGCTCCTCATTGCTCGGCTTGATGGCTAAAGTACTCATGTTCAGCCTACGATAAAGGTAGAGGAACTGGGCCATGCAAAACCCAGACGTCGGTACATCATAATATCAAAATAATAGTAGTACTCCAGGATATGATGATATAATGCTACGATTAAACAAGAATGTAAATAATAAACAAAGATATAAACAGTGAGGTGTATGTATGTGATGTGTATCCTAAAATCTGTGCTTTTAGGTTATCTATTCTAAGAGTTTTTGAAATCAATTTAATGGAATCGTCGATATAACTCAATAATATCCCGTGCGTGCCCGGGATCACGGTCAAGACTCTCAGGTTGAATCCAGGACGTGCCGCTAAGCAGTAAACATGTAGCATGTACAGATAAATGATGTTAGCTGCATCATTCTGGGGCTGGCCGAACCCGTAAAGACGGATCAGTATAAGCATTGAACTTTTGAGTTACAAGTCAGATTTTATTATTGATTTCCTCTTACCCTCAAGGTTTTATGTTCAAGTCAGGTATTGATGATATAAATTTAATGCCAACATAGGATCAAGCAGGTACAGGTCTTGTTTATGTAGACAACAAGTCACATCCATCAGGACAACAAGTCGGGATTTTCGGCATTAGGGGATGATCCAAGTAACAGGTCTGGTAATGTGTCGTAAACATGTCATGGAATATATAGTAACCAAAGTAGATACCAAATGTAAAATTGTAACCAATATCGAAACACGGTAAACACTACTAATTCCAGGATGTATATGTATCTATCTGTAATAAACATTACATGTCTATTACCCTATATGATGCAGTCTAGATAGCATATTGAACTAATATAGTAGTATAATGATATTATGGTGTTCCGGCATGCAATTAGATATGCTATTATCAGTACGGATACTGTAAAACTATAAATCTGTAGTATTTGCTGAATATTAAAACACATGCACTATTCTTATTCATATAAAAATCGATATAACTAACATAGCATGTTGCAAGTTTAAAACTTTCCTGATCGGATCTCACGTCAAAATGTAGATGCCACGTCCGACGTCGGAAATACATCACGATACAACTTATGCACACAGGACTGGACCTGTCTAAGAAGTGACGTGACGTGGTGACTGGGTCGTCCGGATCGTCGGCGATGTGCGCGAATCCGGCAAGCCGATCGGAGAACTAAGAAAAGAAAAAAGGGAAAGAAAGGGAAAAAAGAAGATGGAGAAGAATGGTATGGCTGCTAGGTTTTGGGTTCTGGGGTGGTGAGAACAGAAGAGAAGTGGCGAGGTGATGGAGATGATGGCCGACGGCGAATGTGGCTGTGAGTTTTGAGGGTAAGTGATTGGGGGTCGGGAAGGTGTTGGGTTGGTGGTGGCGGTGGTCTGGGGTGTCAGGGAGAGGAGTGGGAGGCGAGGAGGAGGAGATGGTGCTGGCGATGGGCAGCGATTACGAGGGCTCCGGTGAGGGGTGTGCGGGTTTCTTGGGTTGGAGTCACGGGGTGCAGGGGATGCTCGGGAAGGAGAAAGGGAGAGGAGGATGAGGTCTTGGGGTGGTGGTGACGACGACGAGATCGATGGTGGTGAGGGGCGACAAAAGAGCGGGGTAGGGTTCTTAGGTTTCTCACGGGGTGAGGAAGAAAGAAAGAGGGAGAGGGAGTTGTGTGGGTTTAATTTGTTAGGTTTTATAATATTAGGTTATTATATATATATATATATAGAGGGGGGGTTAATGGAGGGAAGAGGCCATATGCGGGAATTTCCTCCTATGGCGTCGAAAAAGTATGCCCTACCTCATTTTTTCCGGTGATCGGCACCCATTATCTTCATCGTTATCATCTAAGATATGAGTACACCAAATTTCATGCGATTCTACAATTTTTCACCGTTGATTTAGCAATGTAAAAAGTTCTATTGTCGGTAAACAGTTAATTTTGAACCCACTATATCAACGATGAAAAGGTTGTAGAATCGCATGAAATTTGGTATACCCACATCTTAGATGATAACGATGAAGATGACGTATGCCGATCGTCGGAAAAAATGAGGAAGGGGGTACTTTTTCGACGCCATAGGAGGAAATTCCCTCATATGGTATCTTTCCTCCATTATTCTTATATATATATATATGTGTGTGTGTGTGTGTGTGTGTGTGTGTGTGTGGAGAGAGAGAGAGAGGGGGGAGGGGGAGAGAGAGAGATAAGGATATAATTAGTTTTATATATATATATATATATATATATATATATATATATATATATATATATATATAACTGTTAGTTTAGTTTAGAAAAATATTTTAATAAATATTTTAGGATTATACATGTAATATTAAATTACTCTAAATATTCCCCGGATCCCTTCTAAAAATCTAGTTTTTAAATATGGAGAATATACGTAAAAGTTTAAAGCATGGTGTGGTATCCTGTTAATAAAAATGCATACCCCCAAGTACGGATCTACGTAAATATACACAGCGATCTAAATGAGCCTGTTTTAACAATTTAGACAGGAACATGCTATATGGGTGCAACCATATGATATGGGGTACACAAGCCATGCTAGATATCAAAATATATTATTTTGTTTTTATTTGGTATAATTAAAAGATACGCGGATACAAAATAATTTTTTTGTGTGTATAGAATCTAAAGTTGCATGGATCCTTTGTACTAGCAAATATTTGATGTAAATTTGAACCATGGTGGGTTTCAAACATGCGGGTCGGGTCAGATACTAACCAAAGTTACCAAATACACTATCCGCACCCAAAAGCAATAATAATCAAGAAATCTGTCGCAAGATTTGAAATACCCCAAATAAAATATGGTATAACAGAGCTAGGGTGTTACACTCGGACTGGCTAGTGATGGTTTCTTCTCATTCAACTATATGGTTAGAGACCATAACACATGGCCCGTTTTAATGATGGTTTATAATCTGTCGTCTTGGTTGGTTATGGATCAATTCTACTTTATGATGCCTCTTCTTATCGACGGACCAAACTCACCAGAAAACAATATCGACATCTATCTATGACCTCTGATCGATGAGTTAAAATCTTTATTCATTAATGGTGTAGAGACTTACGATGCTGTCACGCTCCGCTTCCCGGTGTACAGCGAAGGGGACGCGACTGGTCCGCTAAGTATTTACTGTGAAGTAAATACGCTAAGCGTATCTAAGCAATATAAAAGTAATCACAAGAGACAAGAGATATAAAAATAACAGCAACTTTATTTATTAACATTCTTTTGTACAATGCATGAAAAGTAAATACAACCGGAATAAAAAGCGATGCCTAAACAATGGCATAACAGGAAATGAAAAATACTGAATAGAAAAGATACAATGTCTAGAGCTCAGGGTCTTCGAGAAACTGATCCAAGTCTTCACTGGTGGGCTCGACCTCTACTGTGTCCAGATCACCTGACGACATTCAAAGAAGAAAGAAATAGAATGTCGTCAGCGAACAGGTCGCTCGGTAAGTCCCAAAGATAAGGGAGAAATAGAAAGGACAGAATAAGAGGTATCTTTTACAGTTGTAGTATATTGTAATAATGTTGTGTTAACACTGTTGTTTGTAGCTTGGTACAGAAGGATGCAAGTGTATACGAGAGGGGTCACTATATGCTAGAGACCAGGGCAAACGGAATGTACAAGGAACCGTTAAGCCACGGTACAACGGCAATGGAATATAGGTTAGATGTCTTAATCTTACTGTCTCGTGCCACTTCTAACACCTTCCGTACCAATCTACCCCTCAAACCCCGTAGTGTTTTGATTGTATTGTTGTATTGTATTGCAATAGATTGTATAGTTGGATGACTGACCAAAACTATGATATCAGTAAACGGATGTAACTGTATAATCATGTAAATGGAATAACTGGATAATGGATGTATATCCATGGTTTGATTCAGTCAAGTTGTATAGATTGATAACTGGATTCATGGATTCATGTGTTCATATTGAATTGGAATATTGTAGAATGTAGATTATACTTGAATTATATTCAAGTCAGATATAATCAGATTCAAACCCGAGTCAGACAATTAGAAATGTAATTTGAAGTCTTGATTATTTCTTAAACCTATATTTACTAGGGTCCTTAGGGTAATTTATAAAACTTGAGGGGGTTTTATGTAAAAATATTTATTTTATATAGTTTTCAAGATAAACCCCAAGTAATTATTATCGTCTTTAAAGTTGTAATAATTGTAGATTTTATATTAGTGATATTTCTAATGAGAATAACCTAATTCCATAAATAAAGGTATTTATATGTAAATATTGTTTAAATGGAATCATGGTATTTTAGTGTAAACCGATTCTTGTGCCATTTTTAGAAAAAGGTTGGATATTCATAATAATTCAAAATAGGTATTTTGGAGTTATATATACATATATTTATATGAAAATAATTTTTTTTTATTTAATATAATCTAGAAATCTCATTTTTCTTAAGATGTAGTATTTAAATCTTTCGAGACCGAATGCTCCTTGCGGTGGTCTGAATCTCGCACTACTAACCCCGAGGATGTACGATAATCCGCACCATCCCAAACGGGTTTCCCAAATGGGTTGTAGCGGCGCTTTGCAAAGATTTGTATAAATACTAATCATTAAGGAAAAACGGTTTTATTGATTATGGTATTTATTTGTAAATATGTCGATTTTCTGTATTCTATGTTCTAGACTGCTCCTAGTTGGCAACAAGTTGTGAGATATCCTTCAAGATCGCCTCTTCACCGCCAATTGTGGCCAGGTATGTACAAATGAAGAAAGGAGGGATCCGTTCACGAATCACCGTGAGACGGGCCTTTTAAAGTTACCTTTCTCACTTGTCTAGCCTAAGCACCACAAAGTCAGGTTTAGATAAACGACTGAATGCCCACAACTTCCCCTATCCTAATGAATGCAACGGTCCTTAATTGGTTGAGTCTAGATATTTTTTTATTAGTTCAAAAGTTATTTATTTATAAAGATGTATCAATACTAAATCTTTTAAATTTGGTTTTTATTAAGTAAAAGGTATTTAAATAAAATTGTTTGTTTTCCCGTATTCTAAGTTCTCGAGGTATCGTGTTATGTTTGCTTATGAGTGTGTGAGGAGGTAGGTCGTTACCTCGTGATCTACTTAAGGGTATAGCAAGTTTTAATGGAGTTAAATGTATAATTGAAACAATGTGGTATTTAAGTGAAAAATATGATAAATGGAAAGAGTTATCATTTTATGAATTGAAACTTGATCAATTTAGTTGTTTAGTGTTTAATAGTCAACATGAGGCTGTTTAAGCATAATTGAAATAACGAGAAGTGAAGTTTATAAGAAAACGGAATCGGAAATCGGAGTTGTTCCGATTCCGTCGGGTTTTGTAATTCGTATTTTTTTTAGGATAGAAAAGAGAGATAGAAAAGGGACTTACGGGTTTTGGAAAAGCACGAGAGTGAAAAGGAAGTAGGGGAATCGCCGATGTGTTGCGTCGTCGCCGGTGGTTCCTAGAACGATCGTTGGAAGTTCACCGTAGATTTCGCCGGAGCTTCGCCTTTCGCTCGTTTTCAAAGTACACAAGATTCTTGAGATTTTGAGAGAGTAGGCTCAGAATTTTGGGGTGAGAGGGTAGGGGTAGGGGTGTATTTATAGGGTTAGGCTAGGGTTAGGGTAGGTGTATGGTTTTTAATTAAAAATTGTAAAAATACATTAAAAATTCATTAAAAATAAAGTAAATAGTGTTTTAAAAGCTCTCTGGAACCGATCCAATAATTTTAAGTGTGCAGGGGGGTAGGGGAGCCCAAGAGCCCCAACTTTGAAGTTGGGGACTCGGCCGTCCGGCCGAGTCCGGCCGGCGGCGCCGGCCCGAGTCGGGCCGAGTCAGGGGGTCGGGGTGTGGGTCGTCGGATGGGGTGCTCATTGGTATATTTAGTTTTTTAGGTGTAGTGGGGTTTTTGTGAGAAAACACGTGTTGACTGTTGGGCTTCTATAAAATTTAAAACAAAATAATATTAAAAATACTGTGGGGCATGGGATTTGAACTCTGGTGACTTGGTTCAGCAGTGCAAGGTATTACCGATGCTACAAGCTCCTTCTTATAATTATGGTGTGAAATAAATACTTAAAGAGATATCAGCAACATTAATACTCCAAGTATACTTTGAATTTAAATCAATTCTTTGTACATTAAAAATGGAGTTGTTAAAGTCTACCCTCCTTTCAAAAATTTCGTCCTCGAAATTTATAAATTTTATTTGAGGACTAGTTTACAAAGAGGTGTGGATATCTAGTTCGCATTTCATCCTCCATTTCCCAAGTGGACTCTCGTGGAGTGTCTTTCCTCCATATCACTCGGACCAAGTTAACTTCCTTGTTCCGAAGTGTCTTCACTTTCTTGTCAAGGATTTCCACAGGTTGTTGCTCACAAGATAAATCAGGCTGGATAGTGAGCTCGGAATGATCGAGAACATAACTGGGGTCACTCGCATACCTTCTGAGTTGGGATATATGGAACATATTATGCACTCCTTCCAATGAAGGTGAAAGCGCTAAGCGGTATGCCACTTCACCGACTTGTTCGAGTATGTCGAACGGTCCAATATATCTCGGACTTAATTTACCCCGTCTTCCAAATCGGATCACTCCGCGGTTCGGAGATATCTTCAAGAATACGTGATCTCCTAGCTGGAACTCCAAGTGTCGTCTCTTTGCATCATCCCAGTGCTTCTGTCAATCTTGGGCTATGCGCATCCTCTCCCTGATAGTACGAACTACATCAACAGTCGCTACTATCATCTCGGGTCCAAGAAGTTCCCTATCTTCGATGTCGTCCCAACTTAATGGTGATCGACACTTCCTTCCATACAATGCTGCAAAAGGTGACATTCCTATGCTTGCTTGATAGCTGTTGTTGTACGAAAACTCCACAAGATGTAAATGATCTTCCCATGATCCTTTGAAGTCTAACATACATGCTCTGAGCATATCCTCCAAGATCTGAATAGTTCGCTCAGACTGACCATCTGTTTGTGGATGATAAGCCGTGATGAAGTTCAAACTTGTTCCCAAGCTCGCTTGCAGACTCTGCCAAAATTGCAATCGGAACCTGGTGTCACGATCGGAGACAATGCAGACCGGTACTCTATGAAGTCTTACAATTTCCGGTATGAGTTCATGGGTATCAGAGATAGTACATTATGAAGAGTTTAAATCTTTAAGTAGATTATTACCTCCATGTACTTCTTTGCTAGTGTCTCAGTTGATTGACCAACTCGAAATGGGATGAAGTGAGCCGACTTTGTGAGCGGATCCACAATGACCCATACGGCATAGTTACCTTTTATGCTATGAGGAAGAGCAGTCACAAAATCCATCGTGATATGTTGCCACTTCCATTCTGGGATTGGTAACGGTTGAAGTAATCCAGATGTCCTGTGATGTTCAGCCTTTACTTGCTGACACACCAAGCATTTGGCGACGCTTCTGGCTACTTCACGCTTCATTCTATGCCACCAATAATTCTGACGTAGATCTTTGTACATTTTGGTACCTCCAGGGTGTACTGAGTAAGGAGAGCTGTGAGCTTCTTTCATTAACTCTTCCCGAGCAGGCCCTTTTGGTACACACAATCTGCTGCCGTATCTCAAAGATCCGTCTTCATGGATGATGAAGTCTGTTCTGAGTCCATTCACCACTTGTCCTCTGATCTTTTGCAACTTAGCATCACTTTCTTGAGCTGCTTTGATCTGATTGACAATGGTTGATTGAACTTGTAAATTCATCAAACTTGAAGCATTACCTGGTATGACTACTTCAATCTCCATCTGATGCAAGTCTTGTTGAAGCTTCCACTGAGCGGTGAGATTCATCGATAATGGTTGGCGGCTAAGTGCATCAGGTACCACATTCACCTTCCCTGGATGATATTGCAAATTGATGTCAAAGTCCGCCATGAGTTCTAACCATCTTCTCTGCCGCATATTCAACTCCTTCTGGGTAAACACGTACTTCAGGCTCTTATGATCTGTGTAGATGTTTACTCATTCACCAAGTAGATAATAGCACCAAATCTTGAGAGCAAAAACGATGGCTGCTAACTCCAGATCATGCGTCGGATAATTGCGCTCATGAATCTTCAGCTGTCTTGAAGCATAAGCCACAACCTTACCGTGCTGATGTATAACACATCCTAATCCTTTACCGGATGCATCACAATGCACTTCGAATCCTCCAGATTGATCTGGTATGACGAGAATAGGCGTTGATGTCAACCTTGACTTGAGTTCTACGAAAGCTTGTTCACATGCTTCTGACCACGCAAAATCTTCATCTTTACGTGTGAGCTTGGTCAGGGGTGTTGCTATCTTTGAAAAGCCTTCAATGAACCTTCTGTAATATCCAGCCAAACCCAAGAAACTCCGAATGTCCTTCACTGACTTTGGTGTAGGCCATTCGCTAACTGCTGAACTTTCGCTGGATCCACAGAGATTTCTTCTCCTGATACGATATGTCCAAGAAAACCAACTTGCTTTAGCCAAAACTCGCACTTGTTGTACTTAGCATAGAGCTGATGTTGTCGAAGAGTTTCCAGGACAATTCGTAGGTGCTCGGCATGTTCTTTCCGACTCTTAGAATACACCAGGATGTCGTCGATGAAGATGATAACAAACCTGTCTAAGTATTCCCGGAAAACTTGATTCATTAGGTTCATGAATATTGCTGGTGCGTTGGTCACTCCAAATGGCATCACTAGAAATTCGTAATGTCCATAGCAAGTTCTGAAAGCTGTTTTATGAATATCAGCTTCCTTGACCTTCACCTGATGATAACCTGAACGAAGATCCAATTTAGAGAAAACACAAAATCCACTTAGCTGATTGAATAAATCGTCGATGCGTGGAAGTGGATACTTGTTTTTTATAGTGACTTCGTTCAAGGCTCTGTAATCGATGCACATTCTGTATGAACCTTCCTTCTTCTTCACAAGCAGTACTGGTGATCCCCAACTTGAAGTGCTGGGATGAATCCATCCTTTCGCCAGTAATTCGTCCAACTGTGTTCGGACTTCCTTCAAACCTTTCGGACTTAATCGATAAGGTGCTTTGATCACCAGTTGTGCTCCTGGTACTAAATCAATGCTGAATTCAAGAGCTAGATCAGGAGGCAAACCTGATATATCGTCAGGAAACAAGTCGTCGAACTCTCGGACCACATCTGGTCTTGATTCTTCCTCCGCTTGAGCTGCTGCAAGTACTGCTTCTCTTGGCTTCGCTTTGTAGGTACTTGGCTCCAGGGTACGGTCTCCGCTTTTGAAATAGAAGACCGGATGGTCTGGAATCTCGAATACTATCCTCCTTTGACGACAGTCGATGGTAGCATAAAAAGTTCCGAGCCAATCCATATCTAGAACCACATCGAAGTTCGGTATGTCCAGCACTTTGAAGTCAGCATAGAACTCTCTGCTGCAAACGACTACTGGACACAAGCTGTATCCCATGGTTGCCTTCAGAACGCCATTTCCGGAACTGACATTCCAGCCGGATACAAGCGGTGAGACTGGAATCGCATGGGTTCGGACGAACCGTTGCGACATAAAGCAGTGAGATGATCCAGTATCAAACAGTGCTAGTGCAGGTATTGAGGATACTAAGATTGTACCTAAGGTATGTGGGATATGTTTTAAGTATAGGAAAAAGTAAGTAGATAAATATCAATACTGAAAGAAAGGTTTGAGAAGAAAAGTTTACCGGTGATAACTTGGCCAGTGGCCTCATCTTCTTCCATGGTCATCGTGAAAGCCTGGCGCCTTGATATATTCCTCCTGGTCTAAGGAGCATTCCTCGGAACGTTTCTTTGAGCTTGATGGAACTGATGAGGAGGTGGTGCAGCTTGTGGTCCTCTGGGTGGTGCAGGTAGTGCAAGTCTTGGAGCAAGGGCTTGGATGGCTGGACACTGTGGGTAAGTGTTAGTTGGCCTGGGTGCAGCAATTGGATTTTGTCTTTGGGGACAAGACCCAATATCATGAGCAGCTGAGCCGCAAACTAAGCAAAGACGGTTGGCTCTCCGACAGTCTTTCATCATATGTCCAGCTCTCTTGCAGTAGGTACAAAAGGCTGGGCTGGGACGATGGTTCGGTACTCCGGGTCGCCTTGGCACAAAAGGTGGCCTGGACGAGGCTCCTCCTGCCATCTGGTTGGCAGGGCGCTTAACTCCTGCAGACTGAGGTCCGCCCCTCGCTTTTATCACTGCCTCATAACTGCGGGCAGCTTCCAGAGCATCTTCATGAGTCAGAAATTCCCCTGTGGCTAGTGCAGCCTGAATTTCCGTGTCCAAACCTTGTTGAAAGCGATGGGCTCTGATATCATCCATCGGTATCAAGTATGCCGCGAATCTGTTTAAAGGATTGTGTTAGCAGTATAGTATGTGATATTTAAAAAATTAAACTATTGTGACATATCTTACCGACTTAGCATGGTGAATTCAGCGTCATATTCATCTACTGACTTGTCCCACATCGAACCTTGTTGTAGATGAATGAACTGCTGTTCCATGGCAAACCTGGCAGTCACAGGGAAGTACTTCGCGTCGAACTTATCGCGAAAAGTCTTCCATTCAATAGGTTGTTCAAGACGGCTTTCTTCCGCCTTCCACCAGTTGCGAGCATTATCCATGAGCTGTAGTTTCGCCACACGGACCCAAACTATGTCTGGCACTTGTGCTGCCGCCAGATCATCTTCTATGCCTTGTGCCCATTCCTCCACTTCAAGTGGGCTTCCCTTTTCGGAGAAATGTTTTGGATGTAAAGCCCTGAATTGCTTTACCCCAGGTGCGTCAGTCTCGGGACGGTTCAGGAGTTGTTGCTGTCCCTCAAGGAGGCTGCGGATTGCCTCAAGCGGAATTGTTTGCTCGGTGGGTGGAGCAGGAACAGTAGGCACAATGGGTAGTGTAGGTGGAGTGTTGTTGAAGTTAGTGCTGGTGTTGTTTGGGGAATCCATAATCTTGAAGAAAAATTTTGGGTTAGGACAGATTCGAAATATTGGAAATGATAAGATTCAAGGAACATGAATTGTAAAGAATGTTTTAGTTGCTTGTTCTTGTGTTATATTGCTTAGGTTGTTCATGCAGAACAGAACTGCATGATAGAGTTCACACAGCTCAGACCTGCATGGGCCACCAACAAAACCTGTCACGCCCCGCTTCCCGGTGTACGGCGAAGGGGACGCGACTGGTCCGCTATGTATTTACTGTGAAGTAAATACGCTAAGCGTATCTAAGCAATATAAAAGTAATCACAAGAGACACGAGATATAAAAATAACAGCAACTTTATTTATTAACATTCTTTTGTACAATGCATGAAAAGTAAATACAACCGGAATAAAAAGCGATGCCTAAACAATGGCATAACAGAAAATGAAAAATACTGAATAGAAAAGGTACAATGTCTAGAGCTCAGGGTCTTCGAGAAACTGATCCAAGTCTTCACTGGTAGACTCGATCTCTGCTGTGTCCAGATCACCTGACGACATTCAAAGAAGAAAGAAATAGAATGTCATCAGCGAACAGGTCGCTCGGTAAGTCCCAAAGATAAGGGAGAAATAGAAAGGACAGAATAAGAGGTATCTTTTACAGTTGTATTATATTGTAATAATGTTGTGTTAACACTGTTGTTTGTAGCTTGGTACAGAAGGATGCCAGTGTATACGAGAGAGGTCTCTATATGTTAGAGACCAGGGCAAACGGAATGTACAAGGAACCGTTAAGCCACGTGATTTAGAGGGATTTTACGATCAAAAATATATTACCGCAATCAAGAATGGCGTCACTTGGTAGCTAGCCGGTGAATACGGGTCGGTCCACAGGGATGGTGTTAATTTCCTAAATGTTCTTACGAGCTAATTCCAAAGGGTGTTGGATCTTTTATCAAAAAAAAAAACTAATTTGAGTTATACTAGGATTAGGAAACTTGATAGGATTAGGTTTAGGTAAAGTTTGGTAAAATAAAGATCTCCACCTCTTTCAATGCCCTAAATTAGATATCTTTTTAGGAGTTATGGTAATTATTAA
This sequence comes from Agapanthus africanus, assembly GCA_030015575.1. Classification (NCBI taxonomy): domain Eukaryota; kingdom Viridiplantae; phylum Streptophyta; class Magnoliopsida; order Asparagales; family Amaryllidaceae; genus Agapanthus; species Agapanthus africanus. The sequence goes on from CM057341.1 coordinate 199,980,600, forward strand.
TAAAAGGGGTTAGGATGATCGAGAAGAAACTATGTTTCTTCCTCTAGATCCGTATCCGTCCTTTCTTAATCCTTACCCTAACCTCCATGGAAAACATTCATATCCGGTCTTTTATACTACGGTATCACTGTTACATCGTGGGTAGAGTGCCGTAGGGAGCGGAATATGAAAGTATGCATGGAGTCCTAATTATTCATAAGTGATTGGCAAAGAAAGGGGTGAGAGATCTTCATCTCTCAAACCCTTCCCTATTCCTAACCCTAACAAGCGAGGAAACTACTCGCTCATTAAGGGATCTACGAAAAGTATGATTTTTTTTCTTTTGTTTTAGGGTTAAGAGATTAATGATCTATTGCAGATTAATAAAAATTCTAATCTAGATTAAACTAAGACAGAAAATAAATTAAACTAAAGCAGAAAATAAATCTAAGAACTAGGGCAGAAATTAAACCTACTTACAAATTTATGCTCTCCAAACTTCAAAAGAATTCTGAATTTTTATTGATGAAAAGAGGCATGACCTAATACAAGAATTTGGGTCTCTATTTATAGGACATAGAAAACCCTAGGTTTACAATTGCCGCATGTCTGCTTTTACAAAAATACCCATAGGAAGACTAGTCAGCGCCGCCACGAATTTTGGTAAAATTTTTACCCACTACGTGCATGACACGGCCGCGGAACAGCGGCCGCAGCCCTGGTTTGGCCGCGGTTCCGCGGCCAAAAGATGGACTCGTTTGCTGCAATTTTCTGGGCTGGCTCCGATTCTCTTTTTTGTCCTGTATCTTTGGTTGGTTCTTCAGAATAGCTTCTATTTCTTCTCCAGATCTTCACAGTGAGTAATGCAGTGGACTTTAACCGTTCGCTTTGTGTCGAACTCTTGAACCTTGCGATGCCTTCTATTTTGTGAACTGATCTTCGTGTAGGCTTGATCAAGATCTTTCTATTTGTTGGTCGTAGTCCCACTTTTGCATCATCTTTTATCCTTTTTCACTGTTTTTGCTCCAAGAACCTGTAACCTGTACTAAGTAGCAGACATAGGTCAAAAACACCTGTTTATTTGTAAAATGCATAAGAATGGGGAATATAAATTGCAATATTATGATATGAACAAATACCCCCAAACTTATCTTTTGCTCGTCCTCAAGCAAACCTAGTTTTATTCTCGACAAAAACCTAACCTCAATTTCGCAGGGAATCGCGATTGCACTGAGCTCGTGCAACAAGCCGTTAAACCTCTAGGTGTCCCTAGTAGGAGGAGTGTTGTCTCCTGAGGGTTTTCAGCGGATACTACCCACAAAATCCTATTAATTTGGCCCATTGACTTTTATTCTCCAACTAGGTTTTCTAACAAGGAATTCTATTATCGTCGACTCATAAATTATCCACAAATATTCTTCACACTTCCTTATCTTTTAACTTAAGATTATATATGTTCTGCAGACCTATTTAGCTTTTGGCATCTCTTAAGTTTTCCTTCTAGGGTTCTATCTCAACTTAGGAATTTTTATCATCTCTATTAAAAATATAAGTCCTATTTTTCATTCTTATCTCTTATCTAAACCCCAATCATATACCCCTACGTGTGTGTATATATCACCCCTACACTTGGAAATTCAAATCAAGCAATCATACTTTTGTCCGTTGTCCAAAGCACTTCTTAATTGGTGAATTTTTAAATGAATTTTGCTTACACATCCTTCATGTGACCGTTAATACTTCTTGAGGTACCAACGACCGATTACAAAATGCATTTGCACTTTAAAGCGTAATTCCTAGTCTTGCAACACCTAAGGCTTTAGCAGTGACTCCCTAACCAGTTGGTCTAAGGCACTAGGTGATGAAGCACTCTCGCTAAATATTTTTTCTATTTTTGCAGCCTTAAGTAATTACAAAAATCAGTGTTCATTTTTTTTCTTTATTCACACTTGTATTTTTTTCATCGTACTAAGGACTTTAGACAAGAGCATTTCAAGGTCTCTTCTACTATTCCAAGTTTCAAGGTTCGTGTTTGTGCAATTTGTAGGATATACATTTTCATAATCTAGACTTAAACTAGGAATTATTTTTCAAACTTATACTTTAATAAAAACATCAATACTTTTCATTTGTTTTGGCTTAGCCTAAGAAGTGAACTCAAAATTTGCCTATTTCTAAATAAACTACAAAGACATATATTTTCTATCGTTAAACTAAAAGAAAGGTTATTTTTAGGATTTTTAATTTACTAAGTCTAAGATCTAGTTGTTCCTAGCTAGTTAACCTATTTGTCAAACTCAAGTCAAATAAGTCCAAAATTGAATACATTAATTTTTGTAATTTTTGAAATTTTCAATTTTTATGGGTTTTCTTTTTCTATTTTTTTTTATTTTTCAAATTTTCAATTTTTATGATTTTTCTATAAGGATGCAATGCAGAATTGAAATATGCAAAAGAAAAAGAAAAATATATACAAAAAATTAAAATATGCAATGCAAAAGATAACTATATACACCACCATCTCCCCCAAACTTAAGCAAAGCAATGCCCTCACTGCCCGGCCCCACGTCGCGCTCACGAGCGTGAACGTGATCGCTCTTCCCTAGCCAACAGGGTTTGAATACCCCTCTCAACCTCCGTCAGTCGACGGTCGTGCTCTCTTGCCGTCTCCCTAAACTCCTCCCTTAATGCATCAATTCCCCTCACAGCTCTCCTCATTAATCGTGCATGCTCTTGAGATGTCATTTCGCCCTCGCTCGATGTCGAGCTCGAGCTAGGTGTTCGGGCGGGTACATTCTCCGCTGGTTCGGTTCTCGACCATATATCAGTCAATCGTGAGTAGGACGTAGAAACGCCCTCAATAAGTGGTCGAACCGGTATCCCTCCCATCATGTAATGTTCGAGTTCCTCAACTGGGAGGAAATATCAGCAAAGCTGTGTGACCAACATAGGACAGGGGTAGTTTGTGGCCCGTTTTCCCGCACCTATAGAATTCAGCAATACTGTGCACATATCGAAACGTGGGTTCTTCGTCATAAGTGTGTGCACAATATGTAAGGAGGGGGTGAAAAAGGTTGTGTTATGGGAGCTTCCAAAAATGTTATTTTGTGCCCATCGGCACACGGTTAAGACATTCGCGAAAAGGGATCGCGCTTGAATACCCTGTCGCGGCGCCCTCGAGCAATCGGTGCTCATCAGGGGCATGTAGTCCTCGAATTGTAGGGGGTGGTCGTGTGCAGGTATGCGAGGTATAAGTGTGACCTCGTGAATTAAATCCCTATCAATTTTTATTTCGCGATCTCCCCAGTTCAATTTTATATAACTTAATACAGCCAGATACCCATCCTCCATAGATTCGTAAAATTGGTTAACTAAATCCGGTAAAGCAAATGCAGAAGGGTGGTTATAGATCAGAAAATTCCAACCCCTCCGCTCGATTTCGTTCGCGAAGTAGCTACCATAAATCTCGTGTGAGAAAACCTGTGAAAAATCCCTTTCTAATTGCATGCTGTGCGACATGGTATTTTCTGCAGATTTTAAAATGTGAAAACAGAGGGGAATTGAGAGATTTTACCTCCCCTGAAAATTTCAGGGGGCGCGGAGTGCAGATGGCGGCGGATCGGCGGCAGGAGCACGCTCGGACGGCGGTTCCGCGGTGCGAGGGAAGGATCTCTACTGAAGATTTTTGTGGTGGCGGCGCTAGGGTGTATTGAAGATGAATTTAGGGTTTGGAAACAGGAAGGTGGCTCGGGCTCTTTATAAAGGGGAAATGATGGACATTTGCAGAGAAACCCCTTCAAAAAGGGAAATTTATCTGCAAATAAAATTTTATTTATTTATTCTGCAATTTTACAAAAAGGTCCAAAAAATTTTATTTTTTTTTTAAAAGTTTTTTTTATTTTTTATGGCATTTTGTATTTATGTATTTACAAATGACACACACCCCCAAACTTATTGGAAACAAAGTTTTGGCAAGAAGATTGGAAATTCGGGGGTGATGGTGGAGGAGAATTAATCGGTGTAAAGCGGCTCCTGCAAAAACAGGAGCTCCTCCGATGGGTCCGCTGTGAGGAACGGTTTCAATCGATGTCCATTTACTTTGAATAAAGTACCGTCCTCCGGATTTTCAAGATCGACTGCACCGTGCGGATAAATGGTGCGAACTACAAATGACCCTTTCCACCTAGAACGGAGCTTGCCGGGATGATAATGTAACCGAGTGTCATAGAGTAAAATCTGTTGACCGGGTTTAAATGTTTTCCACAGAAGGTGTTTATCATGGAACACCTTAGTTCGGTTTTTAACAATTACGGCATTATCATAAGCCTCATCCCGCAGCTCTTCTAGTTCATTTAATTGCAGCTTTCGATTGCTGCCCGCATCTCCTAATGATAAATTCAACTCTTTGATTGCCCAAAATGCCTTATGCTCAATCTCTACGGGGAGGTGGAAAGCCTTCCCATAAACAAGCCGGTATAGAGACATACCAAGATCGGTCTTGTATGCAGTACGGAAAGCCCATAGTGCATCGATCAGTTTGAGTGACCAATCTTTACGGTTTTTAGAAACCGTTTTCTCCAAGATTTGCTTAATTTTCCGATTCGAAACCTCGGCTTGCCCACATGTTTGGGGATGGTATGGCGTTGACAGCTTGTGGGTAATAGAATATTTGCACATTAAGGACTCAAGAGTCCTATTGCAAAAGTGAGAACCATTATCACTTATAATCGCTCGAGGGTGCCCAAACCGAGAAAAGATATGTTCTTTAAGAAATCGAATGACAACCTTGTTATCATTCGTTCGGCTAGGCACAGCCTCGACCCACTTTGACACGTAGTCAACAGCCAAAAGAATGTACACATTCCCAAAGGAATTGGGAAATGGTCCCATGAAGTCTATTCCCCAAACAACAAAAACATCCACAACCAAAATTGGTTGGAGCGGCATTTCGTTTCTCCGCGATATCCAGCCCAAGTGTTGGCACCGGGAGCATGTCTTGCAGTATTCATATGCATCCTTAAAGAGTCGTGGCCAATAGAAACCACACTGCAAGATTTTCTCGGCTGTCTTCTTTGGGCCAAAGTGCCCGCCACACGCTTGATCGTGGCAAAAAAACAGCACACTCTTAAACTCGTTTTCCAGTACACACCGACGAATGATTTGGTCGGAACGGTATTTAAAAAGATAAAGTTCATCCCAGTAAAAATGCTTTACTTGGGACAAGAATCGAAGTTTATCCTGTTTCGACCAATCTTTAGGTATCAAGCCGGTGGCTAAGTAGTTTACTATATCAGCGAACCATGGTTTGCAAGACAAGGTTAAGAGTTGCTCATTGGAAAAACATCTTTGATTGGAATTTCAAGTGTAGGCGAAAAAGGAAGTCGTGAAAGGTGATCGGCCACTACGTTTTCACATCCTCTTTTGTCCCTTATGACAAGGTCAAACTCTTGTAGCAAGAGGATCCAACGTATTAGCCTCGATTTAGCATCCTTCTTCGCAAAAAGGTGGCGAAGAGCTGAATGGTCCGTATACACAATAACTGGAGAGCCGATTAAGTAAGACCGGAATTTTTCTAGTGCAAACACAACTGCTAAAAACTTTTTCTGCTGTTGTGTAGTTTAGTTGGGCCTCATTTAATGTATGGCTGGCGTAATAAATCACGTGCGGTATTTTATTAATGTGTTGTCCAAGAACAGCACCAATGGCAAAATCTGATGCGTCGCACATAATTTCGAAGGGATGCGTCCAGTCTGGAGATGAAAGAATGGGCGCAGAAATGAGAGAGTGTTTCAAGGACTCGAACGCTTCCATGCAAGTTGAGTCAAAATCAAATGTTGTGTCCTTGGCCAATAAGAGAGTCAAGGGTCTAGCAATCTTGCTAAAATCCTTGATGAATCGTCTATAAAAACCGGCATGGCCAAGGAAAACTCGGATGTCTTTGACGCATTTAGGAGGAGGAAGATTGGAAATGACTTCAATTTTATCACTATCAATCTCTATGCCGTTTTGCGAGATGACATGTCCTAAGACAATACCTTCTCATACCATAAAGTGGCCCTTCTCCCAATTTAAAGTTAGGTTCTTATCCCTACAGCGGGTAAGAACTGCGTCAAGATGTAGTAAACACTCGTCGAAGGAGTCACCAAAAATGGAGAAATCATCCATAAAGATCTCCAAAAACTTTTCAACCATGTCTGAAAAGATCTCCATCATACACCGCTGAAATGTAGCGGGTGCATTGCATAACCCAAAGGGCATACGACGATAAGCCAAAGTGCCAAAAGGACAAGTAAATGTGGTGTTGTCTTGATCCTCTTTGGCGATGGGGACTTGGTTATAGCCGGAATAGCCATCCAAAAAGCAATAGAACTCGTGACCAGCCAATCGTTCTAGCATTTGGTCAATGAAAGGTAAAGGAAAGTGGTCTTTCCTTGTCGCGGCATTGAGTTTTCTATAGTCGATGCAAACTCGCCACCCAGTTTGGGTGCGAGTAGGTATTAACTCATTTGCCTCATTCGTAATGACCGTGATGCCCGATTTCTTTGGCACAACATGAATGGGGCTAACCCACTGGCTATTCGAGATAGGGTAAATGATACCACTATCAAGACATTTAACAATCTCCTTCTTGACAGCCTCTTTCATTATGGGGTTGAGGCGTCTTTGTGGATCCCTTACCGGCTTGGCATCATCCATCAAGTGTATATGATGTTCAACTATGAAGGGACTAATCCCCTTGATGTCCGTCATAGACCAGCCAAAAGCTTGCCGATTATTTTGTAAGACCATTAAAAGGGCCTTCTCTTGCTCGAGAGCTAGAGAAGCCGATATGATAACGGGAAGGGTCTCATTATCACCTAGATAAGCATATTTAAGGTGCGACGGCAAAAAATTTAGTTCGAGTTTAGGAGGTGAAACAATTGATGGTAACAATTGTGTAACTGTTTCAAACTCGAAGGATTCCATCAACGGTTCAAATCGAGTGTATGCAACCGAGTCGGATGGTTCAACTAACTCATCCGAAAAAGCAAAAGACTCAAACTCGGGTGGTGAGTCTTCAAAATCGTCTACAAAGGTGAAACACTCTTAATCGTTGTCCATCGTGAAAGCTGTGTCGGATTCTAGGAGGAACGCACTGGAGGCGTCGACACTGCTATGGTCGAACATAAAATTTTCGAACTCACAGTCCTCCGCGATCTCATTGATCGAGCAAACATCAAGTACGCTAGAATTAGGCTCAGAAGGCTGATTTCCCAACTTAAAAATGTTGATTTCAATTGTCATATTGCCAAAAGATAGATTCATTGAACCATTACGACAATTGATCACCGCATTAGAAGTCGCAAGGAATGGTCGACCAAGTATCACCGGAATTTGACTCCGGCGGTTAGCTACAGGTTGTGTATCCATAACAATAAAGTCCACGGGGAAAATGAAATCCCCTACTCTAATTAACACATCCTCCAACTCTCCCCTAGGATGGGTGATTGATCGGTCGGCCATTTGGAGAGTACAATGAGTGGGCTTAAGCTCTCCAACGTCTAATTGCTCGTACACAGAATAAGGTAGCAAATTGACACTAGCACCAAGATTTAATAGTGCTCTATTGATGTTCTTGTCCCCAATTGTTATCGAAATAGTAGGACAACCTGGGTCCTTGTGCTTTTGGGGTAAAGATTGGACAAGAGCATCGCTAACAGCATTAGCCACGAAAACTTTCTTTGGTACTTGTGACTTCCTCTTTTTGGTGCATAAGTCCTTTAAGATTTTTGCATATGAAGGAACTTGTTGGATTGCGTCCAAGAGAGGGATGTTTATGCTAACATGTTTGAACAACTCCACAATCTTCTCCATTTGTGGAGTTGGTTTATTGGATCTCAACCTGTTTGGAAAAGGTACATTTTGAAAATTTGTTGAGTCCAATTTTTGTGGATCAGATTGTGGAGTTGGAACGGATCCCCGTGTAGATGTGCTCATGTTGTGAGAAGTGGGTCCGTTCGAGCTAGAAGAAGTAGAGTCGTGTGAAGGATGAAGAATAGGCACTAACGAAGAAGAAGAAGAAGAAGAAGGTGAAGAAGATGAAGAAGGACCACCGGAAGGGGTGTCATTGTTAATTCCCACATTATTTTGCAACACTTTTCCGGATCTCAAAGTGGTCACAACATTTACGTTTTGATTCTGTTGTTCATATGCAACATGTGCGTGACCGGGATTTGGCAGTGGTTGAGATGGAAGCTTTCCTTTTTCTCGCTCGCTCAACGCAGCATTGAGTTGTGCAATTTGTGCCTCAATAGATTTGATGCTTTGATCGTGTGAGGCACTGTTTTGCACCAAAGATTAAATAGAAGTCTCCAACCTTACTGTGGATTGTGTAAATTACTTTAGGAACGCATCTAGACTTCTTTCGAGCGAGTTAACCTTTTCATTTTGAGGTTGAACAAAATTGTTTTGCGGGTAAGAATTGTTGGGCACAAAATTGTTCACTTGATTAGGGTAAGGTTGCTGTTGGAAAGGTTGCTGGAATTGAGTTTGTGGAGGTGCTTGTTGTTGTGGAGGAGGAGGCCTTTGAAAATTGTTGTTTCCTTGGAATTGTTGATTTTGGTTCCAAGCGAAATTTGGGTAACTCTTCCAACCCGGATTGTACGTCGAAGAGTATGGATCGTTTCTTTGTCGTTGCTGAAAGGCAGCATTGACTTGATCATGTCCTTGGGGAGATGGATTGTAAGGACACTCTTCGGTGAGATGTGATAGATCCGAACAACAAGCACCAACAGTTCGTTGAGGCACAACATGGGCAGGAGAAGGCGATGAGATTTTGGTCTCAATCGCTTCTAGCTTTTTCGTAAGTGCGGCCATCTCGGCCTTCATAGCAATCGACATATCTAAGTGATGTATGCCTGCCCTAGATTGACCAATAGAAGAATATGATGTGGTCTTGGTGCTCTCCCACTGAATTGTTTGTTCACTAAAATCCTCGAGAAACTGTCACGCTTCCTCACTAGATTTGGTTAGAAAGTGACCTTGACAAATGGTTTCTAGCAACTGTTTCGTTGCCGGGTTCAATCCCTCGTATAATGTTTGGCAAAGTTGCCAACTTTCGATCCCATGGTGAGGGCATTGAACGAGTAGGTCTTTGAATCTTTCAAAACACTTCCAAAATGGTTCGGAAGGAAGCTGGGAAAATTGTATAATCTCATTACGTATTCTAGCAGTCTTATGATGATGATAGAACTTTTTTAGAAAAGCTTTCACAAACTCTTCCCAATTCTTAATTGAATGCGACGCTGTGCTGTATAGCCACTTCTCGGCTAAGTCACATAAGGTGAAAGGAATGACCCTTAGCCTTATAGCATCGTCGGATAATTGGGTTGTTTTCATCATAGCGCAAACGTTTTGGAATTTGTTGATAAAGATATAAGCATCTTCGGATTCCAATCCGTGAAACTTGGGTAGCATATTTATGCAGTAGGGTTTGATCTCAAAATTGTCCCCATTTACCGGTGGGAGTGAAAGACAAGTAGGTAGGGCGGTGCGGATTGGGTAGAAAAGATCCTGGAGCGCGACTCGTTGGGGCGCTTCAACAGGCGGGTGATTAGGGTTATTCGCACCTAACGGAGGTGGAATCAGTCCTGTCGGTAAGGTGTTGTTAGGATTATATCCCGACATACCTTCGGAAGAAGAATTTGAAGGTGAAAGTGAAGAAGTGGAAAGGATTTCGACTTCGGAGTTGAAAGGTTCGTCGGTCGGTACCAACGAAACACGGACTAATCGGGCGCTAGTGTCCCTAGTCCAACCGGACATACACTAATGAGGTAGTGTAGTCAAAAAGGTGAAAGACAGAATGTGGAGAGAAGAAAACGTCAATGAGAAGAAAGTGGTGTAAGTGGGTGCAAAGATTTCTTTAGCAACAAGTTGCAAGTTTTGGAAAAGATTTTGTCTTTTTTTTTATGTGGAGCTTTTTGCAAAAAGATCTTTGATAAGAGACTTTGACACAAATGCAATCAACCACAAATGCACAATCAGGCCTAGATCTAGGGTCACCTAGGTCAGCTAGACAGCTCCTAACTGTTCCAAAGGGCTAGAAATAGGATCTCAAACCGCCTCTTCACCGCCAATTGCGGCCAGGTAAGTGCCAGGTGAGTGGGAGGCTCTCCACTACAAGTAGTGGCCCTAATTAAGTAACCAATCAATCAAATGATATTGCATATTTTAGCCGGCAATTTCCTCATCATTTGCATTCATATAGAAGTGTTCGGCATTCATATTTCACATATTAGCAAAACTGTCGCAAAATATCAGATTACATGTGTTAGCCCATAAAACCGACATTATACGGGAAATTGACTGCATTTCATGGCATCGCATCATCCCTATATTGCGCAACACTTGTTTTGAGATCTGTGCAGGAAAATCCAGAAGAAAGGCCAAAATTTACATGGTGCTGATCAAAACATTACGCCAACTCAATGATTTCAGCTCTAGTACCAATCCAAAAGGCAAAACAAAAATCAACATATCAAAGAAAGACCCAAGTATCAACCAAAGACCTCACCAGAAGAACCAAGCCACAAGGAGCCTATATGGCCGCGGAACCGCGGCCGGAGCCTGCTTGCGCCGCGGTTCCGCGGCCGTCTTGCCACATCAGCCCTAAATCTTTGATGCACAACTCTTACCTCACTTCCAGAAGCTCAGAAAGACATGACAAATTCCAGAATATTCCAGAGACTTCTGCCAGATCAGCAAGCTTTGGGATCAACACTAAACTAGCCTTGCATTCTAGAAACTTCTCCCTAAACCCTAGCTTAAACCCTAAGCTAAGCCTAACTAACTACTTCTAGAAGTCTTTCAACAAACTTTTGGAGGGAACAACTCAAGGCTTAGGGTTTGGGTAATCTATAAATAAGACCCTAGGCTCACTTGTAAAATATTATTCATTCATTGAAATTGATTGATCCATTCACTCTCTTTTTTCATCTTCTTCTTCCACAAGTCTAGTGAGAGGACTTGTGTGAAACCCTAACCCTAATTCCAATCAAAAGCCAAGATCCCGAGTACTCCATCAAGCAAGAAGCCTTGCAACCTTTTAGGAGCCGAGCCGTTCTTCAACAGAGCAAGTGGTCCAAGCCAATCCGCGACTCACGAAGCCGAGCGAAGCCAAGTCAACAATTTAGTTCTTCCTTTTGTAGTTCTTGAGCGACTGTAATCAAATTGTTGATATAAATAAAAGGTGATATTCTTTTATCTTGTTTTCTTTAAATTCTTGCATCATGATTCAATCTAAATTTCTAGTTGTAATTCTTGTTGTGATGTTTGAGTAATACTCCGCTCGTCGAGGAGTCGAGACGATCAATATAATGATGATGTAATATATCTTAAATCGATTCTTGAATCCTACGAGTTTTATAAACCCTAGCAAGTTCAAGAATCGACGACCCAATTCGTTGCGATACTTTCTTGATTGATATCGCTCGAGATTGGGGAGTTACGATCGTTTCTTGAAATTGCTAGAGGCTAGAGTGTGAATGATATCAACGAAAGAACAAGGGTTAAATGATGAAACCCTAGTTTCATCAAGAAAGCCCTAACTCTCGTCGATCATCATCGATCTAGTATCAATCCTTCGAAGGACAAGAACACGAAATCTTGAGATTACAACACGTCTATAGATCCGATCGATTCCTACGAGCCTCATTTAGATTCTTGACATTTGGTTGGAAATATCATCGAAACCCTGATTTTCGATTGTTTATCATTTTCTTGATTCTTGATTAGAATTGTGACACTTGAAACATTTGATAAATTCTTGAATCATGTTTTCTTTTCTTTTCGATTAACTTTTCAATTCAAACAAATCAAATATAAAAACGAACCGCACAATCCCTGTGGACGATCCGCACTCGCTTACGATATACAACTGACACCGTAATTGATTGGGGTCAAATATAATTCTTTGATTATGAACTTTATTCAATTTTCTAATTACCGACACAAAGAGACTCTTATCGATCAAATGAAACCGTTATCGGGAATCATTTGAGTTGATTTACTTACTCAGTCTCGCATTTTACGATCAATCAAATGGCACCGAAATAGGGAACTATTTGAATTGATACTTTTACATACACAATCCGGAAAACATTACGATCAAAATGGCACCGTTGCCAGGGATTACGCGCTAGTTCGTTTCATATTATAGTTTGAATTGAATGATTTATTTCATTGTGATTTTTTTTGAGATCAAAATTCGTGCAAACCCTAAACAATTTGTTTTGGTTTATTGCAAGGAGATCTGGAGCTTGCTGGGAATTTGGAAAAAATTTTGGAATATACCAGAGAGCTGAGGGAGTCTACAGAAGCTCCCTGAAAAATTTTGGTGAAGTGATCTCACTATCCAACCGCGGAAGCGCGGCCTAAGTGCCCAATTGCGGCGGAACCGCGGCCCCTTTGAGGGTTTTCTGCAAAATTTTTGCTTCAGGTACTTTCTTACCTTCTCCTCTCTCCTCTTTTTAGCTCCAACTAACAATTTCTGCAAGATTCTTTGCAAATAATCGCAGCTCGCAAATTGCAAAAATTAAATTTGTGCGTGTTTTTATTTCTTGGTTGTTTGCATTATAAATACGGATATTAAGGGGCACGGCCAAATCCAAATTAGGTGGGGATTTCATTACCCTTCCTAGGTCCCGAAAACCAGAAAACTTGCATCCGCATTGTGTTAGTGTATATGCCCTAGAGACCATTACTGTATCATACCAGTTTGTATATTACTTAATGGAAGCTTGGGATATTCACCTTGTATAAACAATCTTGCTCAATATAGTAGTATACTACTTGGTTTGTTTCTACTTCAATGTGTACTTGTGTTTATTTTAATATATCACCTATACACATTAGTGGAGCCCTTAGGATCTTTGCTTGATTACTTGATTACCAGCGTTGTGATAGCAGTCACACTAGTGGGGGCTGGGTAATCTATAAGCACATCCTTATACAGGTCCCTAGTCGCAGGACTATCGAGACAGGGTATCGATACTCCGGAGTAGACTAGCGTATGCGCTTCTCATCCCAGTGTGGGAGATGGTCTGTCCCACAGCCATCAGTACGTCGTACTGGAGATAGTATACGGGTGCTCGTTGGGTTACGAGTACACTGGACAGGACTCGTCAGGAACTGACAGGTTGGTATTATACCTATCGTCAGTTATCAGTTCCCAGGTGACATGAGTACAGCTTAGTCCGCTGACTTGACACTGTCACTTCGCCTCGAGTGTGTTCCCACTGCACTTTGATTACTACCCTACCACGGCTCAAAGGAGTCGTGCAAACAGGTAGTGGTTGGGTGCAGTCCCGAAGCACTTGGAGGCAGTGACGGTTAGACAGGATTCGTCTCTCCCGGTATTGGGGGTTGACATCGCGCTGTGTCTAGGAGAGCCATTACACGAGTAGTCCCTGGCCAGGGCAAGCGAGATATACTGGTAGGCTTCCAGTGTTATCTCAGGGTGTATTGGGCTTCACTCCGACACGACTTGTACCGCTATTAGGGGACTGACGTTTACCGCCCCCTAGGCCCGCCATGCGATGTATCAGACGAACAGACCGGACTGTACGGAGACTGTCACACTCAGACTCGGTAGGAGTTCAGATGGGGTTCACCTCGTCAGTCTTCTTGTCGGCATCTACCTAGGGACCGTTACGCACAGCTAGTGCCGCTTGCGGTCTGTGGTTAAATCCACTGCCAGCGTAGTGTCGAGTCTTTAGAGTCCCACACAGAGGGCTATTCGCTTTTGGGCAAAACAGAGTAGAGGTCGTATAGTTTTGCGACAGGGTTCGTTCTCATCCGCGCACTTGTGCACGTTTGGAGTCCGGACGGATATTACTGGCTGGCTCTGGTTTGAGTCAGATACTATTATATGTTTCGGGGTTAGTTTTATCTCCTTGTGTTCATGTTCCTCGGAACAAGAATGCGGGTGTGTATGCACAGTTGATTGAGGCGGAGGAAGAGGATTTTCATTAGGGTTTCGGAACGGGTGCGTATGCACAGTTGACAGTCGTCTTTTTCCAAACCCTAATGAATTCATGATATATCAATTAATAATATTAATTAAATGAAATTGTGTCAGGGTTGAGTTTGTTGACTTGTTGACCATGGTTGACTTGTTGACCATGGTTGAAAGTTTGACCATTATCATTACATATCAAAGATGCTCTTTGATTCTAGCAAAATTCATTTAATGAATGTGATGATAGTGGTCATTCCAAACCATCCATCAACTATTTCATTTTTATTATTATTGTTAATTTTATAATTCTTTTCATTTGAGTTATGGTTGTAAAATGAAAAGAATAGCTCATTCTATCATAACACTTCTCTCTCCTCTCTTCTTCTTCCTCCTCCTCTAGTTCAAGGAGCTCCCTTCTCATGTGTTGAGAATCCATCTCCTTGAGATAAAAACACCCCAAAGCCACTCTCTACTCACTTTAGGGTTAGATGTTTAGCAAGCCAAAGATCCTAGTTCACTCAAAGTCCGAGAAAGAGCCCGAAGGTTGAACCCTCAGGTGGATCCATCTTTGACGGAAGAAGGCGACGAGGAAAGCACCATCAAACCCTACAAAGGTTTCAAGAAGAAGGAGTTCAAGTTAGGTATAACCTTTTATCCGAGTAGCTAACTCTCTTTAGCTTTCTTGCTAGTTTAGTTTAGAAAAGATCCCGACTTTGTTAGTTCATGTTGCCCCATGCGCTAAAAATTTGATTTTTATACCGTTTCCGCCTCCCCGCAAGAACCGGGGGTGGCAACGTGGACTTACAGTGGTATCAGAGCCTAACTAAACTTAAACTAGCTTAGTAGTAAAGTGTATCGAAGTTCGAACGGAAAAATCGTAAAAAACCGGAGAAACAAAACCCTAACTTTCTGTTGAAATTTTTTGTGCTCTAAAGTGAAAACGTTTTACTCCTAAAATCGGCTCAGGGTTTTGTGAGAACACCCACGAAAAACGATCCCCTGATTCCCTCAAACCGCCGCGGATCCGCGGCAATAGGTATGCATTTGCCGCGGAACCGCCGCCGTTTAGGCTCCTCTCGTGATCGGGTTTTGTGCAGTGTTCTTCTGGTAGGGTTTTGGGATTTTTCAGATGGGTTATTTGTGCCCAGATTTTCCAGAAAAGAAATTTGTTTTTGGGGGCCTATAAATCCGTATTTTTATCGAACTTCACTACACTTTGACTATATTGGTTATACCTGTGATGTTTATATGTATTGAACGTCGGCTAATCACTATATGTCGATTAGTCGGGGTTATACATATCTGTGATCTGTGATTGATGTTGGTATGTGTATATGAATGGATTGGATTGTCGCGGGTGAATAGCCGGGATGGATGTGAGATGAGTGTTGTTTTTCTTTCATTCATTTGTAATATGTAAATTGATGTAATATTATTATTTGTTTGGCCGCACAACCGGGTCGGGGTTGTAGCCGTCATTGTATAATTCTTTTTACTGTTTTTGCTCCTAGGATAGACCCATGGAGGGGGTGCACAAACTACCGGGTATCTCGAAGTGCCGAGTGGCCAACTCACGGTGGTGAGGGAGGTTGCTTCGCTTCGGATACTTGGCGGGTAGTTTGCCGCACCGTAGGGGTCTTGGGTGGGGTTTTGGCTATTCACCGCGACCGTGTAATCCGCTTTTTCGTTGCAGGCTCGAACGGATTGCGGATTCCTAGTATATCCAATGTATTCATCTGTGATCTGTAATGTCTATCATTGCTTTACATTTATAACTATTTAGGCGTTGCTTATGTTTTACAACCGCGCTAGCCTAGCCCCCGCTCTGTCGTTAGTTAAGTAACCTAACGGGTGATGACGGGGCCCCGTGGCGAATGCGAATGACATAAGCGTACGTTATATTTTGGTTGTTTTCTGCAATGGTAGGATTAAATGATGGGACGCATTAAAAGAACTAATGCAAGAATATCACACATTAAAAGAACTAATGCAAGATAATAAACCAAGCAAAAGTCGTTGGAACACTTTCGAAAAACCACTCGGTTCTTTTCAAAAATAACTTTTAAATGCGGAGCATGAGCCACTCCTTCTAAAAGCTATCTCGTTCCATCGATTATATCAAGTTCACTACGTTCACGGTTTTACCAAAACCATTCGTAGCCCTCCGTTGTTTCGCATGAATAGGCAATAGTATTCAAGCTATGTATGTTGGCCAAAGTCAAGGCATAGTGATTGGTAGCTATTGGGTGTTCATGTGTAGCATAGATAGATGCGTTGGTTTGGGACAATCGTACTGCCATTTTGGCCAAAGTCAAGGGTAGGTACGGATGGATCCAAATTAACCTGGATAGTGACGGGTAGAACTTGACATGTGACTTATGATATTTTGGCCAAAGTCAATGTCATAAGAGCATGGGGCAAAAATCCACATCGGGAGTTTCATAAGTACTGAAACTTGCTAGATTTTCATACCATTTGGAGTGTGGTGATTCTAGTAGGATTCCTTCAGTTTCGTCACGCAATGATATTTGGATCCCGATCCTACTGTGAGTATATGCTACTCCTCGGGAAATTTCTCACTAAACGATCAATGCTATAAACCTAGTAGGTGCCTAGAAAGGTGTTAGCGGGGCTACGCCCCCAGGGAAAAGAGGTTATTTAATTAAGGAACTTCGCGAAAGCGTTGGAAAACCTCCCTCGAAGTACCGACACTGGCCTGGCTGAACGGTTAAGCAAGTATTGTGCGGTGGGATTGATCCCGACTAATTCTTCCTTTATGGTTTGAGGAGGGATTCGAGAGACAGTGGGAGCCATCCTGTTTAGACAAATTAAAAACCATTCTAAACTTGCAAGAGCATCGTGCTAAAGTGTTTCTTCTCTCTCTCCTAATTGCAGCGACCAATCGACATGACTGGACTTAAGTTACTTCTAGATAAAAACATACTGACAGGCCCAAACTATAAAGATTGGCTCAGGAATGTCAAAATGTCAATCACTTACGACAAGCTGGGGTATCTCCTTACCACCAAAGCTCCCCCCGTCCCAGGTCCCACCTCCAGCGTCGCGGATAAGGAAATCCATAAGACCTGGGAGATTGATAGTGCGAAGGCCAAGTGCCTCGTACTTGCCTCGATGGACAACGAACATCAGAGGAGGCACGAGAATATGGACCTTGAATCCATATTTCTCCATACAAAAGAACTGTATGGAGAGCAATCTCGTATCGCAAGATACGAAGTGTCGAAGAAGTTGTTTTCGGCAAAATTGGCCGTCGGATCATCGGTAGCGGAACACGTGCTTAAGATGATTGGCTTCATTGAGGAGCTCGCGGACCTTGGGACCACGTTGGAGAATGAACTCTATACTGATTTGATTCTCCAGTCCCTTCCTTCCACTTACGCCCAGTTTATCCTTAACTTCAACATGCAAGGAAAGGAGGTTGAACTCTCCGAACTTCTGAACATGTTGAGGAGTGCTGAGGGCGCCCTACAGAAAGGTAGGGAAACATCCACTTTGTTTATAGGAGAATCTTCTTCTTCTAGGTCCAAGGCGAAAGCCAAGGGAAAGAAGAGGAAAGCCCCCGCCAAACCAAGGGGCGGTGTTAGTAAAGTGGATACGAAGGGAAAGGCGAAAGCAACAAAGATAGCGGGGAAACTTGTGGATAAAGAAGAATGCTTCTATTGTCATAAGAGTGGACACTGGAAGAAAGATTGCAGGGCTTGGAAGCCCAGGACACAGGAACTGAAGCAGGTTGCGGCTTCAGCTTCAGGTGTGTATGTTATTGAAAACTGTCTTTCGATAAACTCTACTTCCTGGGTATTGGATACCGGATCAGGATCTCATATCTGTAATTCTTTGCAGGCGTTGAGAAACCGTAGGGTTTTGAAGGCAGGTGACATGACCCTCAGAGTTGCAAACGGAGCTAGCATGGATGCTAAAGCCGTGGGGGACTATCACCTGGGAATGTCAGATGGTCATGTTTTGGTTTTGCGTAATTGCTTTTTTGTACCCAACGCAACTTGTAATATCATTTCTATATCTTTGGTTTCTAAAGAAGGTTATGAATTTGCGTTTGTAAGTAATGTTGTAAATATTCACCTTAATCAAGTTCTGATTGGGTCAGGTACATTGAGCAATGGTATATACGTATTAAACCAACCACAGATTTTCAATGTCCAGAATACACACAAAAGAAAGTATCCGGAAATCAATCAGACTTTCTTATGGCATTGTAGACTGGGTCACATCAATGAGAGAAGGTTGACTAAGTTACATACAGAAGGATATTTGGATCCGTTCGAATATCAATCGTATGCCACTTGTCAATCCTGTCTCAAAGGAAAGATGACAAAGACTCCGTTCACTGGACACGGAGTAAGAGCGAGCGAGCTCTTGGAACTCGTACACAGCGATGTGTGCGGTCCAATGTCTACACATGCGCGAAGCGGTTATTCTTACTTCATTACTTTTACGGATGATTTTTCAAGGTACGGTTATGTCTTCTTAATGAAACATAAGTCCGAAGCCTTTGAAAAGTTCCAGGAATATAAGAATGAAGTAGAAAAACAAACCGGCAAAAGTATCAAGATTCTAAGATCGGATCGAGGTGGAGAATACTTAAGTGCCGAGTTCCTGAATTACTTAAAAGAGAATGGAATTCTCTCTCAGCTTACTCCTCCATACACTCCGCAATATAACGGTGTATCGGAGAGACGGAACCGGACCCTATTGGATATGGTACGGTCCATGATGAGTAACGCTGAGTTACCGCCATCATTCTGGGGGTATGCGCTAGAATCAGCTGCATACCTTTTGAACCGAGTTCCTACTAAGACTGTGCCTACCACACCATATGAAATGTGGTGTGGGAAGAGGCCCCATCTCAGTCACATTAAGACTTGGGGAAATCCAGCTTTTGTTAAAAAGCAGCATGCGGACAAGCTCGAGGCACGCTCAGTACAGTGTAAGTTTGTGGGATATCCAAAGAATTCCAAGGGATATTTCTTCTACTGCGAAGAGCAACAAAAAGTTCTTGTTTCTCGTCATGCCCATTTTCTAGAACACCAGTTCTTAGAAAAGGAAATAAGTAGGAGCGCAATAGAACTGGAAGAAATTCCAGAACCACGAGCTATTACTGAAAGCTTAGTGGAACCAGAGGGTTCAAAAGAACAGGACATTCCTACGCCGCTCCGCAGGAGTAGTAGGCAGTCTCATCCGCCCGAGAGATACTACGGTTTTCTCATAGACGGGGATAGAGAGGATTGCATCATAGATTATGATGAGCCTACTAGCTTCCAGCAGGCCGTTCAGAGCGTTGACTCGGTAAAATGGCTGGATGCAATGCGGACCGAAATGGAGTCCATGTACACCAACAAAGTATAGACGTTGGACATTGCTCCAGACGGGGTAAAACCCGTAGGATGCAAGTGGATCTTCAAAAGGAAGATTGGTGTAGATGGACAGGTTGAGACCTATAAAGCTAGACTTGTTGCAAAGGGATTTCGTCAAAGACCTGGTTTGGACTATGACGAAACCTTTTCTCCAGTGGCTATGCTGAAATCCATTCGGATCCTTCTTGCCATTGCTGCCTTCCACGATTATGAGATT
This sequence comes from Agapanthus africanus, assembly GCA_030015575.1. Classification (NCBI taxonomy): domain Eukaryota; kingdom Viridiplantae; phylum Streptophyta; class Magnoliopsida; order Asparagales; family Amaryllidaceae; genus Agapanthus; species Agapanthus africanus. Next base: position 200,000,182 of record CM057341.1, read on the forward strand.
TGGCAGATGGACGTAAAGACCGTTTTTCTAAATGGAAATTTAGAGGAGTGTGTCTATATGGATCAGCCAGAGGGTTTCATTCAGAGAGGGAGCAGCGGAAAGGTGTGCAAGTTGCTTAAGTCCATCTATGGAATAAAGCAGGCATCGCGGAGTTGGAACATCTGTTTTGATGAGACGGTCAAGGAATTTGGCTTTATCAAAAATCCAGATGAACCATGCATCTATAGTAGATTTGTAGCGAGAACTGTAGTATTCCTCGTTTTATACGTGGATGACATTCTCTTAATAGGAAATGACATTCCTATGCTACAATCTGTCAAGGGGTTCTTGTTGCACAAGTTCTCCATGAAAGACCTGGGTGATGTCTCATACATCCTGGGGATCCGGATCCATCGTGATAGATCCAAGAGGATATTAGGACTTTCTCAGTCCAGGTACATCGACACCATAGTGAAAAGATTCAGTATGGAAGATTCCAAGCGCGGTAACCTACCGGCTTGTCACGGGATCACCCTCTCTAAAGAGATGTCTCCCAAGACTGATTTGGAGAGGGATCGCATGTCTATTATACCCTACGCTTCTGCGGTAGGCTCTGTAATGTATGCGATGTTGTGTACCAGACCGGATGTAGCTTATGCACTGAGTGTGGTAAGCCGGTATCAGTCAAACCCTGGGGAGAAACACTGGATAGCGGTAAAGAACATTCTCAAGTACCTGAGAAGGACTAAGGAGATGTTCTTGGTGTATGGCGGAAAAGACCTCCAGATCGAGGCCTTTGCTGACTCCAGCTTCCAGAGTGACAAGGATGATTCCAAGTCCATGTCGGGTTTTGTCTTTACCCTCAATGGAGGGGCGGTGTGTTGGAAGAGTTCCAAACATGAAACCGTTGCAGACTCGACTATGGAAGCGGAATACATCGCTGCATCTGATGCCGCAAAAGAAGCTGTCTGGATGAGGAAGTTCTTGAAAGAACTTCAGGTGGTTCCGTCCATTGTTGATCCAATACCTCTGTATTGCGACAACAACGGGGCTATAGCTTTAGCGAAGGAACCCAGGTCCCATCAGAGATCCAGACACATCTTGAGGCGGTATCACCTGATCAGGAAGATCGTGGATCGCAAGGAGATCGAGGTTCGGAGGGTTGCTTCAGAAAAAAACACTGCAGATCCATTCACTAAGGCCTTACCCCAGACTCAGTTTGAGCGGCTGATCGAGATGATAGGTCTTCGATACGCCAGTACATGGCCTTAGTGCAAGTGGGAGATTGTTAGTGTATATGCCTTAGAGGCCATTACTGTATCATACTAGTTTGTATATTACTTAATGGAAGCTTGGGATATTCACCTTGTATAAACAATCTTGCTCAATATAGTAGTATGCTACTTGGTTTGTTTCTACTTCAATGTGTACTTGTGTTTATTTTAGTATATCACCTATACACATTAGTGGAGCCCTTAGGATCTTTGCTTGATTACCAGCGTTGTGATGGCAGTCACACTAGTGGGGGCTGGGTAATCTATAAGCACATCCTTATACAGGTCCCTAGTCGCAGGACTATCGAGACAGGGCATCGATACTCCGGAGTAGACTAGCGTATGCGCTTCTCATCCCAGTGTGGGAGATGGTCTGTCCCACAGCCATCAGTACGTCGTACTGGAGATAGTATACGGGTGCTCGTTGGGTTACGAGTACACTGGACAGGACTCGTCAGGAACTGACAGGTTGGTATTATACCTATCGTCAGTTATCAGTTCCCAGGTGACATGAGTACAGCTTAGTCCGCTGACTTGACACTGTCACTTCGCCTCGAGTGTGTTCCCACTGCACTTTGATTACTACCCTACCACGGCTCAAAGGAGTCGTGCAAACAGGTAGTGGTTGGGTGCAGTCCCGAAGCACTTAGAGGCAGTGACGGTTAGACAGGATTCGTCTCTCCCGGTATTGGGGGTTGACATCGCGCTGTGTCTAGGAGAGCCATTACACGAGTAGTCCCTGGCCAGGGCAAGCGAGATATACTGGTAGGCTTCCAATGTTATCTCAGGGTATATTGGGCTTCACTCCGACACGACTTGTACCGCTATTAGGGGACTGACGTTTACCGCCCCTAGGCCCGCCATGCGATGTATCAGATGAACAGACCGGACTGTACGGAGACTGTCACACTCAGACTCGGTAGGAGTTCAGATGGGGTTCACCTCGTCAGTCTTCTTGTCGGTATCTACATGGGGACCGTTACGCACAGCTAGTGCCGCTTGCGGTCTGTGGTTAAACCCACTGCCAGCGTAGTGTCGAGTCTTTAGAGTCCCATACAGAGGGCTATTCTCTTTTGGGCAAAACAGAGTAGAGGTCGCATGGTTTTGCGACAGGGTTCGTTCTCATCCGCGCACTTGTGCACGTTTGGAGTCCGGACGGATATTACTGGCTGGCTCTGGTTTGAGTCAGATACTAGTATATGTTTCGGGGTTAGTTTTATCTCATTGTGTTCATGTTCCTCGAAACAAGAATGCGGGTGTGTATGCACAGTTGATTGAGGCGGAGGAAGAGGATTTTCATTAGGGTTTCGGAACGGGTGCGTATGCACAGTTGACAGTCGTCTTTTTCCAAACCCTAATGAATTCATGATATATCAATTAATAATATTAATTAAATGAAATTGTGTCATGGTTGAGTTTGTTGACTTGTTGACCATGGTTGACTTGTTGACCATGGTTGAAAGTTTGACCATTATCATTACATATCAAAGATGCTTTTTGATTCTAGCAAAATTCATTTAATGAATGTGATGATAGTTGTCATTCCAAACCATCCATCAACTATTTCATTTTTATTATTATTGTTAATTTGATAATTCTTTTCATTTGAGTTATGGTTGTAAAATGAAAAGAATAGCTCATTCTATCATAACACTTCTCTCTCCTCTTTTCTTCTTCCTCCTCCTCTAGTTCAAGGAGCTCCCTTCTCATGTGTTGAGAATCCATCTCCTTGAGATAAAAACACCCCAAAGCCACTCTCTACTCACTCTAGGGTTAGAGGTTTAGCAAGCCAAAGATCCTAGTTCACTCAAAGTCCGAGAAAGAGCCCGAAGGTTGAACCCTCAGGTGGATCCATCTTTGACGGAAGAAGGCGACGAGGAAAGCACCATCAAACCCTACAAAGGTTTCAAGAAGAAGGAGTTCAAGTTAGGTATAACCTTTTATCCGAGTAGCTAACTCTCTTTAGCTTTCTTGCTAGTTTAGTTTAGAAAAGATCCCGACTTTGTTAGTCCATGTTGCCCCATGCGCTAAAAATTTGATTTTTATACCGTTTCCGCCTCCCCGCAAGAACCGGGGGTGGCAACGTGGACTTGCACATTGACCCACATTAACTAAAAGAAATCTAGAGATGACTCTAAGGACCGTCGCGCTCACTTAGGACAGAAGAAGGTCGTGGGTAATTCATTGCTTATCCGCGTTTTCTTGTGGTGCCTAGGCTAGTGTGTCGAAGGCTGGTGGTTATTAATTAGGCCCACTACTTACGTAGTGGAGTACCTTCCCACTTACCTGGCCATAGGGGAACAAAGAGGCAGTGGAGGATTCTATCCTGCGACTTGTCTTTTGGCAATTAGGAGCGGTCTAGAGCCGGACCTAGGTGACCACTAGATTCTAGGGTTTGTGTGCTGCATTTGTTGTGTCGCATCATTTTTTCAAAAATCCGTCCCTTTTTCAAAGCAAACAACGCATTCATTTACCCCTAATTATAAGCCAACGCTGCTACTTGTACTAACCCTTTTTAGTACAAGATAGGCTGGACACGGGATTCTAGTGCCCGTTTAGTCCGCGTACCCTTTATCGACTCCGAAATCGATATTTCTCCATTTACCTCTTCTTTTCCCACTACCACACCCACACCGATGGATCCAACTCCATCAAACTTCTTTAACCGTAATCTGCCGCCGTCCGTTGGTGCGCAGAATCCACCCCGCATCTCTCTCCAGGAGAGATGATATCCACTGCGAGGTCCTCTTTCGACCTGCTTATCCACACCACCAGCCAATGGGGATAACTTTGAGATTAAACCCCAGTACATCAACCTTTTACCCAAATTCCACGGACTCGAGACTGAGGACGCTTACGTTTTCATCACCAAATTTGAAAACGTATGCGCAATGATGGGTACGTCACAACTTTCAGTGGATGCTATGCGTCTACGAATTCTTCCATTTACATTGTGCGATATAGCCGAGAAGTGGCTATATAATACTACCGCACACTCTATTACGAATTGGGAAGAATTCATCGCTGCATTTTTAAGAAATTTTACCCAATACAAAAGACTGCTCGAATCCATAGCGAACTGAATCAATTTGCCCAGCTCCCTACTGAACCATTCTCTAAATGCTTTGAACGTTTCAAGGATCTTTTGGTTCAGTGTCCTCATCACGGCATCCCGAGATGGGAGCTTTGCCGAATCATTTATGAGGGCAATAACCCAAACACTAAACAGAGCCTTGAAAACATGTGTCAAGGTACTTTTATGACCAAGGATGATGGGGAAGCTTGGAAGTATTTAGAAGAGCTCGCTGAAAAATCACTACAGTGGGAGAGTGGAACCCAACCATTGAATAGGGGTGGCGTACACCAAATAGATGTGTCCATAGGTGTTCGAGCTGAGATGGCAGCAATGCAAAAGAAGCTCGACGCTATGGAACACAAATTTTCTGTAGCCTCCCTAAACCCAATGTCGCTCCCCAAAACTATATGTGGGTGCTGTTCTGATCCGTCTCATTTAACGGAAGAATGTCCATTAAACTCTGCGTTTTAAGGTCACGAGCATACAAATGCCGCATTTCAACGACCTAGAAACGATCCATATTCTTCCACGTACAATCAGGGTTGGAGGAATCACCCGAATTTCGCTTGGAACCAAAACCAATCTCAAAACACGGTTCCAAACACGAATAATTTTCAAAGGGCTCTTCCTCCACCACAACAGCAACCCCTTCAACTCACTCAGCACCCCTACCAGTCACAAAATTTCCAAAACCAGGGCAACACTCCTGCACAGTCTAATCCTATGCAGTCGTCCTGTTCTGACGAATTCTCTCAATTCACTCAAACCATGAAATCACTTTTATCAAATTTCATAGAGGTTTTGACTGAGGTTAGATCTTCCGTCAGTGAGATAAAGAAAAACTCAGCGTCCCAAGCTGAGAGTATCAGATCGATGGAAGCTGAAATCGCATGCCTAAAAGCCGAAATGAGTGCGAGAGAAAAAGGAAAACATCCATCTCAACCCCTACAGAATCCTGGGCATTACAATGTAAATGCCATCACAACGTTGAGATCGGGAAGAGTGCTGAACAATCATGTCGGGGAAGGTATTGATGATATTGAAAATCCTATCATTAACACCCCGGCTGAGACCTTTCCCCACACACACACTTCTCCTTCTGATCCTTCTTCTTCTACCATACCACCTTCTCGCGAGCCTATTCTCCATTTCCCATTAGGCTCGACACCTGAACCCAACCCTTATAGTTCTCCACAGATGGTCCCCACACCTCTTTTGGGATCTCGTCTACCCCCTCTTCTTTCTCCTATGATGGACCCAGCGCTTATTGCGAAAGCTCCTTACCCGAACCGGTTTAAGGGATAATAGAACGAGTCCTCATATGGAGAAAATTATGGAAATGTTCAAACAGGTTAACATCAATATCCCTCTCCTAGATGCGATTCAACAAGTCCCCGCTTATGCGAAAATTCTTAAGGACTTGTGCACTAGGAAGAGGAAGACTCAAGTGCCAAAGAAGGTCTTTATGTCTAATAATATTAGCACTGCTTTTATTCCCCAGCTACCAAAAAAATGAAAGAAACCAGGATGTCCTACAATATCGATTTCGATTGGGGGTAAAAACATAAACCGTGCTCTTTTAGACCTTGGCGCAAGTATTAACCTACTTCCATATTCTGTCTATGAGCAATTAGGGATTGGAGAGCTGAAACCTGCACACTGCACTCTCCAGATGGCAGACCGATCTATCACTAAACCAAGGGGTGAATTAGAGGATGTGTTGATAAAGGTCGGGGAATTTGTTTTCCCTGTAGACTTCATTGTACTCGACACACATCCTGTAGCAAACCCCCGGGGCCAAATTCCGGTGATTCTAGGTCGTCCTTTCCTTGCTACTTCCAACGTTGTTATAAACTGTAGAAACGGTTCAATGAACTTATCATTTGGAAATATGACCATTGAACTAAATATCTACAAAGTTGGAAGTCAGCCATCAGAACCCTCTGCTCATATTTTAGATGTGTGCTCTGTCCATGAGATCGCTCCCGATAGTTATGGAGCTGAGGAACTTTGCTTTACTAATCTCGATGACATTACCACATCTCTGTTTGACTTCACACAAGATCTTAGTGAGGACACTTTACCTACACTTGAGTCCTGCACTCCTGACTTTCTCCACCCGAGTCTGTATCTTTCACAGGCTCTGAGCTTCTTTGTAAATCCAAAAATCACTCAATGATCCCTCCTTCTATCATTTCTCCGCCCGAATTAGATCTCAAAATTTTACCGTCTCATCTGAAATATGCTTATTTAGGTGAGAAGGAGTCTTTACCGGTTATAATATCGGATTCTCTAGCATTAGTGCAAGAGAATGCGCTTTTATCGGTATTGAGATCTAACAAAGAGGCGTTTGGTTGGAGTATGGCGGACATCAAAGGGATTAGTCCCTTGATAGTTGAACATCATATACATGTGATGGATGATGCCAAACCAACCCGAGAACCACAGAGACGGTTGAATCCCGTCATGAAGGAAGCTGTAATGAAAGAGATCGTCAAATGCTTAGATAATGGTATTATATACCCCATCTCCGATAGCCAATGGGTGAGTCCTATACATGTCGTTCCCAAGAAATCCGGCATCACTGTTATAACCAATGAGGCGAATGAGTTGATTCAGACACGCACCCAAACTGGGTGGCGTGTCTGTATCGATTATAGAAAACTCAATGCTGCCACGAGGAAGGACCACTTTCCTCTACCATTCATTGATCAGATGCTGGAACGCTTAGCGGGACGAGAGTATTATTGTTTCATGGACGGATACTCAGGCTATAATCAGGTCCCCATCGCCAAAAAGCATCAAGATAAAACCACTTTTACTTGTCCTTTTGGTACCTTTGCTTACAGTCGCATGCCCTTTGGGTTATGCAATGCTCCCGCTACCTTTCAGCGGTGTATGATGGGGATATTCTCTGATATGGTAGAGAATTTTCTGGAGATCTTTATGGACGACTTCTCGATTTTTGGAGACTCTTTTTCTGATTGCCTAGCGAATCTTGACGCTGTTCTTACTCGTTGCAAAGAGAAGAACTTGACTTTGAACTGGGAAAAATGCCATTTTATGGTCCAAGAAGGAATTGTTCTTGGACATGTCATTTCACAGAAAGGCATTGAGGTTGACAGAGCAAAGATAGATGTCATTCAAAACCTCCCTCATCCCAAAAGCGTCAAAGATATTCGATCTTTCCTTGGCCATGCGGGCTTTTATAGGAGATTCATTAAGGACTTTAGCAAAATTGCTAGACCTTTAACTCTTCTCCTGGCTAAGGATATGACCTTCCATTTTGACTCGGACTGCGAGACAGCTTTCGACTCACTTAAACACTCACTCACTTCAGCCCCCGTTTTATCATCACCAAACTAGGACTACCCCTTTGAGCTGATGTGTGACGCATCTGATTTTGCAGTAGGCGCAGTCTTAGGACAGCACATCGAAAAGATGCCACACGTGATATACTATGCAAGTAAGACCCTGAATGATGCGCAAATCAATTATACAACCACAGAAAAAGAACTTTTAGCGGTTGTATTTGCATTAGAAAAATTCAGGCCTTACTTAATTGGCTCACCTATAGTTTTGTATACTAACCATTCCGCTTTAAAACATCTTCTGGCGAAGAAAGATGCAAAAGGTCGACTAATACGTTGGATCCTTCTGTTACAAGAATTCGATCTTGTTATCAAAGATAAGAAAGGATATGAAAACGTAGTAGCTGACCATCTTTCACGCATCGCTTCTTCCCCTGTGACCCTGCCGATCAATGATTCATTCCCTGACGAACAGCTCTTGAGCGTATCCAATGAACCATGGTTCAGGGATATTGTGAACTATCTTGTCACGGGACTTATACCGAGCGATTGGTCAAAACAGGACAAATACCGTTTTCTTTCCCAAGTAAAACACTTTTACTGGGACGAGCCCTATTTGTTTAAGTATTGTCCTGATCAGATCATTCGCCGGTGTGTCCCGAATGAAGAGTTCAAGAGTGTTCTTTCTTTTTGTCATGATCAGGCCTGTGGGGGTCACTTTGGTCCTAAAAAGACAGCTGAGAAGGTATTGCAATGTGGATTTTATTGGCCGACCTTATTCAAGGACGCATTTGACCATTGCAAAACCTGTACACAATGTCAGTACACGGGTAAAATCTCCCAGAGAAATGAAATGCCTCAGCAACCCATCTTGGTTGTTGAAATATTCGATGTTTGGGGCATAGATTTTATGGGTCATTTTCCCAACTCCTTTGGGAATTTGTACATACTGATGGCGGTTGATTATGTCTCAAAGTGGGTTGAAGCCATTCCATGTCGCACTAATGACAAGAAAGTTGTCATTAAGTTCTTAAAAGAGAATATCTTTTCACGATTTGGACACCCACGCGCTATTATTAGCGATAATGGGACACACTTCTGCAACAGATCTTTCGAGACTCTGATGCGGAAATACTCAATCAACCACCGACTTTCTACACCCTATCATCCCCAAACAAGCGGGCAGGCTAAAATCTCAAACAGAAAAATCAAACTTATCCTGGAGAAAACTGTTGCTAAAAATAGAAAAGACTGGTCAACCAAACTGACGGATGCTCTTTGGGCATTCCGAACTGCATATAAGACCGACCTAGGGATGTCTCCATATAGGATAGTGTTTGGAAAAGCATGTCACTTACCTGTCGAGATAGAGCATAAAGCATTGTGGGCTATTAAAGAAATAAATTTTGATTTAAACCTTGCTTGCAACTTTCGGAAGCTGCAACTAAATGAGCTAAGCGAACTCCGTGATGAAGCTTATGATAACGTTGTAATCACAAAGAATAGGACTAAGGTTTTTCACGATAAAAACATTTTGAGGAAAACATTTACACAAGGTCAACAAGTCCTTCTTTATGATTCACGACTACACCTTCATGCGGGTAAGCTCCGATCTCGATGGACGGGACCTTTTGTTGTGCGGTCTGTATACCCGCACGGAGCAGTAGAAGTAGAAAATGTTAAAAACGGCACCTTTTTCAAAGTAAATGGACATAGATTAAAGCCGTATTTTTCCACTGACCCCACGGAGGAACTCTTGTTCTTACAAGAGCCAGTTTATTTGGATTAAAATTCCTCCGTCTCACCTTTATATCCAGTATATCATTGCATCATCTTTTGAATGAAGGTGAGTGAAAAGAATAAGTTTGGGGGAAGTTCTTCACTTATATATTTTGCCCCCACTAATAATTCCTCCCAGGCTTACAGGTTTTGTAGATATAGCTGTTGGCAACAGTGAGGACACTGTTGAAAACAAGTTTGGGGGAGGTTTGTGCTTATTTTTGCATCATTTGCATATCATTTGCATAAGCACAAAACATTTCTTTTAAAAATCTATAAAAAATGAAAAAATTTCAAAACCCATAAAAATTTCAAAATTTTCAAGTATAAAAATAATTTTAATATTTACACTTTTTTGTATATAAATAAGATAATGAAAGTTTAGATAGTGAAAAATTACATCCATGAGATTAGAAAAATTTAAGAAAACTAAGAAAATTAGAAGTCTGAAGGACGTCACTAATCTGAGGATAAAAATAAGTCTGAAAAATAGTTTCTATTCTGGAAGCCAAACATTTTGAACGTTGATACCCTGATATTCGCACTTACACACGTCTTGAAGCCTGGGATAGTAGAGGATACCTTGAAATGCTCGTCTTAAAGCCAAAAGTATGAAGGAAATTAAAAAAAAATGAATAAAAAAATATAAAGTGGTGAGAAAAATGGACACTGGTTTTGTTATCACCAAGGGCAATAAAAATGTATAGCGAGGGTGCTTCTTCACCTACTGCCCTAAGGCCAACTGGTCTGGGAGTCACTGCTATGCCTAAGGTGGTGCAAGACGAGGAAAATACACCAAGTAAGCAAGCACAGGAGTAATCGGTCGGTTAGTACCTCAAGAAGTATTAACGGTCGCATGAAAGTGTGTGAGCAATCTCGTCTAAATATTCATTAATTAAAAAGTACTGAGGCTGATGGGCAAGAGTATGATAGCTTGAATTGAATTCTCCGGGTGTAGGGATGTCTTTACACACACGCAGGGTTATATGATCGATGTTTGGAAGAAAGATAGGAATGAAGAATAAGACGATGTTTTATTGAGGGAGGACGTGATTTCTAACATCTTTTCATGACCATTAAGATAGGGCTCATGACAACCGAAAAACTAGCTTAGTTGGAAACCCTAATTTTCAAGGCTTTTCTTTCACAATTCTTTTCTTTAAATGTAATATTCATGATCTTTCTTTTATTATTGGATTTTGTTGGTGCAATCCGCTGAAAACCCTCAGGAGACAACACTCCTCCTACTAGGGACACCTAGAGGTTTAAAGGCTTATTGTACGTGCTCAGTGCAATCGTGTTGCCTACGAAAGTGTGCTAGTTAGTTTTTCTCTTTCTTTATTTTTCTCCTTCTCTTTTTAATAAAACAGTTCGCTCGAGACGATCGAAATTAAGTTTGGGGGAATTTGATTAGTCGAAAATATTGCATATTTTAACCGGCAATTTCCTCATCATTTGCATTCATATAGAAGTGTTCGGCATTCATATTTCACATATTAGCAAAACTGTCGCAAAATATCAGATTACATGTGTTAGCCCTTAAAACCGACACTATACGGGAAATTGACTGCATTTTATGGCATCGCATCATCCCTATATTGCGCAACACTTGTTTTGAGATCTGTGCAGGAAAATCCAGAAGAAAGGCCAAAATTTACATGGTGCTGATCAAAACATTACGCCAACTCAATGATTTCAGCTCTGGTACCAATCCAAAAGGCAAAACAAAAATCAACATATTAAAGAAAGACCCAAGTATCAACCAAAGACCTCACCAGAAGAACCAAGCCACAAGGAGCCTACATGGTCGCGGAACCGCGGCCGGAGCCTGCTTGCGCCGCGGTTCCGCGGCCGTCTTGCCACGTCAGCCCTAAATCTTTGATGCACAACTCTTACCTCACTTCCAGAAGCTCAGAAAGACATGACAAATTCCAGAATATTCCAGAGACTTCTGCCAGATCAGCAAGCTTTGGGATCAACACTAAACTAGCCTTACATTCTAGAAACTTCTCCCTAAACCCGAGCTTAAACCCTAAGCTAAGCCTAACTAACTACTTCTAGAAGTCTTTCAACAAACTTTTGGAGGGAACAACTCAAGGCTTAGGGTTTGGGTAATCTATAAATAAGACCCTAGGCTCACTTGTAAAATATTATTCATTCATTGAAATTGATTGATCCATTCACTCTCTTTCTTCATCTTCTTCTTCCACAAGTCTAGTGAGAGGACTTGTGTGAAACCCTAACCCTAATTCCAATCAAAAGCCAATATCCCGAGTACCCCATCAAGCAAGAAGCCTTGCAACCTTTTAGGAGCCGAGCCGTTCTTCAACAGAGCAAGTGGTCCAAGCCGATCCGCGACTCACGAAGCCGAGCGAAGCCAAGTCAACAATTTAGTTCTTCCTCTTGTAGTTCTTGAGCGACTGTAATCAAATTGTTGATATAAATAAAAGGTGATATTCTTTTATCTTGTTTTCTTTAAATTCTTGCATCATGATTCAATCTAAATTTCTAGTTGTAATTCTTGTTGTGATGTTTGAGTAATACTCCGCTCGTCGAGGAGTCGAGACGATCAATATAATGATGATGTAATATATCTTAAATCGATTCTTGAATCCTACGAGTTTTGTAAACCCTAGCAAGTTCAAGAATCGACGACCCAATTCGTTGCGATACTTTCTTGATTGATATCGCTTGAGATTGGGGAGTTACGATCGTTTCTTGAAATTGCTAGAGGCTAGAGTGTGAATGATATCAACGAAAGAACAAGGGTTAAATGATGAAACCCTAGTTTCATCAAGAAAGCCCTAACTCTCGTCGATCATCATCGATCTAGTATCAATCCTTCGAAGGACAAGAACACGAAATCTTGAGATTACAACACGTCTATAGATCCGATCGATTCCTACGAGCCTCATTTAGATTCTTGACATTTGGTTGGAAATATCATCGAAACCCTGATTTTCGATTGTTTATCATTTTCTTGATTCTTGATTAGAATTGTGACACTTGAAACATTTGATAAATTCTTGAATCATGTTTTCTTTTCTTTTCGATTAACTTTTCAATTCAAACAAATCAAATATAAAAACGAACCGCACAATCCCTGTAGACGATCCGCACTCGCTTACGATCTACAACTGATACCGTAATTGATTGCGGTCAAATATAATTCTTTGATTGTGAACTTTATTCAATTTTCTAATTACCGACACAAAGAGACTCTTATCGATCAAATGAAACCGTTATCGGGAATCATTTGAGTTGATTTACTTACTCAGTCTCGCATTTTACGATCAATCAAATGGCACCGAAATAGGGACTATTTGAATTGATACTTTTACATACACAATCCGGAAAACATTACGATCACGGCCATCTCGGCCTTCATAGCAATCGACATATCTAAGTGATGTATGTCTGCCCTAGATTGACCAATAGAAGAAGATGATGTGGTCTTGGTGCTCTCCCACTGAATTGTTTGTTCACTGAGATCCTCGAGAAACTGCCACGCTTCCTCACTAGATTTGGTTAGAAAGTGACCTTGACAAATGGTTTCTAGCAACTGTTTCGTTGCCGGGTTCAATCCCTCGTATAATGTTTGGCAAAGTTGCCAACTTTCGATCCCATGGTGAGGGCATTGAACGAGTAGGTCTTTGAATCTTTCAAAACACTTCCAAAATAGTTCGGAAGGAAGCTGGGAAAATTGTATAATCTCATTACGTATTCTAGCAGTCTTATGATGATGATAGAACTTTTTTAGAAAAGCTTTCACAAACTCTTCCCAATTCTTAATTGAATGTGACGCTGTGCTGTATAGCCACTTCTCGGCTAAGTCACATAAGGTGAAAGGAATGACCCTTAGTCTTATAGCATCGTCGGATAATTGGGTTGTTTTCATCATAGCGCAAACGTTTTGGAATTTGTTGATAAAGATATAAGCATCTTCATATTCCAATCCGTGAAACTTGGGTAGCATATTGATGAAGTGGGGTTTGATCTCAAAATTGTCCCCATTTGCCGGTGGGAGTGAAAGACAAGTAGGTAGGGCGGTGCGGATTGGGTAGAAAAGATCCTGGAGCGCGACTCGTTAGGGCACTTCAACAGGCGGGTGATTAGGGTTATTCGCACCTAACGGAGGTGGAATCAGTCCTGTCAGTAAGGTGTTGTTAGGATTATATCCCGACATACCTTCGGAAGAAGAATTTGAAGATGAAAGTGAAGAAGTGGAAAGGATTTCGACTTCGGAGTCGAAAGGTTCGTCGGTCGGTACCAACGAAACACGGATTAATCGGGCGCTAGTGTCCCTAGTCCAACCGGACATACACTAATGAGGTAGTGTAGTCAAAAAGGTGAAAGACAGAATGTGGAGGGAAGAAAACGTCAATGAGAAGAAAGTGGTGTAAGTCGGTGCAAAGATTTCTTTAGCGACAAGTTGCAAGTTTTGGAAAAGATTTTGTCTTTTTTTTTATGTGGAGCTTTTTGCAAAAAGATCTTTGATAAGAGACTTTGACACAAATGCAATCAACCACAAATGCACAATCAGGCCTAGATGTAGGGTCACCTAGGTCAGCTAGACAGCTCCTAACTGTTCCAAAGGGCTAGAAATAAGAACTCAAACTGCCTCTTCACCGCCAATTGCGGCCAGGTAAGTGCCAGGTGAGTGGGAGGCTCTCCACTACAAGTAGTGGCCCTAATTAAGTAACCACTCGCCTTAGACACACTTGCCTAGACACCGCAAAGTCAGATTAGAATTAACGGCCGATGCCTGCAACTAGTCCTCTGTCCTATTGAGCGCGACGTCCTTAGGGCTGAGTCTAGTATTTTTTTAATTAAATATGATCAATGCAAAATGCCTTATGTGATTTCTGGGGTCCTGGGAAGGGTGATGAAATCCCCACCCAATCTGAATTGGTCTCAAGCTCCGTAAAATCCGATTAAAGATATGCAAAACAGTAAATCACTTGCAATCAATTTTCTTTTAAGCGCGGCGCAAAGAATCCTGCAGAAAATCAATTATTGGAAGGGGGAAGATTTTTTTAAGTGCAAAGAATCCTGCAGAAGATTTGGCAAAAGACATATGGGGATTTGCAGAAGGGAGAAAGAGGAAACAAACAGTGCAATTTTCGCACGCTGACGGCACTAGGGAACCGCGGATCCGTGATGGGAGGGCGGTTGCGGCGGCGGTTTAGCGGCGGCGCAGGCGGTGTAAGTCCCAAGAAAAATTCTGTAGTTCTTTTTTTGAGACCCCCTTCTGTTATGATCTCCCTTTTTCTGTTTCGCACTATGGATTTTTCCAGATCCGTCGATCCTGCAAAGATTCACACAAGAAACCCTTCAAACAATAAAAGATGATAGAATTTTTATATTTTTTATTTTTTCAGTTTTTATGTTTTTTTATATTTTATATTAACCCGAAATTACAAAAAGATAATTTTACGCCATCCCCGGCAACGACGCCATTTGATTTAGAGGAATTTTACGATCAAAAATATATTACCGCAATCAAGAACGGCGTCGCTTGGTAGCTAGCCGGTGAATACGGGTCGGTCCACAGAGATGGTGTTAATTTCCTAAATATTCTTACGAGCTAATTCTAAAGGGTGTTGGATCTTTTATCAAAAAAAAACTAATTTGAGTTATACTAGGATTAGGAAACTTGATAGGATTAGGTTTAGGTAAAGTTTGGTAAAATAAACATCTCCACCTCTTTCAATGCCCTAAATTAGATATCTTTTTAGGAGTTATGGTAATTATTAATAAAGGGGATTAGGATGATCGGGAAGAAACTATGTTTCTTCCTCTAGATCCTTGTCCGTCCTTTCTTAATCCTTACCCTAACTTCCATGGAAAACATTCATATCTGGTCTTTTATACTACGGTATCACCGTTATCTCGTGGGTAGAGTGCCGTAGGGAGTGGAATATGAAAGTATGCATGGAGTCCTAATTATTCATAAGTGATTGGCAAAGAAGGGGGTGAGATATCTTCATCTCTCAAACCCTTCCCTATTCCTAACCCTAACAAGCGAAGAAACTACTCGCTCATTAAGGGATCTACGAAAAGCATGATTTTTTTTTATTTTGTTTTAGGGTTAAGAGATTAATGATCTATTGCAGATTAATAAAAATTCTAATCGAGATTAAACTAAGGCAGAAAATAAATTAAACTAAGGCAGAAAATAAATTAAACTAAGGCAGAAAATAAATCTAAGAACTAGGGCAGAAATTAAACCTACTTACAAATTGATGCTCTCCAAAGTTCAAAAGAATTCTGAATTTTTATTGATGAAAAGAGGCATGACCTAATACAAGAATTTGGGTCTCTATTTATAGGACATAGAAAACCTTAGGTTTACAATTGCCGCATGTCTGCTTTTACAAAAATACCCCTAGGAAGACTAGTCAGCGCCGCCACGAATTTTGGTAAAATTTTTACCCACTACGTGCATGACACGGCCGCGGAACCGCGGCCTCAGCCCTGGTTTGGCCGCGGTTCCGCGGCCAAAAGATGGACTCGTTTGCTGCAATTTTCTGGGCTGGCTCTGGTTCTCTTTTTCGTCCTGTATCTTTGGTTGGTTCTTCAGAATAGCTTCTATTTCTTCTCCAGATCTTCACAGTGAGTAATGCAGTGGACTTTAACCGTTCTCTCTGTGTCGAACTCTTGAACCTTGCGATGCCTTCTATTTTGTGAACTGATTTTCGTGTAGGTTTGATCAAGATCCTTCTATTTGTTGGTCGTAGTCCCACTTTTGCATCATCTTTTATCCTTTTTCACTATTTTTGTTCTAAGAACCTGTAACCTGTACTAAATAGCAGACATGGGTCAAAAGCACCTGTTTATTTGTAAAATGCATAAGAATGGGGAATATAATAATGTAATATTATGATATGAACACCAAAGTACAACAACAACGGAATATAGGTTAGGTGTCTTAATCTTACTGTCTCGTGCCACTTCGAACACCTTCCGTACAAATCTACCCCTTAAACCCCGTAGTGTTTTGATTGTATTATTGTATTGTATTGCAATAGATTGTATAGTTGGATGACTGACCAAAACCATGATATCAGTAAATGGATGTAACTGTATAATCATGTAAATGGAATAACTGGATAATGGATGTATATCCATGGTTTGATTCAGTCAAGTTGTATAGATTGATTCATGGATTCATGTGTTCATATTGAATTGGAATATTGTAGAATGTAGATTGTACTTGAATCATATGAAAGGTTCCTAGGCACACTAGTGAGGTCTCACAAGGCATCAACCATGCCAATTTCTAATTTAACGGGTGCCGAGAAACCCTAATACGGATCGTTGGCTAGAAGTCAAGGCGACAAATCAAACTAGTTAACAAATTAACTAAGTGAACGGAAATACAACCTTTGTAGATCCGGTCCTCCACCTCCACGGCTCCGTAATGAAGTCCTCTCCGCTGTCCAAATGAAATCCCGAGCTCAAGCGTCGGCTTCATCGGAGAAATGGGCGGGCAAGGTCGTCGGCTTCGTGCCGAAGATGATCTACGTCGAGGCATCACTAGATCAAGCTCCCACTTCACCAAGTCATGAAACTTGTGAAGAAAACACACTCTACTACTTGGCAAGAGGTAGAGGATGAAGAAATAGGAAGTGGGTTCACTTTAGAATTGGATTCCTCACTCATTTCATCAAGTCACCATTGATGAAGTGAAGCTTTCTTCATTGAAGAAGATGAAGAAGAAGAAGAAAGAATATGATAAGTTTATTTGAAAAAGGATAAATGATATGAATACTTATCATAACCTAACCCTAGTTAAGTGTAGAGAATAGACCATGGTTTGTTTAAATGGTTAGGGTTAAGTATGAAGACAAGAATGGTGACTAAGTCAAAGCTTCTTGAATCTTCAACAAACAAACAAACAAAGCCACCATTCTTTCTTTATCTTTTCCAAAACAAATAAATAAATAAATAAATAAGATAATCAAAACCCTAATCATTAACTTAACCATGGTTTAATCTTTACACTTAACCAAGTTAACATGTATCATCAAATATGATACAATTAAGTGCACAAAAGTATATCACATATACAACTTGTGAACTTCAAGTGAGAAAATCCATTTAAGTGAACCTATATTAGTTAATGTAAAGTGATATATCAAATATATAATTATACATTAAATCACTAAATCAACACTTGATTTAACGACCCGGTCATATCGCATATAACCGACTAATATCAATAGTAACAACTTATCGAATCAACACTTGATCCGATAACCCGGCTATAACGCATATAACCGATCAATGTTACAAATCGCGAGAATCGAATACAGTATCACATACTGGTATTATTCTCGGTCCCGCACATATCTCATATGCGCTCCTATTTCGTTTTTCTTGAGCCAGGAAACCTCTGTGTAGGACTCTAAAGACTCGTCAATACGCCGGCAGCAGGTGATGATCATATCAAACACCCACAAGCCGCAAGCGGTCTGCTAAACGTAACGGCCACCCGGGTATTGAGCGATCAGAAGATCGACGAGCAAGCCCGCTCACACTCCAGTGAATCCAACCAGTAACACTACCGTACAGTCCGGTCTCGTCGTCTTATATGTCTCATATCTCGCCTAGGGGTGGTAAACGTCAGACCCCAATAGCTCGATAAGTCGTGTCGATATGAGGTCTATAATAGTTCGAGAAACTACTGGTAACACTTACCAGTAAATCTCAGCAACCCTGGCCAGGGATTTCCGGTTATAGCCAATCGAACACAGCGCAACATCAACCCCCTATACCGGGAGAGACGAATCCCCTCCTATCGCTCATTGCCTCCATGTGATTCGGGACTGTACCCAAAAACCACCATTTTGCACGCCCTCTTGGACGTGGTAAGATGGAAATCAAAGCACAGTGGGAACCACACAAGACTCTATGACGATCTCGGGTCAACAGACTACTCTGCACCAGTATCACCTGAGAACTGCCATCTGACGTAAGGTATAATACCATCTGGGAGTTCTCGGCGAGTCCGTCCAGTGTACCCAGTCTCTACTGAGAACCCGTATATCATCTCTGATGTCAAACACCGATGGATATGGGATCATCCATCGCCCATCTGTATGGGTCGAGAAGGTATACGCTAGTCTACCCTGGTATATCGATGCCCCGTCTCGATACACCCACGACTAGGGACTTTGAAGGATGTACTTATGGACTACCATGTCCCCACTTGTATGATCTGCATCATAGTCCAGGTAGTCAAGTACACATCCTAAGGGCTTTACCAACATGTAACAGAGAGACAATCAGTATACACGTTAAGGTAAAGAGTAACCAGATAGCATACTATCATGTCGAGCAAGAAAGTCCTCCCTATATATGTCCCAGCATCCACTACAATATACATCCAATGTACAGTAATGGCCTCTAGGGCATACATATAACTAACAATCTCCCACTTGCACTAGGGCCATCTGTAGCAGTGGTTGTAGTATCTCATACTCAACCATCCCATAAAAGTCTCTATCTGGGAATAGGCCTTCGTGAGTGGATCCGCCGTGTTATCTTCTGAGTCTACTCTCCTAACCTCGATCTCCTTGGAGATCAACCATCTCCATGATCAGGTGATACTGCCTTAGAATATGTCTGGATCACTGATGGGACCTGCGTTCCTTGGCATAAGCCACAACTCCATTGTCTCACAATGGTAGGAACGTAGTTCATCTCATGAACCAATATACACCCAAACAGCCTCTTTGGTAGCATCTTAAGTAGCGATGTATCCTGCCTTTATCGTCTAGTTTGCCACGGTATCTAGCTTGGAACTCTTCCAACATACCGTCCCTCGACTGAGGGTAAAGACAATGCCTGTGACTGACATTCAGTCGTCTTTATCACCCTGGAACCCTTCCAGTGATTCTCCCCAGGATCATCTGATACCATCTCACTACAACTAGTGAGTATCCTAACATCCATTTAGATCTATCTCATAAATCCAAAATCCAGGATTTAGTAGGTATCATTTTGATCTTATGTGGAGAATCATTGTGATAAGCGGAGATTGATCGAGCGTAGCATAGGAAACTCTTTCCCTATCAAGACTATGTCATCCACGTACTCTACGAGGATCATCACCATACTCCCCGCTACCTTTTTGTTTATACAAGGTTCATCTACCATTTTGATGATGTCAAACTCTTTGACTAACACATCAAAACAGACGTTCCAACTCCGCGATGCCTGCTTTATCCTATAAAGTATCTTGCACACATTTCCGCTGCTCCCACTGTCTACGAGGCCCTCTGGCTGTGTACTTATAGACGCTCTCTTCTAAAACATCATTTAGAAAAGTTGTCATGACACCTAACCACCAGATATCGTAGTCATGGTATGTAGCCGTGGCAAGTAGGATCTGGATGGACTTAAGCATAGGTACTGGAAAAGGTTTCATCATTATCCACGCCTGGTCAATGACGAAAACTTTTAACAAGTCTAGCTTTGAAAGTCTCAACTTTTCCATGTACATCAAGTAATCTTCTCAAGATATACTTGCTCGTGATGGGGATTTAACCCTTCAGATATAGCAACCAAAGTCCATACTTTGTTGGTGTACATGGATTCCATCTCAGATCGCTAAGCATCCAGCCATTCTTACAGAGTCTTACTCCTGATGGCCAGCTCGAAGCTAGTTGGGTCATCATCTCATGATGCAATCCTCGCTCCCACTATCATAGAGAAACAGAAGTATCTCTCAGGTGGGTGAGGAACCCTACTAGATCGGCGGAGAGGCTGAGGTTCGTTGGAATCTACTGAATCCTTTGGTTCTATCAAATCATCAGCTGCAGTTTGTATAGCTGAAACCTTTCCAGTTCTACTTAACAGACCTTGCCTCGAGCGTGTCCGGATTTTGCTTTTAGACATAAGCCGGACAACCCCAAATCTTAACTAACTTAAGACATGGGCTCTTCCCATTCCATATCACATATGAAGCGGTAGGCAACTGATTTGATTCGAACCTAATTCAATAGTTATGCAGCTTCTCAAGTGCATAACTCCCAAAAGGAAATAGGTAACTCAGTAGTACTCATCATAGAGCACACCTTATCATATAGGGTGTGATTGCTCCGCCTCGATATACCATCGTGATATGGTGTATACGGAGGAGTAATGCTGAGAGAGAATCTCATTCTCCTTTAGAATAGTCCAGGATTTCCGTGCTCAAGTATTCTCCTCCCTGATCTCATCAAAGAACATAATACTTATACCCGTATTTTGGTTCTCTACTTCTAACTTATATTCTGTGAATATCTTAAAAGGTTCGGACTTGTGTTTCAACAGGAACATAGGTCTGAATCTCGAAAGATCATCAGAGAATGTAATGAAGTATAGAGAACCGGTCTTGGTATGTGTAGACAGGGGACTTACATACATCAACATGTATCATCCCAAGAGTTCACTAACTCTTTCTCTGTTTCCAATAAACAGAGCTGTGGTCATCTTATCTTTATGACATGACTGGCGAGTTTCATAAGATGTAAATTCAAACTAATTTAAATATGCATCTTTATGTAACTCCAGCTAGTCGGGTCGCATTGATATGACCTAGTCTACAATACCTCAAGAAGGATCCGTTCATTTCTGAACTCTTCCTCTTGTGTGTGTTCCGTATACTAAGAACTGTAGTTTGATTTAGAACATCAATGCTTTTAGATAACGTACCTGAACCGATCAACTTTTGATATAGGAAATGTTCAAACCATTATCCAACAATACAAAATTTTATCATTTCTTTACTTATAAAGAGACTGATATGATTTTGTATATCAGGTTCGGTATCTAATAACATTCGTTCAGAATCAATGTATTGGTAATACAGGGTGACAGTGACCAACAGACTTGGATGCAACACTTGCCCCGTTTTCTGCCTCATGAAACTTATCACTCGTTCTCAGTTTTTCTACCATTTTGCAGTCCTATGTAACAGATTATATATCTGGGATCCTGATCCGGTATCATATACCCAGGATTCAGAGGATACTGAGAAACAGTTCTGTGTAACGAACACACCCGAAGATGATGCATCAACATGCACTCTCTTCGTTTGGGCGGCACGGGAATTCTGGTAATCCCCAATTTCCTGCTCGATCTTATAACAATTATAAGTTGGAGCGGGACCAACGTTCCCCAGCTCAGTATAACAAGCGGATTCGGTCAATACATCCGTATTATTATCTTGATTAAGGCATGAAATGGTCGCTACCTGGAGAGAGAGAGAGAAGAAAACACTTTAGCGTATGCTCGTGCAAGATCAGATTGGTTATTATCTTATCTAATCAGGATGGCTCCCACTGGTTTTTATCAAATCTTCCTTCAAACCCTAAAAGGAAAGACTAGCCGGGATTAATTACACCCTACAACTTCGTCGATCTTTCAGCCATGCCAGTGTCGGTACTTTGAGGGAGGTTCGCCGTGCTTTCACACGGACCTAATTAAAGTAAACCTCGTTTTCACAGAGGCGTAACCCCGTTGACACCTTTCTAGACACCTACTTGATCGGCTAATTGTAGTGTGCAAAACTCTCCCAGGAGTAACTCTTACTCGCAGTGGGTATCAGGATCCAACTATCTCATAGAAGGTATGCAATCTCATTGCAAATTTCAATACTTGAAATTCCCGATAATGCTTTTACCCCTAGCGTGCTATGACCTTGATGAAAGCCAACAAACCACAGCCCGCTAGTCAAGTTCAACCCGTATATTTCTTGACTGAATTAAACCCACCCGCACGACCCTTGACGAAAGCCAACAAAGCCGTACGACTACCCTAATCCAGTCGCATCATATGCAGCAGATAAGCAGCACATAGCTACCGCACACTACACCTTGACGAAAGCCAACAAATGTAGCACGAATACTATATGCAACTTATCTGAAATGACGGAGGGCTACGACAGGTTTTTCTGAAAACCTATTGCGTAATGAACTTGATATCGTTGTAGGATCGAATGAATTTTGAAATGGAGTGTTTTTTAGGCTTTCCTAGTTTTGCTAAAGGAGTCACTCCCGGTGAAGGGATCGTCGGTCTTTTCCTCGTCGAATGAGGTGCGGGATATATCATATATATCACTGTGCAAAGCAAAAACTCTTAAAAGCAATCAAAAAACAAACCGAGTGTGTAGCATCTGCCAGTTATTACTAAAGGAGTCACTCCCGGTGAAGGGATCTCGGTCCTTTCCTCGTCGAATGAGGTGCTGGATATATCATATATATCGCTGTGCAAAGCAAGAACTGTAGCTACCTGTTTAATTTTGAAATTCGATTCCACAACATCTTAGGTTTCTTTTCTTTCATTAATCACATTAATGAAGTCCCATCATTTAAGTCACCTAAACATCACAGATAAATACGACGTACACTTATGCCATCCGCATTCGCCTGGATGTCCCCTCGTGCACCGTTAGGTTAGGTAACTAACGACAGAGCAGGGCAGGGCTAGTGCGGATGCAAAACATAAGTAACGTCTATATAATATATCATATATACTATATACTGTATCTATCACAGAACATCACATGATCACATCACAGATATCGCAGCAGAAGAAACATATGAAACATTGGATATACTAGGACGTCCGTGTTTTCAATACGAGCCAGTATAAAACACGGATTCCACGGTCGTGATGAATAGCCAATCCCACACCCCTAGACCTCTACGAGAGCGGCAAGCAACCCTACCAATTCTAGGGTTAGGAGACCCGGACTCGACTCCTCGAGTTGGTCTCCCACTGGACCCCAGAACCCGGTTACTTGTGCTCCCCTCCTTGGGTCTGTCCTAATGCGGAAAAGTAAATAATATACAAAAGGTGACAACTTCCGCAACCTGGAAGTGCCCCAAATAAAAGAATATTACATACAAGTTTTTAATGAATGAAAATGAAAAACACTCATCTCACATAAAACCCCCGGCTATTCAAACACGACGATCCAATATAACATATCCAGCAACACATAATATCATATGTCATCAACGTAAGTAAATATGTCCATCCCAATTGTCGTTGACATATAGCAACGAAACCGGCGATATCACATATTACACTTACGGTCACAGAAAAGAAAGTGTAAAACTACAACAATTGGAATCCGCAATCTCTTTAGACATCGCATGCCTAATCAATGAATTCCTTAGACATCACATGCCTAACAATTATAAACCCCGCATTTTAGTCTCATTATCGAAAACACTTTTCAATATCAAGTCGGGCAATTCAACAAGATTCCCGACAGCCTGATCGAATGCTCGTCGCAAACTTTAGTAGGCGGCCGCACCCCCGATACCGTCGACGAAGTGCACCAAGGCGGAACACCGCTACCGGGAACGCCCGAACGGATGCTTTCGGCGACGGGGTTCTCCTGCAGTCACTTGGTCGGGGCTATGGAGTGAGGTTGTCTATTAAGTTTACCCGGCGAGTATCCGCGTACGCTACGTGATTGCGACGGACTTTTGATCACATCAAAATTCCGTGGCAACCGATCAAGTGAGACTAAACTGCTATGTTTATAACATTCATTCAGTTATCTCATAACTTCTTGTGAATTCCAATTATTGTATCCCATTCCGGATAAATAGAAAATGTCAAACTTTCCGATCGAACAATCGAACACCCAAGTTTTCCCGATACAGATCAACACATGAAACAAGTCTAAAAACATTCAGTTCGTGCCTCAGTACCAACGGTCCAGCCGTAGAAGGGTCAAGCCAACGCCTCATATGTGGCACGCCGTACTGCCCCAAACCCGAAGGTTCAAAGGGCAGTTCAAGACGGTTACATAATCGAGTTAAGGTTTGTTGTCTTCTAGAGGGTCCATCGAGTTACTTGCACTACTTAGAACGTCTTTAAACCACGGAAAAATCCAACACTTGGAAATTTCCCGACAGGGGAAAAATTGGGTATTTATATCCGGTCGAACTTTTTAACATATTCTAAAATTTATCCGGAAAGCCACATAGACAAAATCTGATACTCCGATCGAAACACCGAATCCCCAAAACAACCCCAGAAAATTCAACTTTTGAATAAATATTAAAAAAACCCAGAAAATCCAGCACCAGAAATCATGAATTACTGTACAAAAATTATAGGACAATCTAATAATGTGGCCGCGGAACCGCCGCATAATCAGGGTTTATGCCGCGGTTCCGCCGCACTCTGGAAGCTTCACTCGAAAAATTTTGCATCGTAATTCTTAGAATTCCCTGCTGAATTTTTTAAGAATTTTTAATCTGGAAAAAACCCAGTTTTTAGAAAAAGTCCAGAGAGCATGTTTCGGGTTCGGGTTTTGGTTCGATCGGACTTCAAACTGCGTCTACGCATCGCCTAAGGCTCTAGCTAGGCTCTGATACCAATGAAAGGTTCCTAGGCACACTAGTGAGGTCTCACAAGGCATCAACCATGCCAATTTCTAATTTAACGGGTGCCGAGAAACCCTAATACGGATCGTTGGCTAGAAATCTAGGCAACAAATCAAACTAGTTAACAAATTAATTAAGTGAACGGAAATACAACCTTTGTAGATCCGGTCCTCCACCTCCACGGCTCCGTAATGAAGTCCTCTCCACTGTCCAAATGAAATCCCGAGCTCAAGCGTCGGCTTCATCGGAGAAATGGGCGGGCAAGGTCGTCGGCTTCGTGCCGAAGATGATCTACGTCGAGGCATCACTAGATCAAGCTCCCACTTCACCAAGTCATGAAACTTGTGAAGAAAACACACTCTACTACTTGGCAAGAGGTAGAGGATGAAGAAATAGGAAGTGGGTTCACTTTAGAATTGGATTCCTCACTCATTTCATCAAGTCACCATTGATGAAGTGAAGCTTTCTTCATTGAAGAAGATGAAGAAGAAGAAGAAAGAATATGATAAGTTTATTTGAAAAAGGATAAATGATATGAATACTTATCATAACCTAACACTAGTTAAGTGTAGAGAATAGACCATGGTTTGTTTAAATGGTTAGGGTTAAGTATGAAGACAAGAATGGTGACTAAGTCAAAGCTTCTTGAATCTTCAACAAACAAACAAACAAAGCCACCATTCTTTCTTTATCTTTTCCAAAACAAATAAATAAATAAGATAATCAAAACCCTAATCATTAACTTAACCATGGTTTAATCTTTACACTTAACCAAGTTAACATGTATCATCAAACATGATACAATTAAGTGCACAAAAGTATATCACATATACAACTTGTGAACTTCAAGTGAGAAAATCCATTTAAGTGAACCTATATTAGTTAATGTAAAGTGATATATCAAATATATAATTATACATTAAATCACTAAATCAACACTTGATTTAACGACCCGGTCATATCGCATATAACCGACTAATATCAATAGTAACAACTTATCGAATCAACACTTGATCCGATAACCCGGCTATAACGCATATAACCGATCAATGTTACAAATCGCGAGAATCGAATACAGTATCACATACTGGTATTATTCTCGGTCCCGCACAAATCTCATATGCGCTCCTATTTCGTTTTGCTTGAGCCAGGAAACCTCTGTGTAGGACTCTAAAGACTCGTCAATACGCCGGCAGCAGGTGATGATCATATCAAACACCCACAAGCCGCAAGCGGTCTGCTAAACGTAACGGCCACCCGGGTATTGAGCGATCAGAAGATCGACGAGCAAGCCCGCTCACACTCCAGTGAATCCAACCAGTAACATTACCGTACAGTCCGGTCTCGTCGTCTTATATGTCGCATATCTCGCCTAGGGGTGGTAAACGTCAGACCCCAATAGTTCGATAAGTCGTGTGGATATGAGGTCTATAACAGTTCGAGAAACTACTGGTAATACTTACCAGTAAATCTCAGCAACCCTGGCCAGGGATTTCCGGTTATAGCCAATCGAACACAGCGCAACATCAACCCCCTATACCGGGAGAGACGAATCCCCTCCTATCGCTCATTGCCTCCATGTGATTCGGGACTGTACCCAAAAACCACCATTTTGCACGCCCTCTTGGACGTGGTAAGATGGAAATCAAAGCACAGTGGGAACCACACAAGACTCTATGACGATCTCGGGTCAACAGACTACTCTACACCAGTGTCATCTAAGAACTGCCATCTGACGTAAGGTATAATACCATCTGGGAGTTCTCGGCGAGTCCGTCCAGTGTACCCAGTCTCTACTGAGCACCCGTATATCATCTCTGATGTCAAACACCGATGGATATGGGATCATCCATCGCCCATCTGTATGGGTCGAGAAGGTATACGCTAGTCTACCCTGATATATCGATGCCCCGTCTCGATACACCCACGACTAGGGACTTTGAAGGATGTACTTATGGACTACCATGTCCCCACTAGTATGATCCGCATCATAGTCCAGGTAGTCAAGTACACATCCTAAGGGCTTTACCAACATGTAACAGAGAGACAATCAGTATACACGTTAAGGTAAAGAGTAACCAGATAGCATACTATCATGTCGAGCAAGAAAGTCCTCCCTATATATGTCCCAGCATCCACTACAATATACATCCAATGTACAGTAATGGCCTCAAGGGCATACATATAACTAACATCATATTCAAGTCAGATATAATTATATTCAAACCCGAGTCAGACAATTAGAAATGTAATTTGAAGTCTTGATTATTTCTTAAACCTATATTTACTAAGGTCCTTAGGGTAATTTATAAAACTTGAGGGGGTTTTATGTAAAAATATTTTTTATATAGTTTTCAAGATAAACCCCAAGTAATTATTATCGTCTTTAGAGTTGTAATAATTGTAGATTTTATATTAGTGATATTTCTAATGAGAATAACCTAATTCCATAAATAAAGGTATTTATGTGTAAATATTGTTTAAATGGAATTCATGGTATTTTAGTATAAACCGATTCTTGTGCCATTTTTAGAAAAAGGTTGAATATTCATAATAATTCAAAGGTAGGTATTTTGGAGTTACATATACATATATTTATATGAAAATAAATTTTTTTTATATTTAATATAATCTAGAAATCTTATTTTTCTTAAGATGTCGTATTTAAATCTTTCGAGACTGAATGCTCCTTACGGAGGTCTGAATCTCGCACTGCTAAGCCCGAAGATGTGCAATAATCCGCACCATCCCGAATAGGTTCCCCAAATGGGTTGTAGCGGCGCTTTGCAAAGATTTATATAAATACTAATCATTAAGGGAAAACGGTTTTATTGATTATGGTATTTATTTGTAAATATGTCGATTTTCCGTATTCTATGTTCTAGACTGCTCCTAGTTGGCTACAAGTTGTGAGATATCCTTCAAGATCGTCTCTTCACCGCCAATTGTGGCCAGGTAAGTACAAGTGAAGAAAGGAGGGATCTGCTCACGAATCACCGTGAGACGGGCCTTTTAAAGTTACCTTTTTCACTTGTCTAGCATAGGCACCACAAAGTCAGGTTTAGATAAACGACTGAATGCCCACAACTTCCCCTATCATAATGAATGCGACGGTCTTTAATTGGCTGAGTCTAGATATTTTTTTATTAGTTCAAAAGTTATTTATTTATAAAGATGTATCAATACTAAATCTTTTAAATTTGGTTTTTATTAAGTAAAGGGTATTTAAATGAAATTGTTTGTTTTCCCGTATTCTAAGTTCTCGAGGTATCGTGTTATGTTTGCTTATGAGTGTGTGAGGAGGTAGGTCGTTACCTCGTGATCTACTTAAGGGTATAACAAGTTAATGGAGTTAAATGTATAATTGAAACAATGTGGTATTTAAGTGAAAAATACAATAAATGGAAATAGTTATCATTTTATGAATTGAAACTTGATCAATCTAATTGTTTAGTGTTAAATAGTCAACATGAGGGTGTTTAAGCATAATTGAAATAACGAGAAGTGAAGTTTATAAGAAAACCGAATCGGAAATCGGAGTTGTTCCGATTCCGTCAGGTTTTGTAATTCGTATTTTTTTAGGATAGAAAAGAGAGATAGAAAAGGGACTTACGGGTTTTGGAAAAACACGAGAGTGAAAGGGAAGTAGGGGAATCGCCGATGTGTTGCGTCGTCGCCGGTGGTTCCTAAAACGATCGCCGGAAGTTCGTCGGAGCTTCGCCTTTCGCTCGTTTTCAAAGTACACAAGATTCTTGGGATTTTGATAGAGTGGGCTCAGAATTTTGGGGTGAGAAGGTAGGGGGTAGGGGTGTATTTATAGGGTTAGGCTAGGGTTTGGATAGGTGTAGGGTTTTTAATTAAAAATTATAAAAATACATTAAAATTCATTAAAAATAGAGTAAATGGTGTTTTAAAATCTCTCTGGAACCGATCCAATAATTTAAAGCGTGCAGGGGGGTAGGGGAGCCCAAGAGCCCCAACTTTGAAGTTGGGGACTCGGCCGAGTCGGGCCGAGTCAAGGGGTCGGGGTGTGGGTCGTCGGTTAGGGTGCTCACTGGTATATTTAGTTTTATGGGTGTAGTGGGGTTTTTGTGAGAAAACACGTGTTGACTGTTGGGCTTCTATAAAATTTAAAACAAAATAATATTAAAAATAATGTGGGGCATGCGATTTGAACTCTGGGGGCTTGGTTCAGCAGTGCAAGGTATTACTAATGAGCTACAAGCTCCTTCTTGTAATTATGGTGTGTAATAAATACTTTAAGAGATATCAGCAACATTAAATACTCCAAGTATATTTTGAATTTAAATCAATTCTTTGTACATTAAAAATGGAGTTGTTACAGATGCAAGCACAGATTCAAGCTTCACAATGCGTGCGGCTTTAATGTGGACAATTAATGACTTTCCTGCGTATGGAATGCTACCAGGTTGGTCCGTACATGGTCACAAAGTATGTCCTTATTGCCATCAAGATACAACATCGAAATGGTTGAATTTTAGCAGGAAGATTTATTAATGCGGTTATCAGCGTTTCCTACCACTAGACCATTCCTACAGGTTAGACGTTGCTCACTTTAATGGTCATCAGGAGTTTCTTGGGCCTCCAGCCTCATTGTATGGAGAGGACGTGATTGCTCGGTGGTATGGTTACAATAATGTGACCTTCGAGATAGATCCGGCAAAACAGGTCAAACCACCATACTGGAACAAGTTAAGCATTTTCTACGAGTTTCCGTACTGGTCAACAAATTTAGTGCATCATTTTCTAGACGTTATGCACATAGAGAAGGGAGTATCCGAGCACGTATTTAACTTGTTTCTTTGTAAATACGGAAAATTGAAAGACAACCTCCATACTCGGATGGATCTTCAAGACCGGAAACTTAGAAGTGAATTGTATACTAAACCGATAGTGGGTAAACCAGGTAAGTTTGTATTTCTCAATACCTCGTATCATATGTCACAACCGGAGAAGAAAAATTCCTACAGGTGTTGCATGATTTGAAAGTTCACACAGGTTTCTCAGGATCATTTAGCAAAAAGATAAAGATTGTGAAGGGCAAGATCGATAGGCTGAAAAGTCATGATCACCATGTTATTATGGTGCACCTTCTTCCATTAGCTCTCAGGACTCCCCTTCCCGAATCGGTTGGTCTAATAATCAATGACCTTTATTGCTTTTTTAGATAATTGTGCGCTAAAAGCTTGGATGTTGTGACACTGGAGAATCTAGAAAATTCTATTTCATTGATACTTTGCAAGCTTGAGCGTATTTTTCCGCCGTCGTTCTTCGATATCATAATACATCTGAAGGTTCATCTTACAACCGAGACTAAGTTTGCCGAACCGGTACAATATCGATGGATGTATCCCGTCGAAAGGTACGTTGATTTTTTCGTTTCACGCATTTTGTAAAATTATTGTTGTTTTATATGCCTGTATTTATTTATTTAACATATTTTTCTTTAGGTACCTCTACACTCTAAAAAGTATATACGCAATAGAAATCGATCAGAGGGTTCTATCATGCAAGGTTGTCTTCTAGATGAAGTAACCACATTTTGTTCCCGCTATCTGGACGAGAATATTGAGACAAAGTTTAACTGGCATCGGAGAATTCAGGATGGGCCATATGGTAAAACTGATTATACCAGAGTAGACCATATATTTATCAACAAGATATATCGGGTTATCCTCCTCAATAGCGTATATCTTGATGAAATTAGAGAGTAGGTTTTTTTGGATTAATTGTTATATGTGTGTGTGTTTGTGTATAAAATGATATAATATTAATATCATAATTTATTGTTGAGAATAGAATTCATATTAATGAGGTACATGAGGGTCATCTTGATTGGAATGACAAACGATTGGAAAAATATAATCATGATAATTTTTGCGATTGGATTGTAGATCATATAAGTTATTCGAATAACATGTTATTGTTACCAATCTTAATCTAAACTTATATCGTTATGTATTTGCCGTAAAATTTGTTTTGTCCGATCCACGATCCGAATTTGTTTGCATCATTAGAGAGAGATTCAAGATATTTAGCTCAGTATCCTAATATGGAGGTTGCATACTATAAAGGATTCGGTGTCCTTGGATATAAATTTGAAGTTAAGGACATAAAAATATCTCGAACCACTCAGAATAGTAGGATTGCGACCGTAGGATCGGATGTTGTGATTTATTATAGATACTTAAATTGCATACTTAGCATCCAATATCCCGGATGATCATAACTGTTTTATATATTTCAGTGTATTTGGTACGATACACGAACCGATACGGATAAGTGGAGAAACAATCTCGGGACTTGGAAAGATGAATATGGATTGACTAGTGTGAACACACGTCGATTTTATGGTCAGAACGATCCATTTATATTTCCGCAACAAGCGTTTCAAGTATACCACTCATAGTGCTTGAAGCATCCGTGATGAAGTGTCGTATGCTGTTGGAAACCCAGAGATATTTACGATGTCCAGAATTCGAGGATCGTATGGAGGATGGCGATGAGGATGAAGAAGAGAGAAGACTTAGAATGTTATGACCTTCTATTTCCAAAGACGGGTTGTCTTCGGCTGATCGTGAAGTTACGTGAGTTAGGAATGATATCGATGATGAAATCCAAGTAGATATGTCTAATGCGTCTATGAAATGAAAAAGGTTATCAGTAATGTTATATTATTACTTCACATTTCTATGATCTATACATATATTGCATGCATATGTAATGATTGTACTCTTATCTAGGTTTGATGATGACGTCCGGAGCAGCGAGGGGCAGCATGAGCACCAGCCGCCGCAGAAGCAGAGTGGTTCTGCCGGCCGGGGAGCTGCATAGGGAGCTCTAGAGGACTGGTCTTGCACCCCGATCCGTATCCCCTTCGGATGATTCCTTCTGTGTGGATTTTGCCACACCTCCAGGTATATTGCACACATATTCATTTTGAATGTAATATTATAGATATACATGCATATTTATTTTAAAATTACTTATATAGTCAATGTTTAATTGTCTAGCTATAGCTGGTGCGTCCACATCAAAGGCAAAGGCCACTACCGTACCTATAGGTATGTTTATATATCTTAAAGTACATACATATTGATTTAGAATGTTATATTATAAATACACACACATTCTTTTTGCTCTTACTTAGGTAATCAATTTTTGATTGTCTAGCTGTAGGTTGTGCCTCCACATCCCGGATAGAGGTCACCACCGCACCTGCAGTTATATTTATATATCTTATGATGCATGCATATTGATTTAGAATGATATTATAAATATACACATATTCTTTTTTCTCTTACTTAGATAATCAATTTTTGATGGTCTAGCTGTAGGTGGTGCCTCTACATCCCGGGCAGAGGCCGCCACCGCACCTGCAGATATGTTTATATATCCTATATTGCATGCATATTTATTTAGAATGTTATATTACAGATATACACATTCTTTTTGCAATTATTTATATAATCTATTTTTAATTGTCTAATTGTAGATGGTGCATCCACATCTGGCGCAGAGGCCACTTCCAGACCCTTCGCGCAATCTGCAGGTTAGTATTCTTAAATATAAAATATTTTTTCATTTCACATATCCTCTAAAAATAATCATGAACTTCATGTAATTTTATCTTTAATATTTATTTTCTAGTTGGAAGGGATGCGTCCACGTCCGGGTCAACGGCTGTTCCTCACTGGAGGAACTATCGTCCCGCTCATGCTACTGCCCGAGCCAAGGTTCGTGCTGCTATCACCGGAGGTATATATATCGCACTTCAATTTTTCTTAATCCTTGATTTCTAAATACCATTTTATCTTGATATTACTTTTCTTGATATTTCTTGTAGATGAAGGGCAGCCCCACCCCAAGAAGGGGACTCGAGGGACGAATCGGTGCCATAGGCTGAGGCCCGATAGAGCTAGTGGAGAGACACCATTCTACCTCTTCTTTACCCCCGATTATCGCTATATTGGCGCTTATGCCGAGAGGTTCGGCCGGTATATAGAGGATGAGAGTCGCATCTAAAAGAAGTATCCACTTCAAGTTGAGTGGGGCGATCAGCACCGGCACTCATTTGCTCTCTTCTTGGATTAGGCTCAGATATTAATATATATATTTTCATTTGACTTATCAAATAATTTATTATTATTTAACACTTATAATTTAAATACATTATTTTCTTGTATTTGCAGTTGAATTACGACTTTCAGCCTGTACCTGACCATGATCACCCTGACAGAGTGCTCGATCTTCACGCTCTTTACCTGGGCCTCATGAAGAACATTCAATCTAAGGTCCGATATAATAGGAACGAGCTAAAAATCGATTGCTATTTGGTATGGCTGGAGACCCCCGAGACGGAAAGAGCGGCTCTCCTATATTCTCCGACCTTTGTTAGAGTCGACGTAGATACATGGCCTCTCTTGTGCTAATATTTTGACTCTGAGCGCAAACAACTTTGTAATTTAAATGTGATTCATGTTTAGTATATAATTTATTTTTTTTGTGTTGCTTAATTAGAAAACTAAATCTGACTGTGTTGTGCAGAAACAGGCCGATCAAAACAAAGAGAATAGAAAGTCGGTGAAGAGGGGTCGCCCCACTTACACAGGTGGCTCGAGAAACGTTACTCATGCCATGGAGGCATCCGTAAATTACAATAGATGTATTTTGATATAATGCAATATTAAGTTATTTTATAATATATGTAAATTTTTGGCGAACTGCAGAGAGCTCAAATCCTGGCGCATGATGGTACACCGAGCGTGTTGAACGCGTATTTTGCCGTCCATGGCACCTCAACAGATCCCGCCACGGACGAGCTTCGATTCTCCGACACCGCTACCCATGAGTAATATTGCGTAAGTGTTAATATTTATTCTAATTCGAATGAAATTTTTGTTTTGATAAGTTCAAATTTAAATGATATACTTATATTTTAATGGTTAATGTGGGTGTAAGAGCGAGTGGTGGAACAGGCGGAGACATCGAAGACCGATTTTAGTGGACATACCGCTCCGATCGTACTGACCCCGGTCCTAAACGCTCCATATGAAGGGCACCACGGGGGTTAAGAAAGAGGCCGGGGACTGGGTCCTAGCAGAGCCCATATGAAGTTGGTCTCCACTCCGGCGGTTGCTTCCCCTACCTCTCGTGAGCGACATCTGGGGCATGATGTTGCCGTCTTGAAGACCACCATCGAGGAGTTGAAGGAGATGTTGGTACGTATATTACTTATTACTAAAATATTATACCACATTTTAGATAGTAACATATGCAATATTAGTAGCCTGAGCTTATTTGGTTTTAGACTTAGGTTTGATTAATCAGACTTACAAAAAACTATCTAATTAAACTGAACTCTATAATTATAATCATGCCACATCTTTTTTTCATTTTAGAGTTTAAAAAGTTATGATCATCTAAATTCAAAACTTGAGAAGAAAACATTTCTTTGTAAATTAGATAACTCCAAAATCAAGTATCCAATCAAAGATAAAAAATTAAGGAGAGATACAGGCTTACAAGTTAGAGAAAATATCATTTCTACCTCCATTTAAAATAACTATATACCCAAATTAGGCTTAAGTTCCTAAGTATTCTTAGATTGGGGTATAAAAGCATAGTCCTCAACGTGTGGAATTTCAATATGTATAAATTCTCATACATAATATATGAATTTAAACACGTGTGGAATCTCAATAAAACATATATAAATTCACGGTTTTGCAATAATCTAATAATGATACGAATTCGATTAAAATCTAATATATCGTTCTTACTCGTTTATTACACAAACACAAAATTTACAGATTCGACAGGCTAATTCGGCTGCGGTTCCAAATGCATCACTTTCGGCTGCGGCTCCGCAAGCCAATATCTTGACTGTAGTTGCGCAGACCACTCCTATTGCTCCACAGCTTGCTCAGACTCCCGCACGGTCCGCTCCTTCATTAGTCAAGTTTTTGACGACTCGGGATTACACTGAGGAGCAGATGCGCCAGATTACGGCGATTATCAGAGGTGGTGGAGCTGGACCGAACTAGGGTAGCTTTATTTATATTTTTGAGGATGTATGTACTTATTTGATACATATTATATATATTTTGGACGATATTGGTGGTTGTTTGTATGTTTACGATGATTTTAGGTTGATTTCGTATTCTGTTTGTTTATTTCTTTTATATATTATGTATGAGATGTTGTTTATGAATATTTCTGTATTTGGCCATATGATATATATGTATATTATTGTGCACAGGACGGGGGGAAAACGGAAAGCCCATTTTTTTTAAAAAAAAACCTGATATATTGTCTCTACGGATTAATCCGTATGGGATACAGTTGCCCCTACGGATTAATCCGTAGGGACAAAATATCATAATATCTGATATTTTGTCCCTATGGACTCAATAAAAAGGGCAAAACTTGCCCCTACGGTTTAAGCCGTAAGGGCATTTATCAGGCCTTACGGACAACTCCGTAAGGGCATTTATCAGGCCCTACGAACAACTCTTTAGGGGCAATTATTTTATTTTATAAACAGATAAATTAAATAAAGATTAAATATTCTTACGGATTAAGACGTAGAGGCAATTATTACTCTGTAGAGGTATGTTCAGGACGAAGACTTGCACATGCGGCTTTTGGACCTACAGAGGAATTTTATGTCCCTACGGATATATCCGTAGGTGCAGTGATTTGCCTCTACGGCTAAATCCGTATAGGCAAGTGATTCTTGTAGTAGTGACTCTCTTATCTGAAAATATGTAATCTCTCCATCTGAAATTAATGGAAACGATATCCGTTGTGTCCGTGGTTTTTTCCGTTTGGGTTTTCCATTTAAAATCCGTGTCCCTTTGAGTTGATCTTTTCTTTGTTCTGCGTTTGATTTATTCTCTGTTTTCACGTTTATCTCGATCATCCGTAACATTAAGGAATTAATAGATATCATTCTATCAGACACCGAGTATAAACCATGCCAGTGTTCAATAACAGATAAATCTCAAAGTTTATTGAAATCAAAAGTCTATATGCATGCTAAAACAATATTACAACAAAACCTTTTATATAGCCATACAATTGCTTCTAATCTAATAGTACTCAAATCAAATCAAATTGCATACTGCTAACATAAATAAACTATTTTCTCTCATAAAGATAAAACTATCCTATTGTTACCAAACTAAATAACTACTCTCCCAAGAAAATAACTACAAATCAGTTCAAACTAATTGAAATGGTACTTAGATAAAAACGAATCAAAAATTTACGGCTTTCTTCTACATCATTCTTTCCTAGTTGGAAAAACCTCGATCTCGAGTTCAATCTTGATAACCTTTAGACAAATTAATTGTGTGTGATGCTCCTCCTTTTTTAAGCATCACCAACAATATTATTCAATGTAGATATCCATTTTAACTGTGAGAAGAGAGATTTCATGTGCAATCACCAAGATCAAAGGTAAATACTTTTTTCTCTTTCAAGCTACCAGCCTTTAATTTTATCAATCTCATAAGCTATAAGCTATATATGGTCATGCATTTGTTGTGTGATTATACTCATTATGCTAATATTGTAAACGATTCATTTCTTTCTATGTAGATTAGGTGGCCTCTTCACTAGACAGGGATCCCAAGTTCGAACCCCGCGAGTGGAATGCCATGGGATTTCTTCCAACTTGTAGTATTGGGGGGAGGGATGGCTAATAATTTATTCTATCTATTATCTCAAAATAAAATAAAATACAATGACCACTTCATCTTTGATTATCGCTATCGAGACCGACTTTAATAATCACCTCATCATTAATTTTTCAAGACATATGACTATCATTTCGATCAAATTTCTTCTCTTTGTTCCTTTATTTAACCATTCTAACTTTTTAAATACCTAGAGCATCTTTAGGATAGAGTTTTCTTCGTTCAAATCATTCCGGACTGCTTGTGTAGATACTAGAGATAGTCGATGAGGTTGTGGTCGTGTTGGTGATGGTGTTAGTGGCCATGCGGTTTGATCTAGTGCTTGATGGTCTTGATTAAGGTCACAATAATTTCTTCATAACAATCCTGGGGAACATTGTGAGCCTTGTTTGTGCGTGTCATGTCTTGGTTGTAGAAAGTTCCCTTGGAACCTTATATCAACTTTTTATTTTCCCTATGGATTAATCCGTAGGGCCATCGGTTTGCTCCTACGGTACCTTACGGATTAATTAAAAAATATTAAAATGTAATCTTTTAGTTGACCCTACGGAGCCGCAAAAGAAGGCCCTACGGATTAATCCGTAGGGGCATCAAATGCTTATTTATAAAAAAAATAAAGCTCGGAAATTTCCACCGCTCCATAATTTCCCCACCAATTCCCCCGCACGCGCGATCGATCTCCCGCGCCTCCTCCATCTCTCGTTGCCAAAATTTCCCGTCAGCCGCCGCCTGCACCTCGGTCTCGTCACCACATGCACGCTTGTCGCCATCTTACCGCTACCAGAGGATTTCGTCGAGCTCCATCCCCGACCTCCTCCACCTCGTCGAGCTCCATCCGCCGGCAAAACTACAAGTGAGGTGAGTTAATTTCCATTTTGAACTATTAATTATTCTTATTTTGTGTGTTATTGTTGATTTTAGGGTTAGGGTTAGGGTTAGTTACGGGTTAATTAGGGTTAGGGTTAGGGTTAAGGTTAGGGTTAATTAGGTAAAATTGGATTGGATTGGTTAGGGTTAGGGTTAATTAGATTAATTAGGGCTAATTTTGGTTTGGGCTAGAGTTAATTTGGGTTGGGGTTTGGGTAATGATTAAGGTTAGGTTAATTTGGGTTAGGGTTTGGGCTAGGGTTAATTAGGTAAAATAGAGTGTATTTGTGTTAGGGTGTTGATTAGGCTTTATTTGGGTTAATTAGGGATAATTTGGGTTAGGGTTTGGGCTAGGGTTAATTAGGTAAAATAGAGTGTATTTGTGTTAGGGTGTTGATTAGGGTTAATTTGGTTAATTTTGGGTTAATTATGGATAATTTGAGTTAGGATGATGATTATGATTAATTTGGGTTAATTAGGTTAATTTGGGTTAGGGTTTAGGGTGCACTAGTTCCTTCAGTAGAATTCTCGATGATAATGTAAACGTATAATTTTACCTTAAACGCAAGAAAAATTTACCCTAAACTAAAAACTTCGAACCTTTAATAACGAAACGTAAACGTAAAAGCTATTCAAGTTAAATGTTCAAGTTAAAACCAATATATGATACTCGAAGATAATATGAAACTTTCATATTCTCATCGATATTCATATGTGAAAATCAAAGCGCGACTCAGTCCCCGTCTATCGGTTAACATACGTTCAATATTTGTCGTGATATAGAACTATACGAAAGTTGTTAAATATCGGACGGTATAGTTCGGTACTAACAACCGTCGTGTAGTCTATGTGATGAGAAGATTCAATCGTATGATAACCGATATATTTGTTCAGTGTGGACAAATTAGGAATGCATAAAGCAAACACCTGCATTCACTTGTGTTTTCATTCGTTTCGAGTTATTTCGTCGGTAATTTTCCGCTGATTCTCCATGTACAAAGATATATTAGATGTTCATTTCAACGTTGTTTCACAGCATTGAAATAATTATCTATTATATTACAGTGTACTCGGAGAACAGCGGGAAGGTGCTGCCGAAATTTTCTCGAAACGGATGAAAGCACAAGCGAATGGGTGTCTGCTCTATACAATCTTAATGGGATAAAAGCCTTACCCCCGACAGCCGAAACACACGCATACAACACGAATACACAACAAACGCACACACAAAGCGCACACACACTGACAACCCTACACTTAAGCGAAATCATAAATTGAAACACACATACACAGAATACAACTCATACTTGGGTATCTTCAAATCTAACTTTGTTTATCGATAATTTATTCTTTTTAACGACAAACTTGCCACTACGAATTTTCTTCTTTGTCAGTAACCATCCCGTTCTTAGATTTCTCAATATAATCACCATAACCTACAATTTATATGTTATACGGTCTAACTTGGCCTTTGAATACATCAGAGTTAAGGACTGGATGTACGTGGATTGGCAACAACGCATACAATCTAAGTTTGTATCAGCAGTTGTTGCTTTCATTGAATTTGCACGCGCATATAATAAGATCGTGTTAGAGAAGATTCTCTGCCCGTGCGATAGATGTGTGAATAAGTTCTGGCGGAAAATAGAAATCGTAGATTTTCACATCGTTAAACATGATTTTACTTGACTTTATACACCTTATCTATATCATGGGGAATGACAAGAAAAAGACGGTAATACGGCAGAAGAAGAAGGAGAAGACGGTAATGTGGCAGAAAAAGAAGAACACGATAACTTCTTTTCAAAAGAAGAAATGGAGGATATGTTAGAGGCTGCCATAGGTGATAGTATTCCTACCGAAGATGACATTCCTTCCAGCCAAGGACCGTATGCGGATAAATATGAAAAGTTCATGAATGATACTAGAAGACCAATTTATGAGAATGCAAAGTATTCCACCCTATCATGGTTCATCCAACTTTTTCAGATTAAGTGCCAAATGGATGGAGTAACAAGTCATTCACGATACTTCTGAAGTTCTTGAAAGATTCTATTCCCCCGAGAAATAACGTGCCCGACAGCTGGTACGAAGCCCAGAAAATGATGTCTGATTTGGGACTGAAGTGTAAGAAGATTCATGCATGTCCTAAACATTGCATGTTGTACCGGAAAGAGAATTCAGATTTGAAACAGTGTCCAACATGCGGAGAGACCATATATAAGCCGAAAGAATATGATAAGAAGCCCGATATACCTGTCAAGATAGCACGATACTTTTCCATAACACAGAGACTGTAGAGGCTATTCAGGTGCAAGAAAACTGCTGAGGCAATGATTTGGCATCACCGTGCTGCTCCAAGTGAAGATGGAAAAATGAGTCATCCAAGAGATTCATCGGCATGAAAGGATTTCGATAGGAGG
The DNA here is from genome assembly GCA_030015575.1 of Agapanthus africanus. NCBI lineage: Eukaryota > Viridiplantae > Streptophyta > Magnoliopsida > Asparagales > Amaryllidaceae > Agapanthus > Agapanthus africanus. The sequence continues at coordinate 200,040,012 of CM057341.1, forward strand.
CAAAAAATATTCAGTAGTGATCCTCGCAATGTCAGGCTCGGACTCGCTAGTGATGGTTTCTGCCCATTCAACTATATGGCTGGAAGCCACAGCACATGGCCCGTTGTAATGATGGTTTATAATCTGTCGTCTTGGTTGGCTATGGATCAATCCTATTTATGATGCCTCTTCTTATTGATGGACCAAACTCACCGAGAAATAATATCGACGTCTATCTACGACCTCTGATCGATGAGTTAAAATATTTATTCATTGATGGTGTAGAGATTTACGATGCAAACACAGATACAATCTTCACACTACGTGCGGCTTTAATGTGGATAATTAATAACTTTCCTGCATATGGAATGCTATCAGGTTGGTCCGTACATGGTCACAAAGCATGCCCTTATTGCCATCAATATACAACATCGAAATGGTTGAATTTTAGCAGGAATGTTTGTTATTGCGGTCATTGGCGTTTCCTACCACTAGACCATCCCTACAGGTTAGACGCTGCTCGCTTTAATGGTCATCAGGAGCTTCTTAGGCCTCCATCCTCATTGTTCGGAGAGGACGTGACTGCTCAGTGGGATGATTACAATAATGTGACTTTCGGGATAGATCCGGCAAAACAGGTCAAACCACCATATTGGAACAAGTTAAGCATTTTCTACGAGCTTCCGTACTGGTCAACAAATTTAGTGCGTCATTTCTGGACGTTATGCACTTAGAGAAGGGAGTATCCGAGCACGTACTCAACTTGCTTTTTTATAAAGACGGAAAATCGAAAGACAACCTCCGCGCTCAGATGGATCTTCAAGACTAGAAAATTAGAAGTGAATTGCATTCTAAACCGATAGCGGGTAAACCGGGCAAGTTTGTACTTCCCAATGCCGCGTATCATATGTCACAACCAGAGAAGAAAAGATTTCTGCATCTGTTGCATGATTTGAAAGTTCCTACAGGTTTCTCAGGATCATTTAGCAAGAAGGTAAAAATTGTGAAAGGCAAAATCGATGGGCTGAAAAGTCATGATCACCTTGTTATTATGGAGCACCTTCTCCCATTAGCCCTTAGTACTTCCCTTCCCGAATCGGTTGGTCTACTAATAAATGACTTTTTTGCTTTTTTAAAGAATTGTGTGCTAAAACCCTGGATGTTGTGACGCTGGAGAATCTAAAAAATTCTATTTCATTGATACTTTGCAAGCTTGAGCGTATTTTCTCACCTTCATTCTTCAATATCATAATACACCTGATGGTTAATCTTGCAACCGAGGCTAAATTAGCCGGACCGGTACAATATCGATAAATATATCCCGTCGAAAGGTACGTGGAATTTTTCGTTTCACGCAATTTATAAAATTATTGTTGTTCTATATGCCCGTATTTATTTATTTAACATATTTTTCTTCAGATAGCTCTACACTCTAAAAAAGTATATACGCAATAGAAATCGACCAGAGGGTTTTATCATGCAAGATTATCTTCTAGATGAAATAACCACATTTTGTTCCCGCTATCTGGACGAGAACATTGAGACGAACCTTAACCGGCCTCGGAGAATTCAGGAAGGGCCAAATGGTGAAGCGTCCTATAAGAGAGTAGACACTATGTTTATCAACAGGATATATCGGTTTATCCTCCTCAATAGCGTATATCTTGAAGAAATTAGAGAGTAAGTTTTTTTGGATTAATTGTTATATTCATGTTTGTGTGTATGAAATGATATAATATTAATGTCATAATTTATTGTTGAGAACAGAATTCATATTAATGAGGTACGTGAGGGGCATCCTGATTGGAATGATAAGCGATTGGAAAAATATCATCAAAATAATTTGTACGACTGGGTTGCAGATCATGTAAGTTGTTCGAATAACATGTTATTGCTACCAGTCTTAATTTAAACTTATATCGTTATATATTTGTCGTAAAATTTGTTTTGTCAGATCCACGATCCGAACTTGTTTGCATCATTAGATAGAGATTCAAGATGTTTAGCTCAGTTTCCTAGTATGGAGGTTGCATATTATAAAGGATTCGGTGTCCTTGGATACAAATTTGAAGTTAAGGACATAGAAATATCTCGAACCACTCAGAATAGTGGGATTGCAACGGTAGGATCGGATGGTGTAATTTATTTTGGATATTTAAATTGCATACTTGGCATCCAATATCCCGGACGATCAGAACCGTTTTATATAGTTCAGTGAACTTAGTACGATACACGAACCGATACGGATAAGTGGAGAAACAATCTCGGGACTTGGAAAGATGAATATGGATTGACTAGTATAAACACACTTCGATTTTACAGTCAAGACGATCCATTTATCTTTCCGAACCAAGCGTTCTAAGTATACTACTCACGGTATTTGAAGCATCCAGGATGGAGTGTCGTATGCCGTTGGAAGCCCAGGAATGATTACGATGTCCCAGAATTCAAGAATCGTATGGAGGACATCGATGAGGATGAAGAGGAGAGAAGACTTAGAGTGCTCCGACCGTCTGTTTCAAAAGACATGTTGTCTTCGACTGATCGTGAAGTTACGTGGATTAGAAATGATATCGATGATGAAATCCAAGTAGATATATCTAATGCGTCCAAGAAACGAAAAAGGTTATCAGTAATGTTATATTATCACTTCACATTTCTACAATTTATACATATATTGCATGCATATGTAATGATTGTACTCTAATCTAGGTTTGATGACGTCGACCGGAGCAGCGAGGGGCGGCAGGAGCACCAGCCGCGGCAAAGGAAGAGGCAGAGACAGAGGCAGAGTGGTTCTGCCGCCCAGAGAGCTGCGTAGGGAGCTTCATAGGGCCGGTCTTGCACCCCGATTGGTATCCCCTTCGGATGAATCTTTCCGTGTGGACTTTGCCACACCTCATGTTATATTATACGCATATTCATTTTGAATGTAATATTATAGATATACACGCATATTTATTTCAAAATTACTTATATAGTCAATGTTTAATTGCCTAGCTGTTGGTGGTGCGTCTATATCAAAGGCAGAGGCTACCACCACACCTGCTGGTATGTTTATATATCCTATAGTGCATGTATATTGATTTAAAATGTTATATCATAAATACACACACATTTTTTTTGCTTTCTTAGATAATCATTTTTTGATTGTTTAGCTGTAGGTGGTGCCTCCACATCTCGGGCAGAGGCCACCACCGCACATGCGGGTATGTTATATATCCTATATTGCATGCATATTGATTTAGAATGTTATATTATTGATATACACATTCTTTTTGCAATTACTTATATAATCTATTTTTAATTGTCTAATTATAGGTGGTGCGTCCACATCTAGCGCAGAGGTCACTCCCGCCACTTCCGCACCCTCCGCCCAGTCTGCAGGTTAGTATGAATAAATATAAAATATTTATTCATTTTACATATCCTCTAAGAATAAACATGAACTCCATTTAATTTTATCGTCAATATTTATTTTCTAGTTGGAGGGGACGTGTCCATGTCCGGGTCACCGCTGTTCCTCACAGGAGGAACTATCGTCCCGCTAGTGCTGCTGCCCGGGCCCAAGCTCGTGTTGCTGTCGTAGGAGGTATATATCGCACTTCAATTTTTGTTTATCCTTGATTTCTTAATACCACATTTTCTTAATATTGCTTGTCTTGATATTTCTTGTAGATGCAGTGCATCCCCATCCCGAGAGGGGGACTCAAGGGCCGAATCAGTCCCACAGGCTGAAGCCTGACGGAGGTAGGGGAAGGAACCATTCCCCCTCTTCTTTACCCCCGATTATCGCTATACCGGCGATTATGCCGAGAGGTTCGGCCGGTTTATGGGGGATGATAACCGCATCCTAAAGAAGTATCCACTTCACGTTAAATAGGGCGATCAGCACCGGCGCTCATTTGCCCTCTTCTGGGATCAAGTTCGGGTATTAATATATATTTTCATTTGACTTATCCAATATATTTATTATTATTTAACACTTGCAATTTAAATATATATATTTTTTGTATTTGCAGTTGGATTACGACCTTCAGTTTATACCCGACCCTGATCATCCAGAGAGAGTGCTCGATCTTCACGCTCTGTACCAGGGCCTGATGAAAAACATGCAATCAAAGATCCGATACAATAGAAACGAGCTGAAGATCGACTGTTATTCCTATGGATGGCGACCCCCGAGACAGAGAGAGCGACTCTCCTACATATTCCGGCCTTTGCGAGAGTCGACGTAGATACATGGTCTCTCTTGTGCCAATATTTCGACTCTCAGCGCAAACAAGTTTGTAATTTAAATTTAACTCATTGTTTAGTATATAATTTATTTTTTTGTGTTGCTTAATTAGAAAACTAAATCTGAATATGTTGTGCAGAAACAGGCCGAGCTTCGATTCCCCGACACCGCTACCCAGAAGTACTGCGTAAGTGTTAATATTTATTTTAACAGGTTTGAAATTTTTGTTTTGAAAAGTTCAAATTTAAATGATATACCTATATTTTAATGGTTAATGTGGGTGTAGAAGCGGGTAGTGGAGCAGGCGGAGGCATCGGGGATCGATTTTACTGGACAGATCGATCCGATGCTACTGACCCCAGTTCTATACGCCGCACACGGAGGACACCACGGAGGTTGGGAGAGAGACCGGGGACTGGGTCCTAGCAGGGCCCATATGAGGTTGGACTCCACTTCGGTGGTTACTTCCCCTACCCTCCATGAGCGACGTCTAGAGCATGATATTGCCGCCTTGAAGACCACCGTCGAGGAATTGAAGGAGATGTTGGTACGTATAATACTTAATAGTAAAATATTATAACACATTATAGATAGTAACATATGCAATATTAGTAGCCTGAGCTTATTTGGTTGTAGACTTAGTTTTGATTAATCATACTTATATAAAACTATCTAATTAAAATAAACTACGTATTTCCAAACTAGATACCCAAACGAGGCTTAAGTCCCTAAGTATTCTTAGATTGGGGTTTCACAATAACCTAATAATGATACGAATTCGACTAAAATATAATACACCGTTCTTACTTGTTTATTACACACAAAATTTAACAGACACGACAGGCTATTTCGGCTGCGGCTCCACATGCATCTCTTTCGGCTGCGGCTCCGCAAGCCACTACCTCGGCTGCGGTTGCGCAGACCACTTCTGCAGCTCCACAGCCCGCTCAGACTCCCGCACAGTCCACTCCTTCATTAGACAAGTTTTTGACGACTCAGGGCTGCACCGAGGAGCAGATGCGCCAGATTACGGCGTTTATCAAAGGTGGATGAGCAAGACTGAGCTAGGGTAGCTTTTTTTATATTTTGAGGATGTATGTACTTATATGATACATATTGTATATATTTTGGACGATATTGGTGTTGTTTGCTTGTTTACAATGATTTAGATTGATATCATATTCTGTTTGTTTATTTCTTTTATATATTATACGTGAGATGTTGATTATGAATATTTCTGTATTTAGTTATATGAAGTATATTTTATTGTGTACAGGGCGGGGAAAAAACAGAAAGCCCATTTTTTTAAAAAAAACTTGATATTTTGTCCCTACGGATTAATCCGTAAGGCCATCTGTTGCACCTACGGATTATAATCCGTAGGTGCAATGTTTGCTCCTACACAGTTAGCCGATATCTGATATTTTGTCCCTATGGACTCAGTAACAGACGTTAAACTTGGTCCTACGAATTTATCCGTAGGGATATTTATCTGGACCTACAGATAAATCCGTAGTGGTAAGAATCAGGACCTACGAATAAAGCCGTAGGGGCAAGTATTTTATTTTATAAACCAATAAATTAAATAAATATTTTGTCCCTACGGAGTAATACGTGGGGATCTGTCCCTACGGAGTAAGACGTAGGAGCAATTATTACTCTGTAGGGGTATGTTCATGACGAAGATTTGCACCTGCGGTTTTTCTCCCTACGAGGGAATTTTATGGTCTTACGGACTTATCCGTAGGGACAGTGATTTGGTCCTATGGCTAAATCCGTGGGAGCAACCTATTATTTTCATTACGGCTCCTTCAATATGCTGACACCTCGCTAGGTGAAGGCCCACCAATAGGGTTTGCCATATACTCCGTTTGCAGTCATCCGATCAAGATGATCTCCACGCGACTTTGATGATAATCCGAACCAAAATCAAGTTTAGAGAAAATTAAATAATCGAGTGATGCAAATAACACCTCAATTGTGGAAATTGGAAACTCATATTTGCTAGTGGTGATACTCTCATAGAGCAATAATCCACACACATACTTCCATCTAATTTCTTCACCATGACAATTATAGGCGAAGCATAATGACTTTAGCTTGCATTGCATGAATGATACGGTACATGAGCATTTCTCTAATTGTACGTCTTCTCAGTCTCATTCTTCATGTGAAATGGATGTCGATATGGTCGAGCACACACCATCTTATTTTCATCAATGAGCCGGATGCAATGATCACAACTCCTTGTAGCTTCGAGTAGCTAGACTTAAATGTGAGTAGCTAATTAGCTTACTAAATGTAGATCATTAATTACTTAGCTTAGTTCAAGAATGAGCGGGATACCATGACATTTCTCTTATACCAACTAGCTTAGCTTTATTTGGCAAAAAATGGGAAAAAAGAAAGAAAAGAAAACTAGTTTAGCCTGAAGTGGGAGTAGATTTTGTTCTACGAACATGAGGGGATTAGATATGGTTCTATCAGACAACAAGGCAAATACTAGAAGAACTAGGAAACATATAAATCTCAATACTTATTTAAAACAAATGTCTTAATTTGTAGGAAAAAATAATAATAAATACAACAATTACCTTTTATAGAACTATAATTAATCAAATCACTTCTAACATAAAAGGACTCAAATATTAAATCAAATTTAACGTTACCCTAACTAAATAAACTACAATCTTCCAAGAAAAGAAATAAAACCTTTCCTAGCTAGCTAATATTACCATACTCCCAAAAAATTATCAAGTAAAATATTAATAAAACTAAGTATTAAAATTTAAAATCAAATCAAATCTCAAATTTGTGAATTCCTGCTACATCAATATAATTCACAGTTTCTAGGTCCTTTGGTACTTATCTGAACAACATCATTGATTGATGAAAGATATATATGGATCATGCACTTTCATAATAAATATAATGAAAAACACACTCTTCATGAGGTTACTCAAATTACTACTCTTCATCACCACAGTGGAACTAAAAAGTTGCGGAGAGAGAAAGAAATGCAGTACGTGTCATAGCATGTGGGGCCTGATAGTCAAAGATAAGGGTGATGAGGTGTGAATGCATTTCCTTGATGCTTTAATGCTTCCACAAAAAAGAATACTGCAATGCTTAAATACAAAAAAGAAAAAAGAAAAAAAAGGGATCATGAGAGAGAGAGAGAGAGAGAGAGAGAGAGGAGGAGGAGGAGAGCGCGGGGGGGGGGGGGGGGGGGGGGCGCCGAGAGGAGGGAGAGAGAGAGAGAGAGAGTTTCTGGATAAAAAAAGTGGTGGGATTGGTGCAGGAGAAGTGAAAGAGAGCAAGAAGTTGAGATCTAGAAGGTGGGAAGGGCGCTCGTGTGGAGAATCAAATCCCCAGAAGTTCACAGAGAGAAGTAGAAGTAGGGGACCAATGACCTCTTGCTACTTCTTGTCAGTGCACTCAAAGTTGCAGCAATATATATATATATACAGAGAGAGAGAGAGAGAGAATGGAGGAAAGTAGAGAAAATTTCCAATTTTGGGGTCAAAAAAATATATCCTTCGTGAATTTATCCGACGATCAGAACACATCATATTCATCCTGAAATAGAAATCTTGAGAATAAATTAATTAATAAGAGAAATAAAAACAGTGTGGGTTCAGAAGTATCCTGAAGTAGGAACTTTGAGAATGAGACTGTTGCATGAGCTAGCGTTATGATGATGATGATGGAAAAAGGTTAAATAAAAGCTAATGTGCTAAATATTCAAGGTACATTTTCAGTAGAAATTCAGATAAAAAAGAAGAAATCCACACCACAACATCGGAAAAACAAAACAATGGTCTAATATATTCTTGTAGAAAATTTAAGTAATTAACTAAGCTTCTATATATATTTAGATAAAAAAAACATTAAAATGTGCACCATTGCAATTATTTGATAATCAGAAGAGAAAAAATGGATCTAAAATCTTATATAGAACAAATAATTAAGTTGATAAGAGAAAGATCAATCAACTGGAGTTGCTCATGAAAAGTAAATTAAGACATAAGTTAAACTATTAAATAAATTGGAAGTAGATTAAGTGTACTCAAAGTTTGACAAGGAAACAAATACAAAAATAAGCTTTGATACTACACTAGACTATTTTCCTATATTTTATAACTTAAACGCACACTTGTAATTCCTTTCCAAAAAAAATGGAAAATTTGTAAAAGCTATATTAAAGAACTAATTCTACAAACAAGCTAGATCGTCCGCATTTCAAATAAGAATCAATGCACCCCTTCACACGCTCAAGAAACATTAAGCATCATGCAGTTTTAGCGCACCATTCACAATTCCCGCATTCGTGATTTGGAAGTATATATTCAAAGTTGAGAATGAGAGATAAGTAAAATAAAATGATCATAGCTCTAACTAGTACGAGTTTTCTATATTTTAATTAAAAAAGAAGATTTTTAAGGACAAAAGAAAGACCACTAACATTCCAATTTAGAAATAAACACAAGCGACATCAGCTGATTCATTATGACTCTTAATCAAAAAATAAAAACAGAAGAAGAAAAAAATAAAACACTAGAATTGCAATTTGAAAACGGTGAATATAAACGCTCAATTGATGATCAATGTTTCTCTAAGATCGAGCTTGAAATTAATTATATATATCTCCTCATGAGGATCGAGAATTAACCTCAAGAATAGTAACGACGACGACAATGATTGATAATCCCAATGAATAAAAACTATGATAGATCGAAACTCCTACCTCTCTCTCTCTACCCAATTACTAAAATCAAATTACAAATCGCCCACTTGAGGGACACTACTAGACCCTTCCCCTCCGCCGCCGCCAGACCCGCTGCTCCTGGCTGCAGCCGCCGCCGCCGCGGCGAGGGCCGCTCTCTTCCTCGTCTTCTTCTCATAAGGGATCCCCCGGGCCTTCGCCTGGCTCTCCCTCACTTCCCTCAGGTAGATCCTCACCGCACGTGCCGCGAACGGGTTCGACTCAGTCGTGCCCCCGTTCTCCTCGTAGGCCGCCCGCAGCCTCCCGATGAGCGCGTCGAGGGACCCCCACGCCTGCCTCAGCGGGCACGGGCACGGCGCGGGGGGGTTGGGGTGGCCAAAGAAGGCGCAGCCTGGGGCATGGACCTTTGTCTTCCCGAACTGGTCCAGATACTTCAAGAACTCGATGACGTGGGCCCCGCTGCACCGGGCGAGGGTCAGCGGGGGCTTGTGGTTGCGCAGGTACTGCAGGAAGGTGTTCCAGTCGCGGCGCTTCTGCGACTCGTAGCGGCTTAGTTGCGGTGGCTTTGGTGGCTGCTGTGGTACTGGTGGTCGACTTGAGGATGATGAGGGTGGAGGTTCTTGATGATCCATTGATTTTCCACCTTCTTTTTTTTTTTATTTATATTTCTCCCCTTTTTGGATAGTTTTGTTTGATAAAAATTGAAAATATTTAGGGTGTAGGGGCTAGGAGGGCTAGGGTTAGGGTTCTTGCATGCGGTGGAGTTTGGTTTTCTTTGGTTGCACTCTCTGGTTTAGTGTTTGCTCTTTCTAGGAGTGAAGAAGAAGAAGAAGAAGAAGAAGAAGAAGGGGGAGGGGGAGAGAGAGAGAGAGAGAGCGCGAGCGAGCTGGGGATTGGACGTAGAAAGGGTAAAGTATGAAAGAGAGAGGGAGAGAGAAGCAGGGGGCAGTGAATGGGGAAGGGTTCTTCACGTGGAGTGGGGGCCATTTGCTGGGCGTGACTAGTATTGAGCTCATTGGGTGAAGGTTATGTCTTTCGGCAGTAGGAGGTGAGGAGCTGCACTTTTGTTGGAGTTTTCAAGTTTGGGCAAAGTCATAACAGTGTTATATATATGTTCCATTTGGATCGATCGTAATGACTAATTAATGTTTTAATTCACCAAAAAAGAAGAAAAAAATCTTTCAAGATGGAATTGATAACATTTCCCAAGCCTGGTCATTTTGGTCGGGTTTGTCGAAGAAACATTGATTAATGCAACATGAACAATTGTTTGCTGCGAAACGATGAGCGTGGGATTAGGAGTCTACTGGTTTGCTGGGAGGTGGTGCATTTTTGGGGACGACTGGAGCTTATACATATCTTATTACTTATAATGTAGGGATTTATCTAAATGTATGTGTACAATTTGGCCTTTATATTAAACTTAATTATCTCTACAGTTTATCTTAAGAAAGGTCCACATGGAATTCTTTTGTAAACAATCCGTTCCAATTTGATTTGAATGAGATAAATTTAAGCTTGAAGATGCTAGACGTTTTAAAGAACATTAATCTAAACACATACGAGGTCAGGTAAAAGCACTTGAATGTGGAGATGTTGATGATGAGGAGAACTAAATCTTAAGAAGTGTGGGACAATTATTATCTCATTTCTCAACACTAGATCTAAGTATATCAAGACAATTGTGAGAATATTCTTAATAATGGCGGCTCTGGCGAACAAATTTTCATGAATTCTTCATCAGGCCTATAGTCATTTCCGTAATGAGCATGATGCTATACATAAACTTCTGAGGACTTGCTGAATAATGACAGGCCAACGCTTATATACCAACAAGATTTAAACAAACACGTACAAGGCTGCTCGGTTCAATATAATGCATGGCTTGGCATATGTTGATTTTCTCCGATGCCTAGGCAAAAACCTGCGTGTTTGAATTATATAAAATATAAATTAAAAAAAAGGAACAAAAAGGAAAGAAAGGGAGAGAGAGACGGAAAGAGGAGAAAGTAAGATCATTCAAATTATAAATCACCCAAAAATTATCAAGTTTTAAATTCGAGGAAGAGTTGTTTCCATGTTAAAAGAAAGTGATGTGAAAAAATTGAAAATCTTGTAATTGAATTATCTTATATTTCAGTATTTAGGTTCTTTTTATTTTTGGTTAAACGAAGGTAAAACACATCCATGGTTCGACATCAGAAGAAAGTTTTAATGAAAATACAGTGCAAGGTCACAAAAAGAAAAAAATAAATACCTAAACTTATTTCTACTGAACCAATTCTAAACTTGTGAAGTGACTTCACAAGAGAGATACAGGTGATTGAAGGATTCTTCTTCTTTATCGTACAGACCACAATTCGTATTGCCCATTCATTTTTGTTACTGATGATCGAAATAAACACGGAAATAAAGATCAAACAAATCACAAAAATAAAAAAATCAACTTAAGGAGACATAAATATTTTACGTGAAAACCCAAACGGGAAAAATCATGGGGCAGCAGCAGAGAACGTTTCACTATCTTTGGAGAGTTATAGAATTTCTCATCTCTTTTTCTAACCCAAAACAATTGGTTTCATATTTATAGCCTATAATTAATCTTTAGAGATAAGTATAAGATTTAAATTTGGATCTAATCAAATATACAAATTAAATCAAATATCCAATTTAAATCTTATCTCCGATTTAAATTTTCTCTAAATAACTAATTTGGATTTATCTCTAATAAAAAAATCCTAAAGAAAATATAATTATGATTATATAATCAATTCTAACAATCTCTACCTTGATTTTAAAATCCGTCAGCTGTGTACCATCCTGCCAGAAATCTGCTGCTGCCGATTGCCCCTTAGGGCTATCTCCATCTATCAATGCTGAGTAAGTCCAAACAATGTCTGAACTTGCAAGTAGTTACTGGCTTAGTACACATATCTGCTGAGTTGTCTCATGTACCAAACATTTGTACCTTGATCATTTTCTCGGTCTGGACAAAGTGATATCTCACGTCGATGTGTTTAATCTTGTCATGGTGTACCTGATCCTTTGCTAAACATATAGCACTCAAGCTGTCACAAAACAACACAGCTTGATCTTGATGTAAGCCGAGATCACTGATTAAACCTTTTAACCAGATGCCTTCTTTCGCTGCTTCCGTTATCTCTATATAATCTACCTCTGTAGTAGATAAGGCGACCGAAGGCTGTAACGTAATATTCCAACTAACGACAGAACCAGCTAATGTGAAAACGTAGCCAGTCGCCGATCTTTTCCCATCAAGATCGGCTGCATAAGGGCTACAACGATTTCCGCAATCTCCAAACATGATCTTTCTTACCGTGAATAGTGAATCCCTCTGGATGACTCATCAAGATATCCTTCTATAACTCTCCATGAAGAAAAGCCGTTTTCACATCGAGTTGCTCTAACTCCAGGTCCTGATGTGCTACCATAGCAAGCAACACGCGAATAGAAGTATAGCTCACAACGGAAGAAATATCTCGTTGTAATCCACTCCTTCTTTTTGACTGTAGCCCTTAGCAACTAGACAAGCCTTGAATCTTGTTCCTTATTCACTTAGAATTTCGGCCTTCTTCTTAAATATCCATTTGCATCCTACAATTTTTCTTCTTTCTTGCGGCATGACAAGCTCGCATGTCTGATTCTTGTGAAGAGATTCAATGTCTTCTCCCATTGCTGCAATCCACTAAATAGAATCGGCACCAGAAACAGCCTTTCTATAACTACAGGGCTCAGGAGACTCCACCTCTTCCATTGCATTAAGCGCATACGCTACCAAATCCTTGTAACCATACATTTGAGTGGGACGGATCTGCCTCAGCGGACGATCGGTGGCAATACTGTATGGTTGTTATTGAGATTAATGTTATGTACCTGGCTATGATACATTCTTTTGATCAGACTGAAATGGAGTGATTTCAAACTCCACATATTTACTGGCATCTTTCTCTTTATCTGCAGAAATATCAAGCTTCTTTCTCGGACGAAGTATATAATTTTCTTCAAAAGTCACATCTCTATTATATATAACTTTCGAATCAGAAGTCCAAATTCTATAACTCTTGACCCCAATACTATACCCGAGAAAAATACCCTTCTTTTACCTAGGCTCCAACTTTCCCCCACTGACATGATAATAAACAGGGCAACCAAATACCCTAAGGGTAAAATAATCAGCAGGTTTTCCGGACCATACTTCTATAGTGGTCTTGCAATCAATGGCTGTTGAGGGAGAGCGGTTCACCAAGTAACACACTATAATAACAGCCTCGGTCCAGAAATCCTTAGACAATCCAGTATTAGAAAGCATGCATTGTACTCTTTTTAATAATGTACTGTTCATACGTTTTGCGACACCATTCTCCTGTAGAGTCTCTCTATCTGGATGCCTTGCGATGCCCTCATCATTACAGAACTCATTACACTGTTTCGAACAGAACTCCATGTCATTATTAGTACGAAGACGCTTAATCTTTATCTTAGTATGGTTCTCAATCAGAATCTTCCACACCTTGAATGCATTAAAAATATCTCTCTTGTACTTCAGTATAATGACCCAAACCATCCTCAAGTAGTCATCAATCATAGATAAGCAATACCGAGCACCACATTTCGATGGAACATGAGAAGCTTCCCAAACATCAGCATGAATATAGTCGAGCGTCGCCTTCGTCCTATGCACTGCCCTGCCGAACTGAATTCGGCGCTGCTTGCTGAAAATAAAATTCTTACAAAAATCGACTGTAACTGTCTTGTGGCCTCCAAGAAAGCCTTGTTTGCTAAGAACTGCCAAACACCTCTCGCTCATGTGTCCAAGTCGCATATGCCACAACTTGGTCTTCTCCGTCTCTGATTCTTCTGTAGACGAGACTGCTGCAAAACCTGTCACCATCTTTCCTTGCAGAATATACAAGGTCTTCTCCTTTACTCCTTTCATCACCACTAAAGCACCTTTCGAGACCCGAAAACTCCACCTTGCAGAGCACATTATTACCCATCAAGAAATTACCGCCATCGAACTCATCATATGTTGAAAACCAGTCCCAATTGGAACGCATATGATAAGAACAATTGTAATCTAGCACCCATTCGTTCATTGGTTGGACATGATCAGTAATAGATAGAACTTGTTCGGTTTCACCAGAGTACTCATCTTTTGCTACACCACCAACAGAAGAATTGTTTCCGCCTTCTTTTCCATCTCTTCCTTCTTTGGGCATGAATACTGCACATGCCCTTCATCCTTGAAGTAATGATAAATAATATTCCCATCACGAGTCCTTAACTTAGATCCGCCTCTCTACTTTTGTTTGCTTTTGTCCCTATTAGAACGTCCTCTTTGATTAGAATACCCTCTTTGGTCGGAATATTTCGTCATCAATCCATTCGCCTGACTCTCCCCATTGCTTCTTGATACATTGTACCGAAGTTCACGAGAGTGAAGCGCCGATCTGATATCTTCTAGAGATATGGTGTCCTTGCCGATAATAAAAGAATTTACGAAATTCTTGAAAAACGGTGGTAAGGAGCATAACAAAATTAGGGCAAAATTTTCATCCTCCACTTTAACATTCTCATTCTTCAAATCTATGAGAATCGTATTCAGCAAATCAAGATATTCTTTTAGAAGTGTACCTTCTTTCATACGGAGCGAAAATAATCGTTGCTTTATATACAACTTGTTCGTGAAGGATTTCATTATGTACAAATTCTCCAATTTCAGTCAGAGGCCCGACATGATCTCTTCGTTTGCAACTTCGCATAAGACTTCGTCTTCTAAATATAGTTAAATCGTCGCATGTGCCTTCTCATCCATTTTTTATAGTCTTCATCAGTTATCGACGTCGGCCTCGTTCCAGAAAAAGGCGTCCACAAATCCTGTTGTTTCAACAGTGTGCATATCTTAATATGCCAGAGGCTAAAACTATTCTTTCCGGAGAACTTGTCGATCTTAATATTATGCGATGTTGTTAGATATGTATGCCCCAGAGGCCTTCATTGTATAGGATTTTAAGGATATGTATGTACAGGACAATCTTGTTCGATATGATAGTATGCTATTTGGTTTGTCTTTATCTTAACATGTGATGTCTTTTACTTGTTATTTTATATCTCGTATACATATTGATAAAACCCGTAGGATCCTTGCTTGACTACCAGCGTTGTGATAGCAATCATACTTATGGGAGTTGGGTAGTCGATAAGCACATCCTTAAAATGTCCCTAGTCGTAGGAGTATCGAGACCGGGCATCGATACTCCAGAGTAGACTATTGTATACATATCTAGACCCTGACGAGGGGCGATGGTTGGTCCCGCAGCCATTGGTGTGGTGCACCTAAGATTGTATACAGGTGCTCACTGGGGGTGAGTACACTGGATGGAATCACCGAGGACTGGCTAGATGGTATTATACCTATCGTCAAATAGCAGTTCTCTGGTGACATGAATACAGATAGTCTGTCGACTTGAGGTCGTCATTTGTCTCGTGTGAGTTCCCACTGTGCTTTGATTACTGCCCTACCACGGCTTTACTGAGTCGTGCAAACAGATTTTAGTTTGATACAGTCCCGAGCCACATAGAGGTAGTGAGCGACTGTTGGGAATTTGTCTCTCCCGGTATAGGGAGTCGATGTCGCGCTGTGTTCGGTTGGCCAACATTATAAGTCCCTGGCCAGGGCGGATTGAGAATTACTGGTAGTTAGACAAGTAGATTCTCGGATGGTCTTGAGCCATATCGGCACGACTTGTCAGGTTATTAAGGGTCTGACGTTTTCCACCCCCTAGATCGGCATGCGATACTCTCAGAAGAACAGACCGGACTGTATGAAGATTGTCACGGACAGGCTCAGTAGGGGTTCGAATGAGTTTGCTCGTCGGCCTTCTTTTTGACAGGCACCTAGGTAGCCGTTACGTACAGCTAGTGCCACCGACAGACTTATGGTTAAACCAACCGCCAGCGTACTGTCGAGTCTTTAGAGTCTCATACAGAGGATTTCCCTGGTACAGGCGAAATGATATAGAGACCGTATGGTTTTACGTGCAGGGTTCTGATCACATACGTGTACTTGCTACACGGATATTGTTTGGATGGATAATACTAGTGGGCTTAGGATTAAACCGCATTCTAGTATTATATTATTGAATTATTTTTATCTCTTGATATTAGTATTTTTTGCAGTACGAATACGGGTATATATATACGGTGAGGGCATTCTTGTAATTTTACAAGATATGCTTCTAGAAGGGGACACCTCATTTTGGACATATCTATTTTTGGTAAATAGATAATGAGATGGAGGAATGGAGATATTTGTGGCATGGTTAATTTTTTTGTTTATTCATTTGACCTTACTATTCAAGAATGGTTACATTTTTATGGAAAAATAATGCATGCTTGATTTTGGGAAAAAGACTTGGTCATTCTTCATTAGCTCATTCAAGACTTCATTCTACATTTTGCATTCTCTCTCCATTGCTCTTCTTCTTCTTCCTCAAACCCTAACCCTCACATGTGTTGTGAATCCTAGGGTTCTTTGAGATAAAATAGTCCAATAAACTCTCTACATATCCTAAGCTACCTAGATTAGCAAACTAGGTACTTTAGTTACCTCATTCTTGAGATTAGAGCCTACACCATAGACTCTCGGGTGGACCGTCTTTGACACGAGGAGGCCGACGATCAAGCGTGATCCGTACCTTTTAGGAGCTCAAGAAAAGGAGAAGAAGACTCAAAAGACTTGTATCTTGGAGGTATAAACCACTATCATAGTAGTGTAGAACCTTTTTGTTTTTAGCTAGTTAAGATTTCTGAATGATCTTGGGAGTTTAGTCGATGTTACTTGTCATAAAATCATTTTTTGTAAATTCTGCCTCTCCACAAACTATGTGGGGTGTGTAATATCGACTTACAGTGGTATCAGAGCCTACTCAAATCTTAACCATCTTATTAGACGAAGTTTAAAATTACGAAACCGAAATAACTCCGAATCGACAAAATCAAAATCCAAGTTTCTGTTGTTTTTTCCAGAGTCTCTAAAAATTATTTAAACAATTGCAGAGTGCTCCTTTTGTTGTAACTAGAACACCCTAGAAAAACGAGGCACAAATTCTAAGACTAAACCGCCGGAAATGGGATTTTTCTCGCCGTCGCCGGTTTTGTGAGGGAGTTGGGTCTCGAGTTTCTTGTGGT
The DNA here is from genome assembly GCA_030015575.1 of Agapanthus africanus. Lineage (NCBI taxonomy): Eukaryota > Viridiplantae > Streptophyta > Magnoliopsida > Asparagales > Amaryllidaceae > Agapanthus > Agapanthus africanus. Next base: position 200,057,165 of record CM057341.1, read on the forward strand.
GTTCTGTACTCTTGGATTTAGTATTTATGGTATTGTTTGATTTTTCCCAGATTTCATATTCTGTTATCTTTGTGCTTGGGCAATACGGAATATTTCGAAGTCAAAATTTTAACATCTTTTATTCGTTTTTGTTCGAATATGTGTTTCTAAACGTCTATTAATTGCTATATGTCGATTAGTGGGGGTTGCACATATCTTGTATCTTGTTTATGCTTTATAGATATGAAGTATTGGATCGTCATGAATGGATAGCCGAGGGGATGTGAGAAGAGTGTTTTTTTCTTTCATTCATGTATATTTGTAAATTGATGTAATATTCTTTTGCGGGGCACATCCGGGTTGAGGTTGTAGCCACCGTTGTATTATTTCATTTATTTTTTCTTGCACCTACGATAGACCCAAGGTGGGGTGCACAAATTACCGGGTTCTTGAAGTGCTGAGTGGCCTACTCATTTCATTGAGGGATGTTGCTTCACTTCGGGAATTTGGCGGGTAGTTTGCTGTACCCGTAGGGGTCTGGGGTGAGGGTTTGGCTATTCATCACGACCGTGGAATCCGTTTTTCGTTATAGGCTAAAACGAAACACAGAAATCCTAGTATATCCAATATATTCATCTGTGTTGCATGTGCTGTGATCTGTGATTTGCAATGGATATTATTGCGTAAGATGAACGGCTATATATATATATAAATTATATATAATAAACGTTACTTTTGTTTTGCATCCGTGCTAGTCCAGCCCCCGCTCTGCCGTTAGTTAAGTAATCTAACGGTGCATGACGGGGGCCCGTGGCGAATGCGGATGGAATAAGCGTACGTTCCATTTTCGTTTCTTTATGCAATGATAAGGTTAATTGATGGGACCGCATTAATATTGATTAATGCAAAGTAATAAACCTAAAATCTGACGTCATTGGAACAATTGCAAAACCACTCGGTTTTCTTCAAAAACAACTTTTAAAAGTAGAGCTTAAACCACTCCTTTTTCAAAAGCTATTCGGTTCCTTCGACCATATCAAGTTCATCACGTTAACGGTTTTCGCCAAAACCAACCGTAGCCCTCTGTCATTTCAGATAAGTATCTACTAGTATTCATGCTATGTGTTTTGACCTTCGCCAAGGCATAGTGTTTGGTAGCTAGTGGATGCTTATCTGTAGTATAGATAGATGCATTAATTTAGGACAGGCATACAACTGTTTGACCTTCGTCAAGGGCTTGTACAATTGCAAAACCATGAGGTTATTTAATTAGGTCCGTGCGAAAGCACGGGGAACCTCCCTCCGAAGTACCAACACTGGTCTGGCCGAAAGATAAGCGAACTTGTAGGATACGATTAATCCTTACTAATTCTTCTTTTAGGGTTTGAAGAAGAATTCGAGAAAGCAGTGGGAGCCATCCTGTTTAGATAAGCTAATAACTAATCTAAACTTGAAAGAGCATATGCTGAGTGTTTCTTTTCTCTCTCTTCTAATTGCAGCGACCATGACAAGACTTAAGCTAATACCAGATAAAAATAAACTCGCTAGGGCAAATTATAAAGACTGGCTGAGGAACGTCCATATGGACCTTACTTATGATAAGGTTGCATACGTTCTTACGGCAAAATCCCTTGTTCCCGGTCCAGAATCCTCGGTCGCGGACATTGAGGTCCGTAAGACCTGGGATCTTGATTGTGCGAAAGCCAAGTGCCTCGTGCTAGCCTCCATGGATAATGAACATCAGAGGCGGCACGAGAAGATGGACCTTGCTTCTATCTTTCTCCAAACCAAAGATTTATATGGAGAGCAATCTCGTATCGCAAGATATGAGACCTCGAAGAAATTGTTTCAAGCGAGGTTGGCCGTCGGATCATCTGTTGGGGACCACGTCCTAAAGATGATTACTCTCGTAGAAGAGCTCGCGGACCTGGGAACTACGTTGGAGAATGAGTTGTATACCGACTTGATTCTACAGTCCCTTCCCTCCACCTATGCCCAATTCATATTGAATTTCAATATGCAAAAGCTGGAAGTTTCACTTCCAGAGCATCTCAACATGTTGAGGGTAGCAGATGGCACCTTGAAGAAATCTAAGGAAACACCCACTCTATATTTTGGGGAATCTTCTTCTGCTAAATCCAAGACTAAAGCCAAGGAGAAGAAGAAGAAGGCTCCCACCAAACTGAGGGGAGGTGTGCAGAAAGTGCAGGGAAAGGGAAAGGAAAAGGAAAAGGAAGGGGGAGCAGCCACAAAAGAAGAATGCTTCTATTGTCGAAAAAAGTGACATTGGAAGAAGGATTTCTGGGCCCTAAAAGCCAAGAATCAGGACACAAAGTAAGTTGTGGCTTCGGCTTCGGCTTCAGGTGTGTTCGTGATTGAAAACCGTTTCTCTATAAACTCTAATTCCTGGATATTGGATACCAGATCAGGATCTCACATCTGTAATTCATTGCAGGCACTGAGAAGCCGTAGAGTTTTGAGGAAATGTGATATGACCCTCAGGGTTGGCAACGGAATCAGTGTGGATGCTGTTGCACTAGGAGAATATCACCTGGAATTGGCGAGTGGACATATTTTGTTATTGCGTAACTGCTTTTTGTACCCAGTATGATGTGTAATATTATATCTATATCTTTGTTATCTAATGAAGGATATAATTTTGTACTTGAAAGCAATATCATAAACATTCACCTAAATCATGAAATGATTGGGTCGGGTACACTTAATAACGGAATTACGTTCTCAATCAATATCAGGTTTTCAACGTCCAAAACCCGCCAAAAAGAAAGACTCCGGAAACAAATCAAGCTTTCTTATGGCATTGTAGATTTGGTCATATCAATGAAACACGGTTGACTAAGTTATATAAAAATGGATATAGATCTGTTTGAGTATCAATCATATGCAACTTGTCAATCATGTATCAAAGGAATGATGACAAAAACTCCGTTCATTAGATACGGAGAAAGAGCTATTGAGCTCCTGAGACTCATACACAGCGACGTGTGTGGGCCAATGTCTACGCATGCAAGAAGTGGCTATTCCTACTTCATTACTTTCACCGATGATTTCTCAAGGTGTGGACATATATTCTTGATGAAATATAAATCCAAGGCCTGAAATTCTAGGAGTATAAGAATGAAGCGGAAAAGCAAACCGGCAAAAGTATCAAGATGCTCCGATCTGATCGGGGTGGTGAATACTTAAGTGCCGAGTTCCTGGAATATCTAAAAGATAATGGAATTCTCTCTCATCTTACTCCTCCATACACACCACAACACAACGGTGTATCAGAAGGACGGAATCGCGCCTTACTTGATATGGTACGTTCCATGATGAGTAATGCTGAGTTGTCGCCCTCTTTCTGGGGTTATGCACTAGAATCTGCTGCATACCTATTGAATAAGGTTCCGACTAAGTCTGTTCCTACCACTCCATATGAAATGTGGAGTGGGAAGAAGCCATGTCTTAATTATCTTAAGATATGAGGTTGTCCTGCTTTTGTCAAAAAGGTTCACGCGGACAAGCTCGAGGCATGTTCAATATTGTGAAAGTTTGTGGGATACCCCATGAACTCTAGGGGGTATTATTTCTATTACGGTGAGGAACAAAAGGTCTTTGTTTCTCATAATGCCAGCTTTATGGAAACTCAATTTCTTGAAAAAGAGATAAGTGGAAGCGCAATAGAGCTGGAAGAAATTCCAGAACCATAAACTATTATTGAAAACTTAGTAGAACCTGAGATTTCAATGGAACCGGACGTACCTATGCCACACCGCAGATCTAGTAGGCAGTCTCATCCGTCCGAGAGATACTACGGTTTTCTCGTAGACGGGAATCGATAGGATTGCATCATCGACGATGATGAGTTGACTAGTTTTCAACAAGCCATCATGAGTAGATACTCGGTGAAGTGGCTGGATGCTATACGGTCCGAGATGGAATCCATGTACACAAACAAAGTATGGAATTTGGATTTTGCTCCTATTGGGGTAAAACCCGTAGGATGCAAATGGATCTTCAGAAAAAAGATTGGTGTAGATGGATAGGTAGAAACCTACAAAGCTAGACTTATTGCTAAAGTCTTTCGTCAAAGACCAGGATTGGACTATGACCAAACTTTTTTACCAGTGACTATGCTTAAATCCATTCGGATCTTACTTGCCATTGCTGCCTTCCATGACTATGACATATGGCAGATGGATGTTAAAACCGCTTTTCTAAATGGAAGTTTAGAAGAGTGTGTTTACATGGATCGGCCAGAGGGTTTCATAAACAGTGGGAACAGCGGAACGGTGTGCAAGTTGCTTAAATCCATTTATGAATTAAAGCAGGCATCGCGTAGTTGGAACATCTGCTTTGATGAGATGGTCATGGAATTTGACTTTATAAAAAATGTAGATGAACCTTATATTTATAACAAGATTGTTGAGAGAACTATTGTATTTCTCGTTTTATACGTGGATGGCATTCTCCTGATAGGAAATGATATTCCTATGCTACAATCGGCCAAGCTGTTCTTGTCACAGCAGTTCTCTATGAAACACCTGGGTGATGCCTCATACATTCTGGAGATTAAGATCTATCGTGACAGATCTAAAAGAATGTTGGGATATTCACAGTCGAGATACATAGACACCGTACTAAAGAGATTTAGTATGGAATATTCTATGTGCGGTAACTTACCCACTTGTCACGGAATCACCCTCTCCAAAGAGATGTCTTCCAAGACTGATGAGAAGAGGGCTCGCATGAGCATAGTACCCTACGCTTCGGCGGTAGGGTCGATAATGTATGCGATATTATATACCAGACCAGATGTAGCTTATGCACTTAGCGTCGTAAGCAGGTATCGGTCCAACCCAGGTGAGAAATATTGGATAGCAGTAAAGAATATTTTTAAGTACCTGAGAAGGACTAAGGAGATGTTCTTCGTGTACGGTAATGGGGACCTCCAGATCGAGACTTTTACTGACTCTGGCTTCCAAAGTGACTCGGGTTATGTGTTTACCCTCAACGGAGGGGTGGTCTGCTGGAAGAGTTCCAAACAGGATACCGTAGCAGACTCGACGATGGAGGCTAAGTACATCGCTGTTAACGATGCCGCAAAAAAGACAGTCTGGATGAGGAAGTTTATTTCTGAACTTCAGGTGGTTCCATCCATTGCTAATCCAATACCTTTGTATTGAGATAACAATGGAGCTATGGCTTTGGCAAAGGAACCGCGGTCCCATCAGAAATCCAGACATATCTTGAGACGGTATCACCTGATCAGGGAGATCATAGATCGCCAGGAGATCGAGGTGTGGAGAGTAGATACAAAGGAAAACACGACAGATCCATTCACCAAGGCCATCCCTCAAGTCTTGTTTGAGAGACTGTTCGAGATGTTAGGTATGCGGTACGCCAGCAACTGGCTCTAGTGCAGACATGGGGTACTAAATACGCCAATTACAGGCTTTAGTGCAAGTGGGAGATTGTTGGATATGTATGCCTTAGAGGCTTTCATTGTATAGGATGCTAGGGATATGTATGTACAGGAAAATCTTGGTCGATATGATAGTATGCTATTTGGTTTGTCTTTATCTTAACATATGATGTGTTTTATTTGTTATTTCATATATCGTATATATGTTGATAAAGCCCGTAGGATCCTTACTTGACTACCAGCGTTGTGATGACAATCATACTTGTGGGAGCTCGGTAGTCGATAAGCATAACCTTAAAATGTCCCTGTTCCCCTAATATTAAAACATAATAAAAGAGCTAAGCTCTGTTAAAATTTAATGAGGCAGCGCCTCACATGCCCCCTACGAGTGCGCCAGCACCAACGCCTTAGGATTAAATCCTATGGTGGCGCTGCACGTGAAGCTCACGTAGGCGCCAATGTGCAAAGCACAGGAGCGCCCAGAATTAAATTCTTAAATGGCGCCCACGTGCATGACACGTGAGCGCCGGCACCGAAGTTAAAATAAGTAGAATCAAATTCTAAAGGGGGATATTTCCCTAAAAACTAGAATACTCTGTTAAACAGAGCCGTTGGATCAAAAATCCAATGGAGATGATAAATCATCAGGATATAGAATTAAATTCTATTAGGAGAAAATATCTCCTAAATCTTTTTAAGTGAGAAAGATACTCTAGGTTGGATCGAAGATCCAATGATAGAATAAAATCCTATTTTTGGTAATATATTTCCTCAATTTTTACAAACAAAAAAGATTGTTGTCTGAAACAGAGAGCCCTTTGTTTAAAAATCCAATGGCGACTAAAAATCATCGTTTTACAGAATAAAATGCTGTACATGGGAAAATATTTTCCCAATCTTGTTAAAAACAAGAAAATATATTCTGTAAAACAGAAATCATTGGATCAAAAATCCAACGGTGGGTAAAATCCCCTGAACAAATTGGGATCTCTCAATAAAAGATTTTCTCAAATTAATTAACAAACTTGCCTCTACTATATAAAGGACCCGAGATTTCAAGTCTCGTATAGAGAGAACCCCCATAAGCTTTTGCAAAAAAATACAGAAGGCTCTTAAAAACAACAGAGAATTTAATTCTTAATAGAGAAGAAGATCTTCCTCCTCTCAAACCCTAGGTAAGAAACCACCTACCCCGTGAGAAGTGAGATATTATCCGGTATCGAGTTGGGATGTAACCGATACGGATACACACGGGGACCCACCGTAGAACAATAGGGAGTATCGAATTCCATTCCGAAAGAGGGCACGATCAGAACTATAAATAGAATAATACCACTCCTATAAACACAAATTGGATTTCAATGTCCCTACCTCTTTCTCCAGACGTCGCTCGTGGGGGTAAGAGAAGTAACCGCCGGAGTGGAGGAAAACATTAGATGGGCCCTGCTAAGACCATGTCCCCGGCCTCTCTCATAGCCACCGTGGTGCCATCCGTGTACAGCGTCTAAGATAGGGGTCTGCATGACCGGATTGGTCCCTCCGCTGAAATCAACCCCTAATACATTCGCCTGCTCCACCACCCGCGCCTACACCCATGTAAAGTATTCAAACATAAGTAAACTATTTAAATTTAAACTCATCAAAACAAAATTTCATTCGAATTAGAACAAATATTAATACTTACGCAATAATCCTCTGTAGCAGCGTCGAGATATCTAAGCGTGCTTGTGGCCGGATCTGTCGATATGGCGTGGACGGACAGATAATCCTGCAACACGCTTTGTGTACCACCCTGAGCCTGGGTCCGAGCTCTCTGCAATTCACTAAAAACACACGTATATAATATAACTTTTCATATTGCATTATATCAAAAGAAATATATTATAATTTACTGCTGCCTCCGTGGCACGAGTTATGTTCTTCGAGCCACCCGTATAGGTAGCTCGACCCTTCTTCTGGGACTTCCGATTCTTATTGTCCTATTGGGCCTGCTTCTGCACAATACAATCAGATTTAGTTTTCTAATTCAACAATAAAAAAAATAAATTATACACTAAACACTAAATTACATTTAAATTATAAATTTGCTTGCGCTCAAACGCATAATACTGGCACATGAGAGGCCATGTCTCTAAATCGATATCGCTAAAGGCCGGAGACCGTAGGAGAGCCTCTCTCTCTTCCTCAGGGGTCGGCAGCCATAATCCATAGCAATCTGCCTTCAACTTATTCCTATTATACCGGATCTTAGTCTGCATATTGTTCTTGAGGCCCTGATAAATAGCACGAAGATCGATCACCCTATCCTCCTCATCAGGGTCATCATGATCGACTGCAAGAAAGGAATAATCCACCTACAAATACAAGGAATTGATGTATTTAAATTATAAGTGCCAAATGATAGTAAATTTATTTGATAAATCAAATAAAAATATATAATAATATTTATTCCTGGTCCCAGAATGCTTCAAAGGTGTGGTTATGTTGCGTGCCTCAATCAACATGAAGATAATACTTCTTGGGGGTGACGGCTCTCATCCCCCAAATACCGGCCGAACCACTAGGCACTATCGCCAGTGTAGTGGCCGTCGGAGGTAAATATGAGAGGGAATGCTCCCTGCCCCTTAGAGGGATTGGGCTTTATCTTGTGGGACTAATTCGGCCCTCGAGTCCTCTAGACGGGTCGTGGTTGCCATGCATCCATAAAATATATAGATATACATGCAATATCAAGAGAAAAAAATATTTAGAATGCAAGAATTAACAAAAAAATGGAGTGCAGTATATACCCTCAGTGACATCACCATGATCCTGCGCCCGGGCAGCAGCATGAGCGGCACGATAGTTTCTCGGGTGAAGAACAGCTGTTGACCCGGACGTGGATGCACCCACTCTAACTAGATAATAAACAATGACTATATAAGTAAATTCTGAATAAAATAATATATAATCAATTTAACGTATTATATAGTTAAAATTACTAACCTGTAAAGTGCTTAGAGGGTATGGATTATGCGGGAATGGCTTATGCCCTAGATGTGGAGGTATCTTCTCCAACTAGATAATAAAAAATGACTATATAAGTAACTTCAAAATGAATATGCATGTATATCTATAATATATCGTTCAAAATGAATTTGCGCGCAATATATAATATATATATATACTTGCAGGTGTGGGAACGGCCTGTACCCCGGATGTGGAGGCACCCTCTCCAACTAGACAATAAAAAATGACTATATAAGTAACTTCAAAATGAATATGCATGTACATCTATAATATATTGTTCAAAATGAATATGCATGCAATATATAATATATAAATATACCTGCAGGTATGGGAACGGTCTGTGCCTCGGATGTGGAGACACCTTCTCCAACTAGACAATAAAAAATGACTATACAAGTAACTTCAAAATGAATATGCGTGTATATCTATAATATATCGTTCAAAATGAATATGCATGTAATATATAGTATATAAATATACCTTCATGTGTGGCAAAGTCCACACGAAAAGAGTCATCTGGACTCTGTACGGACGGGGGTGCAACACCACCCCTCTGCTGTATGAGCTGCTCCCTACGCAGCTCCCCGGACAGAATTGATCTACCCATAGTGCCCTTGGAGCCGCCTCTGCCGCTGCCCCTGGTGCCCCTCGCTGGTCCGGATGTCTCTATCACTCCTAGATAGAAATACAATTATTACATATGCATGCAATATATGTATATAAGAGAAATAATAATAACAATATTTGTATAGATTATAGAAAATGTAAACTCATAATATAATAATAATGATTACATTTTTTGTTTAAAAGACGCATTAGATGTCGTAGGAATATATACTTGGATTTGATCATCAATATCATTACTAACCCACGTAACTTCATACTCATCCAAAGATAACCCTTCTACGGAGACAGACAGTTGGAGCACTCTAAGTCTTCTCTCTTCTTCTTCCTCTTCACTGTCATCCATGCGATCCTCGAATTGTAGGAAATCATAAATATTTCTAGGCTTCCATTGGCATACAACACTCCATCCCGGATGCTTTAAGCATTTTGAGTAGTATACTTGAAATACATGTTGCGAAAATATAAATGAATCATCCACACAGCAAAATCGACGTGTGTTTACACCAGTCAATCCATATTCATCTTTCCAAGTCCCGAGATTGTCTTTCCACCTCCCAATTCTGATTCGTGTATCATACCAAATACACTGAAATATATAAAGTGGTTCTGTTCGTCTGGGATATTGGATACTAAGTATGCAATCTAAGTACCCATAATAAATCATACCATCCGAGCCAACGGTCTCAATCCCACTATTCTGGGTGGTTCGAGATTCTTCTATATCCTTAACTTCAAATTTGTATCCAAAAACACCGAATCCTTTGTAGTATACAACCTCCATGCTTGGAAAATGAGCTAGACATCCCGAGTCTTTCTCTAATGATACAAACATGTTTGGATCTTCGAACTGACAAAACCGATTTTGTGGCAATTACATAATGATATAAGTTTAGATTAAGACTAGTCGTAAAATCATGAGATTCAAACATCTTACATGATGTGCAAACCCGTTGTAAAAATTATTCTGATGATATTTTTCCAATCGATCATCATTCCAATTAGGATGCCCGCCACGTACTTCATTCATATGAATTATGTTCTCAACATTAAATTTTGACGTCAATATTATATTATTTCATATATATATATATATATATATAAAGAACAATTAATGCGAAACAAACTTACCCTCTAACTTCATTAAGACATACGCTATTAAGGAGGATAAACCGATATATCTTGTTGATAAATATGGGTTCCATTCTCTTATAATTTTCTTTACTATATAGTCCGTCCTAAATTCTTCGAGGCCTGTTAAGTTTCGTCTCATTGTCTTCATCCAAATAGCGAGAACAAAATGTGGTTACTTCATCTAGGAGATAACCTTCCATAATACAACACTTTAGTCGACTTCTATTGCGTATATAATTTTTTAGAGTCAGGAGATACCTAAAGAAACTTATGTTAAATAAAGAAATACAAGCATATAAGATAGCAAAAATATATCGATTGCGTGAACCGAAAAATTCAAGGTACCTTTCGACGAGATACATTCATCGATATTGTTCCGGTCAAGCAAGCTTAGCCTCGGTTGCAAAATGAACCGTCGAGTGTATTATGACATCAAAGAATGTCGGCGGGAAAATCCGCTTAATCTTGCACAGTATTAAGAGAATCGCATTTTCTAGCAACTCCACCTCCACAATCTCGATATTTTTAGCGCACAATTCCCTAAAGATGCAACAAACTTCATTGATTACTAGACCAAAAGATTTAGGAAGGGAAATCTTGAGGGATAATGGGAGAAGGTCTTCTTTAATAATATGGTGATTATGACTTTTCAACCCATCGATCTTGTCTTTTACAATTTTTATCTTCTTATTAAATGATCATAAGAAACCTGTAAGAACTTTCAAATCATATAACACCTGCAAGAACCTTTTCTTCTCGGTTTGTACATATGATACACGACATTGGGAAGTAAAAACTTTCATGATTTACCCGCTATCAGTTTAGGATGCAAATCAGCTCTAATTTCCCATTCCTAAAGATCCATCCAAGTACGAAGGTTGCCTTTCGATTTTCCATCTTTACAAAGAAGAAAGTTAAGTACGTACTCGGATACTCTCTTCTAATATGCATGACTTCCAGACAATGACACACTAAATTTGTTGGCCAGTACGGTAGTTCGTACAAAATACTTAACTTTTTCCGGTGCAACATTTTGAAAATTATAAATATTATTTTATAATTTAAATATTGGTATTATGAGTTTTACAGATATAATACAGAGAATGGATTTGGGTTTTTCGGATTGGTATCCGTATGCATATTTATTTTTAGGAATTGGACAATGTGAGATATTTCGAAAATGATAAGTATTTTGTATTTGGGAAATAATATAGGATTTTTGTGATATTGTATTATTGTAGAGAGAGGGAGGGGGAGAGAGAGAGCCAGCCTATACCCTCACCATACCCATACCCACACCTTCTCTCCTCCTCCTCATTATTTTCTCTCATTTCTTTCTCCTCCAAAATATCCTCCCATCTCTCCAAAAAATATCTCCACCTCTCTCTAAAAAAATATCTTTACTCCCAAACCCAATTTCCTACACCAAAAACCAAAGTATTTCTTCTTCAAAACCCATGGTTTGTGCCAAGTTTTGCAACTAAACCCATCAGGACTTCAAGTTGAGCCACCACAACCTTCAATTGCTTCAAGTGGACATCTCTAGAACTTGGATCTCCACTTATTCCTCACTCAATTAGGTAAAAATTCCTCTGTTCACCAAGTTCTACAAGTGTTAAAGTATTTGGCAATGGAAAAGTTTAGTTTTTACTTTAAAATGGTGTTTTTATGGGTTGAACTTTTTCAAGTTTGGCTTTTTGAAATGATCCAGTAGTTATGATGGATCTAGTATGGCTTACTTGGTGATTATACCTTATTTTGGGAAGTAGAGGGTATTTTGATGCAAGAGTTTAGAATTTCAAAGTTATACAATTTTTAGAATTTTCTATTCAGCAGACGTCTGGGCCACAAAGCTTCAGACGTTTGCCTTTAAACCGTTTTTCATGATTTTTGTTCAGCAGACGTCTGAGATCAAACCTTCAGACGTCTGTCACGAACTTGCTGGGTAGAAATATTTTCCTTCTTCATACGTCTGATGCTCAAGTCACCGGACGTTTGCAGTTGATTTGGATTTCTTGAGATTTCTTCTTCAGACGTCTGGGAACTCTTCTTCAGATGTCTGTTTTGTTCTCTATGCGATAGTAACCTCTTAGCCGACGTCTGCCCTTGAGAGATGCAGACGTCCGCCCTTCATAATTTTTGACAGTTTCGATTGTTTTCGTCGTATTTCGTTTTATTGGGCTTGTATTGATTTTAATGGAGTTTTTTTTGCATGTTTATGACTACTTTGGTTATAGGATCGATTGTGGGGACTTCCAAGATGGCGAGGAAGGGCGAGAAGGTCGTCGGTTTCGACTAGTGCGAGGCACACTTCTGTGAGTAGATTTATATATACGGGGGAAGTTGGGTGGATGGAGTATAGTACCCTCGAAACTAGTACTAGAGTATACTTAGTATAGACAACGTATATACGTAACCCAGATACTTAGCTTGTAATTATATACTTAGTCTATAGTTCGGAACTTGTATAGTTAGTTCATAAACTATATAATTAATTAGTGTATAATTCATAACTAGTAGGCTATATACACACACACGCGCGCGCGCGCGCGCGCGCGACTAGATGTTCGTACTATATAAGCGATATGTGTTTGCGTATGCGACTAGAGGTCCATACTAATATTGATTGGATGATTGGTTGATATCGTACGATGGAGATTCCATACTTGATGTGATGAGAACAGATTGCCGAATGCAGCTTATGATTATTCGACTCGTGGAGTCACGCTTTTATCCCGATTGGGAAAACTATGAATGATAGATTATACTATTTGTAAAACTAATGATTCGTTTCCTATTTTAAACTCTAATGATGAGGATGTGCTGCTAATTTCAAATGAATATTTATATTAAAAACATTACAGCCTCATCCTTTCCAAACAATGTTTCGTTCTATTTTAAACTGTATAATCGTATATATAGCGCTTGTTCACGTTACGTTTATTATACTCGTTATACGCTCGTGTTTCGTTTAATTTGTTAAGTTACGCTATGCTTATAGTAATCATTTACAGACGCTTCATATAATTTGTTACGATACCATACTTGTATGAATACACTTATAGAACACTGCACGACTACCAATGATTGCCATGTGGCGCCATCACAGACTCGCATGTTACACTACACATCATTGATACTGCCATGGCATTATAGAATTGTCATACTCAATAGTGTTCTAATTATATCCATGTTGATATCGTTATATGAATGTGATTGATTGATATATCTGTGTACTTAATCGTCAACTGAAGGATGATGCATGATACATTGTTGACGATTGTGATATTGATGACTCCAATGTAAATCGAGAGCTACTCTTGTACGAATACACTTGATAGAACAGTTACAAGATTACTAATTATTTCCATATTTCACAAGCACAGACGTGTATGCTACACTACACATCATTAGTATTGGTATGACAAAGTAGAAACTGCTAATGTTTATTCGTGTTCTAGTTATCGATGCTAGTATGCAGGATACTTGATGATTTTGATATACGAATACCATTGCCATAGATATTCGTATATGATTGTATCCAATTGTGACGAAGATGATTTATGTTTTATGTTCTTATGAACTTGATATGAATTATGTGTTTTGTCCTTATAAACTTGATGTTTTCCATGGATTTCGAGAAATCAAAAAATGATTTTAAAACTTTCTTGTGTTTGCAAAAGCGCGGTTTTCTCTTGATATGATGATTGGACGTCTACCATGAGTTTATGGTATTCATGATATGATTATCCTAATCGAGGCAAGAGAGGGAACTGAGTACGGATAAATGATGGACCCTGTATGGTACCGAGGGGAAAGAAGCCCATATAGGAAGACGAAGTGAGCCTAACAAGGATGAATTCAACCGGTGATAGCATTGGGCATGGCAGATATCCGGAGGATTTTGACAGGTGCGAGATCATGGACACGGTGGATATAGCCAGGGATTCCATTGATATGAGGACTGATCCAAGGGACAGTTCCTAAGGAAACACATGAGATTTACGTGTCGATGATTGGCACGGTTTTATGATGATTTTATTGGTGATGTGTTTCCATTTGTGTGTCCGATTATGATGCGCTTTATTGGATATGTTATGATATATGTGAGGGATCAATATGGATGCCCTGCATAGATGAGATGGTTTATGCTATATTGTAGTCGAACATGACTTGTCCTAGAGACAGTACCTGAAATACTATTTTTACATATCCATGTATATTAAAGAGGTTTTCAAAGGAGCTATAGCCTCCCTATTTTCCATGTGTCTATGACGACACAAGAATCTTTCAAAAGAAAACCCTCTTTAAGTCATTTTCAAAAGGCGCGATGTATACTTTAAACAAAATTGTATATATTGCTTTATAAATCAACGTCCGCTACTTGTACGGTGATATACATATCATACGACTATTTTGAAACGATTTACATACATATATCTTTCGGCTACTTTATATGCTTAGATAGATGCTTGCTTTATATGATATGTTTACGCGATCTATTGGGATGCGCTTATAATACTTAGGTAGTATATTTATGTTATCGCATTGTATGATAGTACTATACTTTATGACTTAGGTAGATCGTTGTTCATACGATTTCTATATTGTGATATTTTTTTACTCACGAGTTGGCAACTCAGCCCCGTTGTGCCTTAATTTCTTACAGGATCGACCGCTCGGATCATAGTGGCTTGCCGGCACATCTTCTTATTTGGGTGATTGCTTTTGGTAGGTAGGTTACACGGTTGTATTGTAACCGCCTCTTGTATTGTATATATATTTCTTCTTGGATCTAGTTAAAAACTCCATCAACCATTTGTGTAATTTACGACTTAGAGACGAGACTTAGATATGTATTGTTTTGGGTGTCGGAATCGTTTGGAGTTGACTTGAGTTTTTTTATCTACATATCTATTGTGATCTGTTTGTGATTCTTCACCTTGGGTATCGTATATATATTTGCGCGGATTGTGTATCCACCATCGGGCATGTGCTAGCTCCCGTTAGGGATGCTTTTATATATACATATTATTATGCTTGTTTTACCCAAAATTTACAATGGAGGTGCTGCCCGATTTTCAAACGGCGAAATTGTTTCCAATCAAACTTTACTTATACTCTTAAAACATACTTGATTTCAATTTATAAACCCTTTTTCAAAAAATTACCTCCATTATTTTCTAAAATGGTTTAGATTCATGGTTTTTGGCTTACTTGGGTTACAGTGGGGTTCTATAGACTTCACGTGATTCAAGTGTTGGTCGCGTGCCATTTTTGGGTGGTGACAAAGTTGGTATCAGAGAACTAGATTTAACCTTTGTCGAGTTTTAGGTTTGACTATGTGAAGTCTAGGGCATTATTTTAGAACCTAGGCTTAAACTTACGGAACTTAGACTTGACTTTGGGGGTATTAAACCCGAACTTTCGTAGGTTGAACTTGGTATGATGGGGTAGGTACTAAGTAGAGTGACGTTCCATACATATGTTCTGTAGCATATTTACAATATGATACTCTGCCTAAGTAACCTTCGGAAATATCTTGAGATCATTTCTTCTATTTGTTCCAGTTGATCTATCCTCATCGATTCTTGGTTGCTTGTTCTGATCACCATGTCTATGCGAGTCGAAAGGGCTGCGGTGAGAGACGAGATCAGGTCAGGCTCATCTAAGATAAGGACTGACCAAGGTGGTATCCCGGTGATACAGGAACAGATTGATCATCCTTGTTATGATAGGATTTCTTATTTTGAGACGAGTGTTCAGGATCTATACCGGATGGTCGGGTGATTGCTTGAGGCCAGCCGGACTCAAAGGCTTGATGTTGTTCAGCCTGCTTCGAAGGTCATTGTGCTACTTACCGTTCAGACAGTCGTACCAGCTGTTGATGGGACTATCGAGGTATCGCTCCCAGGGTTCATAAAGCTGAAGCCACATGTGTTTATGGGTATGGATGTGTTAGAGGATCCTCAGTCATTTCTGAATAGGATGGCTAAGATATTTCGTTCGTTGAGATGCTCCGATGCGAGATCAGTGGAGTTAGCTAGCTTTCGTTTTGAGGATCTTACTCAGATCTGGTGTGAGTCGATCAAGAGAGGTCGAGCAGTGGGCTTCCTCCGATGACTTGGGATGAGTTCTCGAAGGTTTTTCCTAGCCAGATTTCTTTCGCAGAGCGTTAGAGATGCTCGAGCCCGTAGTTTCGAGTTTTTGTGTAAGACTCCAGATATGACCGTAGTCGAGTATGATTTATAGTTCACGCAACTATCGCGATATGCTCCCTACTTGGTCGATAATGAAGAGAAGTGGATTAAGAGATTCGTGCGAGATCTCGATGCGTAGTTGTTCCTCTCCGTTGGAGCCCAGCGTTTCGATACGTATGCAGAAGTTTTAGACGCGGCAATACTTATAGAGGAATGTATTGATGAGTTTGAAGCTTTCCTGGAACCGAAGCAGGTTCGTTTTGACATGCCAGTTTCTAGGTAGTTCGACAGAGATGATACAGATGGAGGTCATGGTGGGTTCTTTCCGAGATACGGTTGTGATAGAGATTAGAACCAGATCCAGTTGTATGGCGTGTACCTAGAGGGACAGAGGCCTCTGCCTGTGTGTTACGAGTGTGGGAGGTTAGGTCGTTTCGCCAGGGCTTGTACCGTGAGGCGTCAGGGTGGGGTGGCAATTCCGCACCCAGCATTTGTACTAAGAGGCCGTCGATTTGGTGGTCCTGTTCTAAGAGGACGAGGACCCAGAGGTAGAGGATGCTAGACCGTGTGAAGAAGGAAAGTGGGAGTTTTTTCTCTGCCAGTTTTGGGTGCTCCGGCACCTATCAATGTTGAAGGAGATATACTTCAATGTCAATTGATTTGATTGGTATTTTTGTGATATGAGGATCACACTTTTGACATTGAAGAATGCATACTTCGATGTCGGTTGTTTTGAATCTCGTGTTTTGATATTTTGTGCACACCAGTTGCTCATATTGATATTTTCATACACAGCAGTTCAACATGATTGATGTTTTGTGCACACCAGTTGCACATATTGATGTTTTTGTGCACTGCTGTTGCATATGATTGATGTTTTGTGCACACTAGTTGCACTTGATGTTTTTTGGTGCACACTCGATGCACTTGATTTTGTTTTCATGCACTTGATAAATATTTCATGCTTACCAGATGCACCTAATATTGTTTTCATGCACATTAGATGCACATGTTGTTTCCGTGCACCCACTCCGTTACACTATATGTTTCCATGCACCTCTTTGCGCTTGATATTGATTTTTGTGCATTCGTTGCACTTGATATTGATTTGCACCTCGTTGCACTCGATTGATGTTTCGTGCACATCCGTTGCACATGATGGTTGTTTTCATGCACATTCGTTGCACTTGATGATTTCATGCACACTCGTTGCACGTTGGTTGTTTTTTGTGCACACCTGTTGCGGTTGATTTTGTTTTCGGGCATTACACTTTGATTAGATACATTATGTTATATATGTATTATAGCTTTGATTATGTTTATGCTTATTCATGTGCTATAGATATTGCACTACGGCTATGGTTATGATTGTGTACTTGATTTAAAAGGTTGATTTCACTCTTTGCACTTTGCATCATAACTTGTGTGATTCTCATAGCATTTGATAGAGTTTTAGTTATTTATGTTTCACACGTTTGGTTTTCATGCTCACACGTTGCGCCAGGGTATTTCTAGCTCGTATAGGACTTTGGAGACCCGTTGATTTGAGCAGACTAAATATTTTCAAAATTGAGCCTCGTTGATTTGATTTAAGTTGATTGAACAAAATGTTTTAAAGATTTGGGGGTTAAATTTTAGTTCGGGGACCGAATTTTTTAAGTGGGGGATATTGTAAGATTTTGAAAATTATAAATATTATTTTTAATTTAAATATGGGTATTATGAGTTTTACGGGTATAATACCGAGTATGAATTTGGGTTTTTCGGATTGATATCCGTATGTATATTTATTTTTGGGAATTTGAAAATATGAGATATTTTGAAAATGATAAGTATTTTGTATTTGGAAAATGATATGGGATTTTTGTGATATTGTATTATTGTAGAGAGAGAGAGAGAGAGCGCCCATACCCTCACCATACCTATACTCACACCTTCTCTCCTCATTATTTTATCTCATTTCTCTCTCCTCCAAAATATCCTCCCATCTCTCCACAAAAATATCTCTTCCTCCACTCTAAAAAATATCATAACTCCCAAACCCAAATTCCTCCACCAAAAACTCAAGTATTTCTTCGTCAAAACCCATGGTTTGTGCTAAGTTTTGCTACTAAACCCATCAAGAATTCAAGTTGAGCCACCACAATCTCCAAGAGCTTCATGTGGATATCTCTAGAGCTTGGATCTCCAATTATTCCTCATTCAATTAGGTAAAAATCCCTCTTTTCACCAAGTTCTACAAGTTTTTAAGTGTTTGGCCATGGAAAAATATAGTTTTTACTTAAAATGGTATTTTTATGGGTTGAACTCTTTCAAGTTTGGCTTTTTGAAGTGATCCAATAGTTGTGATGGATCTAGTATGGTTTACTTGGTGATTACACCTTATTTTGTGAAGTAAAAGGTATTTTGATGCAAGAGTTTGGAATTTCAATGTTATACAATTTTTAGAATTTTCGATTCAGCAAAATCATTCTGCAGATGTCTGGGCCACAAAGCTTCAGACGTCTGCCTTTAAACTGTTTTTCATGATTTTTGTTCACCAGATGTCTGAGCTCAAAGATTTAGACGTCTGTCACGAACTTACTGGGTTGAAATATTATCCTTCTTCAGACGTCTGATGGTTAAGTCACCAGACGTCTGCAGTTGATTTGGATTTCTTGAGATTTGTTCTTTAGACGTTTATGAGCCCTTCTTCAGACGTCTGTTTTGCTCTCTATGCGATAGTAACCTCTTAGCTATATGTCTGCCCTTGAGAGCTGCAGACGTCCACCCTTAATGATTTTTGATAGTTTCGATTGTTTTCGTCGTATTTCGTTTTATTGGGTTTGTATTGAATTTAATGGAGTTTCCTTGCATATTTATGACTACTTTGGTTATAGAGTCGATTGCGGGGAATTCAGCTTCGACTAGAGTGAGGCGCACTTCTGTGAGTAGATTTATATCTACGGGGAAAGTTGGGTGGATGACGTATAACACCCTTGAAACTAGTACTAGAGTATGCTTAGTATAGAAAACGTATATACGTAATCCGGATACTTAGCCTATAATTAGATAATTAGTCTATAGTTCGTAACTTGTATTGATAGTTCGTAGACTATATAATTATTGTATACTTCATAACTAGTAGGTTATATATATATATATATATATATATATATATATATATATATATATATATATATATATATGATTATTGTATATGCCGTACGCGACTAGATGTCCGTACTATATAAGTTATATGTGTTTGCGTAAGCGACTATAAGTCCATACTAATAATGACTGGATGATTGGTTGACATCGTATGATGGATATTCCGTACTTGATGTGATAAGAATAGATTGCCGAATGCGGTTTATGATTATTCGACTCGTGGAGTGATGTTTTTATCCTGATTGGGAAAACTATGAATGATAGATTATACTATTTGTAAAAATAACGATTCATTTCCTATTTTAAACTCTAATGCCGAGGATGTGTTGTTAATTTCAAATGAATATTTATATTAAAAACATTACAGCCTCTTCCTTTCCAAACAACGTTTTGTTATATTTTAAACTGTATAATCATATATATAACGCTTGTTCACATTACGTTTATTATACTCGTTATACGCTCGCATTTCATTTAATTTGTTAAGTTACGCTACGCTTATAGTATTCGTTTATAGTCACTTCGTATAATTAGTTACGATACCATACTTGTATGAATACACTTATAGAACACTGTACGACTACCAATTATTGCCATATGGTACCATCACAGACTCGCATGTTACACTACACATCATTCGTACTGCCATGACACTGTAGAATTGCCATGCTCGATAGTGTTCTAATTATATCCATATTGATATCGTTATATGAATGTTATTGATTGATATATCTGTGTACTTAATCGTAAACTGAAGGATGATGCATGATGCATTGTTGACGATTATGATATTGATGACTCCAATGGAAATTGAGAGCTACGCTTGTACGAATACACTTGATAGGACAGTTACACAATCACTAATTATTGCCATGTTGCACGAGCACAGACGCGTATTCTACACTACACATCATTAGTATTTCCATGCCACAGCAGAAACTGCCATGCTTATTCGTTTTCTAATTATCCATGCTAGTATGCAGGATACTTGATGATTTTGATATACGAATACCATTTTCATAGATATTCGTATACGATGTTAGCCAATTTTGGCAAAGATGATTTATGCATTATGTTCTTATGAACTTGAGATGAATTATGTGTTTTGTCCTTATGCACTTGATGTTTTCCATTTATTTCGAGAAACCGCAAAATGATTTTAAAACTTGCTTCTATTTGCAAAAGAGCGGCTTTCTTTTGATATGTTGATTTGGAAGTCCACCACGAGTTTCTGGTATTCATAATATTATTATCCGAAACGAGATAAGGGGAACCGATTACAGATACATGGTGGACCTAGTACGGTATCGGGGGTGTTCCCCTCCGAACGGCGGCCGAGACGTTAGGACGTCCGTTGCCTGAGGTTCGGGGCAGATGCTATTTGGTTTTATCCGTCTATCTCTCCGAAGATGCCAAGTTGATTTATGGCACCGTGTATCGGAGGTTTAGACGGATGCGGCCGATGTAGCAGACTTCGTCAGATTCCCCCTCAGGGTGAGGGGTTTTTGATTGTGGGGACGCTCTTCCCTGCAGGCGCAAGCCCCTGCAGTTAATTACGCTACCGCATCGCGGTAACAACTTTCTCCTTCTCCAGAATTTCACTTCGTGTCGTGTGTGTTTGTTTTGTTTGTGATTGCCCGTGGATTGTATACGGAGACTGAGTGATGTCGTCACCCGTAGGACGTGGATTAATCCAAATCCGTATTTAGTTAGATTTGGGTTTGGTGTTTTTAGTTTAAGGATGCATTAGTCGCGTTGCGACTAAGATCGACTTAAACGTTCGTTAAGGGTACGTTAGTCTTGTTTTAGACTAAGATCAACTCAACATAGTGATTGATTTAATTATCTGGCCGTCGGGACTCGTCACCTCTCTGACGTCGTTGAGGGATTACAACGACAGGTGTCAGAGGAGTTCAGAGGTGTACCCTTGAACCAAAATTGATTTGGGGTTTTATCGTTTATTGAATATCTAAGGACACATTAACCGTATTTGGGGTTAAGATCAACTTAGACGGGACCGTTTAGATCCAACAGAAGAGCATTTGGGCCCTATTGTGCCAGTTTAGGGACGTGGTGGTCCGTCGCCAGTTTTAGGGACGTGGTGGTCCAATATTAGTTTAGGGACGTTTCGGTCCGATATTAGTTTAGGGACGTTTCGGTCCATTATTAGTTTAGGGACGTTTCGGTCCGATATTAGTTTAGGGACGTTTCGGTCCATTATTAGTTTAGGGACGTTTCGGTCCAATATTAGTTTAAGGACGTTTCGGTCCAATATTAGTTTAGGGACGTTTCGGTCCAATATTAGTTTAGGGACGTTTCGGTCCGATATTAGTTTAGGGACGTTTCGGTCCAATATTAGTTTAAGGACGTTTCGGTCCAATATTAGTTTAAGGACGTTTCGGTCCACGAGTTTAAGGACCCCGCAGTCCATATCGATGTGTGGCCGTTGGGACCCGTCACCTCTTTGACGTCGTTGAGGAATTACAACGACGGATGTCAAAGGAGTTCGGAGATGTACCCTCGAACCGGATGTAAATTAATTTAGAAGAGCGATTTTACTCAGTCGATTTAATTTAAGGACTTATGGCCAAAATTGGACTAGGTCCAGTTGAAATGTTCAACATGCAATTCTATAAAGCATCAATTTATTCTGAGCTCTGCTCATTTATGAATGATGCAATGCATTTGCACAGCATTCTGAAAATTCTGTTTAGGCTCTGCCCATTTATAAATGATGCAAAGCATCTGTTTTGATTTGGGCTCTGCCCTTTAAAATAATGCATTTGCACTTTATTGAGCTTGTTAGGCCTTCTCTTAATTGGGCTTGGCCCTTTTAAATGCATTTGCGCTTTGCGCTAAGTAATGAGCGCAAGTCCATACGGTGACGACACGTGTCGTGCTTATGAGTGCAAGCGCACTAGCGCAGCGCGTTGCGCTGTTGCGCTGCGCAATTGCGCTGCTGACACGTGGCGCGCTCTCAGCGAGTTGCGCTAATTCCAGAGAGCAGAGCTCTATCTTACGAGCGCTTAGCGCAAATGGTTTTCCAGCCGACACGTGGAGCTCTCTCAGCGAGTTGCGCTAATTCCAGAGAGCAAAGCTCTATCTTAAGAGCGCTTAGCGCAAATGGTTTTATAGCCGACACGTGGCGCTCTCTTAAGAGCGCAACGGCGCAACTTGGAAGTGCAAAGCACTAAGAATCTTTTAGATTCAGGAAGGAAAGTGCAAAGCACTGTTTAATTTCTTTGTCTAAATTGGATCAAAGAAAAAAATAAATTTTTCTTTATTCGAAGAACCAGAGGTTCTTAAAAGTGCAAAGCACTATTCTTTTATTATTTTATTATTTTTATTGTTTTTATAGAACCGAAGGTTCACAAGAAGTGCAAAGCACTTTTTTTTATAAAGATCATTGGTCTTATTTTTTTTTTTTAGATCAATGATCTATTAGAAGGCCCCCTTTTTTCTACCTCATGAAGGTTCTTTACCTTTTTCTTCTCGGAGTTTTCTCTGTTTTAGGGTTCTTGATTTTTCGAGAAAATTCTTGATGCCTTTTGAATGAGGTCTGGGGTCCTATTTATAGTGCCCCATAAATTTGTTGAATTTGTTAACGGGATCTTTCTTGAATGATTTTTGGGGAGTTTTCCCACCGTTGGATCTTTGATCCAAAGGCCGAAGAAAGTTTTCTAGTTCTGGAAAGAACAGAAAAGATTTCATGAAATCTTAATTCAGTTTGGCGCTGATGCCCCAGCGCATGACACGTGTCGCGCAGCGCAGAGCGCAGCGCAAGTGCGCTAGCGCATCTGCGCTGACACGTGTCGCACAGCGCAGAGCGCAGCGCAACTGCGCTAGCGCATCTGCGCTGACACGTGTCACGCAGCGCAGAGCGCAGCGCAATTGCGCTAGCGCATCTGCGCTGACACGTGTCACTCAGCGCAGAGCGCAGCGTAGCTGAAGCGTTGCTTCCTTTAAACAGAGCTTTGCTCTGATTGGGCGCGCCTTCTTGGGCGCTGCGCGCGGGATTTGAAGCTCTGCTTCAAAGATTTGAATTTTGAATTCGAACAGAGCTTTGCTCTGATTGGGCGAAACAAATGCCCCCCCACCGTTGCGCTCACGTGGCGCACACGTGAGTGCAACGGTGGCCACCTTCCTGACCGTTGGATCAAGGGAGAATCCGAAGAGGCGCAAGCGCCTTATAAATAGGGCGTTTGACCCTCAAAATTTTTTTTACCATTTTCAGAATTTTAATTTCCAGAGCTTTGCTCTTGCTTGAGAGTTTCAGAGCTTTGCTCATTTCTGAAGTTAGAAACTTTAGGTAACATTAATTTAAATCAACTTAATTTAAATTAACCTTAACCAAAGAGCTCTGCTCTTACAGATCTTTTTGATCTTAAAGAGATCCCCATTGGGGTTTCATAGACAGAGCTTTGCTCTCAAAACTTATAGATCTGCAGAGATCTTGTTCATGGGTTCTGATCCATGAACAGAGCTTTGCTCTTTGAATCATCTGTAGATCTTTTAGATCTGAAAAATGAGAAAATTTTTTATGAGTTTTTCATCCAAATTTCTTGATTCTTTTAAGTGTAAACATTTTCTGATGGACTTTTCCATTACTACCATAGAGCTATGCTCTTTTAAGGAAACTTATTTTCCAGAGTTTGACAAGTGTCACTCTGTGACAGGGGTTTGCTCTGAAAGAGGAGATTTTCTCCTTGTCCCTAGGGATTCTTCCCCTTTTTTATTAATGGGAATGTTCCCCTGGGGACCAACTGACAATCTCATCCAATGATGAGGTTGTTTTATCAACTGACGTATTGTCATCCAGATTTTGTGGGTCCCTTTGTCCCCTACTCACTGCACTGCTGTGTGGTGTAATTAGTTAATTTTAATTTAATTTAATTAATGCATTTTTCTTTTAGACGCCAAATGTTGGGATTACAACACTAACTGCTAGATTGTTCTTTTTGCAGCGATCATGTCTGAAGACACTTCATTCCCGTTTGTCCGTTCGGAGGAGGGGTTTCCAGAGGCGCCTTTGGATCGTGAGGTTCTGGCTATGATCAAGGCGCACGACCCGGAGCATAAGAGTCTCCACCTTTGGGGGTCGTGGTACAATCAAATTATTATGGGTCGGCGCAGCTTTACATGTGCGGTGCCGTCAGAGCCCATAACGGCGATTCACTATGCCAGCCCACCCCCGGTGCAGTATGCCGCGGAGATGACAGATTGGACATCGAAGGGTTTTCTTCATCCGGCCATAGACGCCATCCCGGTCCAGCGTCCGATGGTTTTGGACATCCTAGGACGCCGTATCTGTCAGGGCGAGGCGAGACCTTGGGGGCAATCATATAACCTTGGTCTGATCCCCCGCCACCCGGTCGGCTATCTGCCATGGGCCCGGTATATCCTGTCGACGAGGAAATCGCAGTTGATAAGGCTAGGACTGTACACCGCAGTCTACGTCTCTCTCTTCCAGTATCCTACGCTTCCTACTTGGTGGTTCAAGGCCTTCTTGGAGCAGTGGAACATTCCTACTCATACTTTCCTCGCCATGGATCGGGAAGTGTCCATTTCGCTGGAAGAATTTACGGAGGTGTCTGGCCTACCGGCTATGGGGGAACATTATGAGGAATTGCTCCCGCCGGACGAGTACATCTATGGGGCTAAGCCGAGGGTAAGGGAGCTCACGCCAGAGAACGCCGTTCAACATCAGTTTCCAAGTCTGATCAAGGTGTTGAACATCTATGAGAATCTTTTTGTTGAGCATGGGAGCCGTGGAGTTAATTTTGAGGATTTTATTGCTCGGTTCCTTCATCCAAACGTCCTTTCGGCGAAGACTGCCAAGTTTGCTTACCTCGAGGATCCTTTCGGCTTAGGTTTGGAAAACCTGCCAGCGAGAGACATAGATCAGAAGGACTTTTTTCTTCCCAACTCTTCAGCCATGTCTTTTGCAGAAGTTGCAGCCCCCGAGATGGACGAGGAGGCCTTCTTTTTGGGATTTCTTGGGCTTTGGTTGAGTTGGTTTGCAGTTCCAACGCATTCTCACCGCATGCGGCCCTCTGTTTTTTACCCGGCTCACCGGATGGTTATCGGGGTAAAGGTGGCCGTCGGGATCGCCGGCTTGGCACATTTATATCATGGCCTTAGCCGAGCGGCAGATGCCAATGAGCCTGGGGCGTTGCATGTGGTTTTCGCAATGCACTACTTCATGTCGTGGCTCGAATTACATACAGCAGGTGTTTTCGGCATGCACAAAAGGCCCTCATTCTACGAAAGGTGCATTTTCCCTCGCCTTTTACAGTTGATTGGCGCATCAATCGTGAATCCATCGCCGCGAGATGCCAGGAGTTTACTCCTTCGTTCCCACACCGTTGGAGCCGGTGTGTCTTTTATTGACAAGGTGCTTACCATTGGAAAAACGTCTGCTACTGCAGTGCGGCCATTGCAAGACACTTTCAAGGACGGCGCTTCGATTTTAACGGCTCGGGAGACCCTTCACTTATACTCTATTAGACCGGGCTTTTTGGTGTTTAGGCAAGACGGGGGAGCGATTTTCATGAGATACAACCCGCATCGTTTCGCTCAGCAGCTGAGTTATAACCAAGGGGTACCGCTAGAGGCCTTTTTATCGGAGCCTACCGCGAACGAAGAAGGGATAGAGAGGGCGCTGCATCACTTCATGCGTCTAAACACGGGCTCTCACTTCTTTATCAGTGAGCCGTCTTGTGCTCCTCGTCTCCTTAGGGTATACACCGAATGGTATAGTCATTCGACGGGAGCGGTCATAAAAGAGGAAAGACGGTTGCTGATCGACCGTAAGGGTGTACCCCCAGGTAGCGATCGCAGCGCTCCTCTGGTGCCGAGGACTCCAATAGTCGCTCCCTTAAAAGATGCTGGGAGTAGACCGTCACGCGCACGAAGTCCTCCACATGAACCACCGCTCCCCGATATCGCGGATGCATCTCCTGCACCCCGCGCTCAGGCGGAAACAGTGGTTGTACCCTCGTCGGAGTCTGGCGTGGGTGCGGACATCGGGACCCGTCGTCCCAAAGCGGTTGCCAAGCGTAAGTCGCTTCCCCGTGAGCCTAGGGCTGGAGGGAAAAAGAAAAAGAAATCGCTCTTCGCCGCGGACGTTGCGTTCGGCCAGGAACCCCACGCTCCTTATTCCGAGGGTTTGCTCGAATATGGGACTAACGCGGGATTAGTGATGCCGCCGCCAGATGATACAGATTTGGAAGCTGCTCTCAGAGCTTCGGCATGGCTGGTGAAGCGTGATGCGTGGCTGGTCAAGCTTGCGCAATCAGGTAACTGCTAGTCATTCTTTCTTTACTGTAACGTATTTTCTTCCTTATTTCGTTATTTTTGGTTGACGCTTTTCTCTCTTTTCCTCTAACAGGCGTTACTGATGAAGAAGCTATTGCCGCTTCTCTGAAGACCTTTCATGAGGAGGAACGTGCCAGGGTGTCTGTCGGCCTTAGTAAGTTTCGACTTCATCAAATTTTTTTATTTTTCTTGCGTTATGGTCGATCTAACCTTTCCATTTAATTGTAGGGACCTCAATGCCGTTTCCTCCTAGCGACGCAGATGTTCCGCTGGCGGCCGATGTTCCTGTTCCCTCTGGGACACTGCAGGGGGCTCGCCTTGAAAAGCCGATGAGAGATGCCCTAAAGGCTTTGGAGGCTTCCCTGAATGAAGATGATGATGCTTTGAGGGAGGCGTCACAGAGGTCCCTCATAACCGCTCGGGAGGAGAGGAAGCGGCTGAGGCGTGAGGCGAAGGCGCGCCGGGCTGCCCTGGCCATGGGAGCGGGACCCAGCGCCGCCCCTCGCGCTGATACTCCCTCCGAAGAGGCCCCTGTCACCCTATCTACCGCCCGTAGAGAGGTGGCGCGAGCAGTTCGGAGCGCAAACGGCAAATCCGCTTCAGGTAACATTTCTCTCAGAGTTTTTTTGTTATAAGGGTTTTAATGCCATTGGTCCTTATATCTCTTATCTTTATAGGGCCAAGTCTGATCGAGGGAGAGGCGGAAGCCGTTGACCTGAGGAGAACGGAGGAGGCGACGCCTGTCGAACTCGAGCCGACAGTAAGTAACATTGTTGAGGCCGCGGAGCCTGGGGTGGAGGTCGAGGCGCCTACCACTGAGAAGGTCATTGATGCCGAACCTGAAGCGGGGGCAGATGATATGATCATTATAGCTGAGTCCAGGGTGGTGGTGAGTGAAGCGCTTGAGGTCGGCGATCCCCTGGCGATGGCGGACGATACGACCGCCATTATTGAACCTGAGAAAGTAGTGGGTGAGGCGGCCGTGATTCCCGAGGATGAACCAAACGCTCCTTCTTTGGAATCTGGCAATACTCCAGTCATAGCCCTCCCTGTCTACGGTCCTCCGCCGTCCCCAGGTCTGGCTAGCACGATGACGGTCCCCATTGAATCGGGTGACGAGGCCACGGGTGGTGGTCTCATGTCGGTAGAGGAGGGAGTTGCCTCTGTTTCCGCCGGGAGCTCCTCAGGTAAACCCTAAGTGGCTACTTTTCTTTACTTTACAACCTTTTCTGACAAGTTCGCCTTTTCGTAATGTAGGTGCAGCTAGTGCCGACGCCCCACCGCTCGAGGGAACGCCTTCGATGACTGCTTTGGCAGTGGTCACCTCTCAACCTTCTCTCATACCCTCAAAGATGTTGGAAGGTATATGCTTACACTTTATTAATCTTGTTTTCTGGATATTTAATTCGCGTACTAAAGTCATCCTGTTATGTTCTCAGGAGCGCTTTTTGATCATGTTCATCAGATGTTGCTCCCATATTTCTCCTTCCCATCTGAGCTTGCTTCTTCCCCTGGTGGCGTCGGTAAGTATAATTTCTGTCAACATTTTTCCTGTTTCTCTTCTCCCCCTTTTTTTATTGATGGACTTGTCTCTAAACTTTTTTTATCTCAACTGCAGTGCTACAGATTGAAGAAGGGGATAAAAGCTCAGCTGTACCACCAGCCCTTCCGACCTTGCCACCTGTCTTAACTGGTACAAAGACCATCGTATTGGTAACTTTCCTCTCTCTATTTTCTGTACTGTTATCTGATCGCATCCCGTCTCTTTCAGCTGCCGCTCTGGCTTCGGCGTCCTTCGAACCTCGCGTCACAATGCCAGCGGGTCCTTACCTGAGGAGTCTGTCTTCAAAGGGCGCTGCAAATAGTCTGCGCATGTTAAGTGATTATGTCGAGGAACTCGATGTTGAAGCTCCTACATCTGCCGCGGACTTTGCTCTGGTGGTTAACCCGATGCTAGCAGTACTCGTGAACTTCCATAATGAGAGCACCATTGCATCCTGGGTTAACCATTGTAAGGAGATCGAGGGTTGCCTATTCCAATTGGAATCGTTGCGTCCCACTCCTGAGACTGTGGCTGCCAATATTCAAAGGACTGCGTGGATCGAGCAGAGCGCTTCTTATTTCCGCCATCTCGAACAAGAGGTTATTTCAAGGCGCAAAGAGCGTGATGATGTTTCGAGTAGGTCTGCTCAACTGCACGCTCGAGTGGAGGCCAACGCTGCACGGCTGAAGGTTATCTTTGAGGGCCTCCTGCAATGTCTCTCCGAAGGATTATCATTGAGGCATAACCTTCACGTTGTCGAGCGAGCTTCAGCCAGCCAGGAAGCAGCCCAGAAGGCGGTAGAGGAACAGCTTTCATCTTCCTTGCAACAACGGGCTCAGGTGGAGGCGGAGGTGGCCGCGGCTGTCACCCGAGAGGAAGTGCTGAAGGGAGTGCGAGAACAGCTTGTGAATTTACTAAAGGCGCTTCCTCCTCAGTAGCTATCCATTTTTGTATCAGTCATACTTATAGATTAAAGAATGTATATGTATGTTTTTTTTTTTATCCTTTGACATAATGTATCCTGTATTTGATCAAGTTTATGAATAAAAGATACACCTTTTTGTAATGTCTTGTGTCACTTCTCTGTCTTTCTTTCCTTTTATAATCAGTACGCCACCTTGATAACCATAATTGACGGACAATTGGGACGAGTATCCCGACCTTCTTAAGAAATAACGATGGCTTAGGCCGCAGGTTCAGATCTGCTGCCTAAGACTTTCCAACTCTATAAGCCGTGAGGGTCTCATAGAGACTCTTCTCCCTACAGATCGAGAGGATCTCGCAGGTGAATTTTCTCCTTAGGAATCGTGAGGATTCCCAAGTGTGGTTTCCTCTCATAAGTCGGAAGGATCCTATAAGAGAATTTCTCCCTCTTACGAGTCGAGAGGGCTCGTAAGCGGTTGTTTCCCTCTTTGTCGAGAATCAACTCAGAGAGTGAGACCCGTGGATAGTATGCAAGAGACCATTTAGGATTGACTTGCAGGATCCCATTGCCCCTCTTACGAGTCTAAAAGGCTCGTAAGCGGTTGTTTCCCTCTTTGTCGAGAATCGACTTCAGAGAGTGAGGCCCGTGGATAGTATGCAAGAGACCATTTAGGATTGACTTGCAGGGTCCCATTGTTCAGGAAGTAAGTTTTGAATCCTTACTGCCCAAGATGTGAGTCAAAGAAGCTCTCGTCATGGAGTGTTTGTATCCGTGAGTTGAGAAGTTTGCCGGGATTATTTGTTTCCCGAGCGCCAAGGATTATTTGTGTCCTTGGGGTTTGAAACGAGTCGAGGGTTCCTACGGAGACACTGGTGGCTCTGCGGGTCGACGCGGATCAGAAGGCTCTCGTCAAGGAGTGTTTGTATCCGTGAGTTGAGGAATTTGCCGGGATTATTTGTTTCCCGAGCGCCAAGGATTATTTGTGTCCTTGGGGTTTGAAATGAGTCGAGGGTTCCTACGGAGGCACTGGTGGCTCTGCGGGTCGACGCGGATCAGAAGGCTCTCGTCAAGGAGTGTTTGTATCCGTGAGTTGAGGAATTTGCCGGGATTATTTGTTTCCCGAGCGCCAAGGATTATTTGTGTCCTTGGGGTTTGAAATGAGTCGAGGGTTCCTACGGAGGCACTGGTGGCTCTGCGGGTCGACGCGGATCAGAAGGCTCTCGTCAAGGAGTGTTTGTATCCGTGAGTTGAGGAATTTGCCGGGATTATTTGTTTCCCGAGCGCCAAGGATTATTTGTGTCCTTGGGGTTTGAAATGAGTCGAGGGTTCCTACGGAGGCACTGGTGGCTCTGCGGGTCGACGCGGATCAGAAGGCTCTCGTCAAGGAGTGTTTGTATCCGTGAGTTGAGGAATTTTCGTTGAAGTCACTGGCTTCTTCGGTTGAAATGAACCGTTGAGGCTTGGTTTCGTCGTTTGACGGAATCCGCTGGGGAGGTATGGTTTCTTCTTTGTTTACGCCCTTGGATTGTATACAGGGATCGATATGATCTTAACTGTAGGGCCGAAGTTTTATCATTTCTTATTTTTTTTGTTTTATTTTATTTCCGCGATGCTCTATCATTTCAGCTTTTATATCGCGAAGGTCGCGATTGCCCAAACATTTCGGCTATTTTTCGCGGTGCCCAATCATTTCGGCTATATTTTTTTTTTATTTTTACTCGTTGCATTTTATTACGAGTCGCCCAATCATTTCGGCTATTTTGCATGCATACATTTTACTTGCTGCTTTTTATTGCAAGTTGCCCTATCATTTCGGCTATTTCGTATGCATGAGTGGTCTACTGGCTTTCGTCGTCAACCTGAAATTGAACACCGATTTCGGCATCAGCACCGCTGCAACTGGGATATTACCAGGAGCGAATCATCATTTGCCTCTATCGTTGTTGAACAAAGGAGGCTTATCGACCAGGGTTAGGATCCCGTCGGCTAAGGCTTTTGACTTCATGAGCCGGAAGGGTCTCGTGAAGGTATTTCTCCCTACAAGTCGTGGGGATCTTGTAAGTGTATTTTCTCCTTAGGAACCGTGAGGGTTTCTAAGTGTTTTGTTCTCCTGTAAGTCGTAAGGATCCTACAGGAAGATTTTCTCCTCATAAATCGAGAGGATTTATAAGGGTTGTTTACCATACGAACGTATTCCCAGTCATGGATGGACCTTGGTTAGGGAAATGTTTATTCGCGCCCGTGGATTGTATACAAGGGTCAGTATTGAGCCACTTGTAGGGCAATATTGGAGGTTTGTGGGGGTTTGCTTAAGCCCAGGTTTAGGTCTCTGTGACTTAAGACTTTCAAATCCTATGAGCCGTGAGGGTCCCATAAGAGAGTTCTCCTTACGAGTCGTGAGGATCTCGCAAGTGTATTTTCTCCTTAGGAATCGTAGGGATTCCTAAGTGTGTTGTTCCCTTGTAAGTCGTAAGGATCTCACGCGGGTGGTTTCTCCTTACAGGGTCGAGAGGACTCCATAAGGGTTCTTTAACGAAGTTGCGCCCTTTCGGGTTTTCACAACATTCGCCGGTAGTCCTGCTGTTTTTACTCACGGAGCCCTTTCGGGTTTTCATCCGTGCCCATTTTGCTTATGGACTTACCGCCTTTTTTTTATTTTATTTTTATTATATTTTTTTTTAATTTATTTTTATTCATCTCGTCAGCCCAAGGATGCCGCAGTATTAGTTTAAAGACGTTTTCGGTCTTCTATTAGTTTAAGGACATTCCGGTCCACCGTTGAGAGGGTTGGCTACTACTTATAAAGCTTGAGCTTAGGAAGATAGCGAGCGGACATAGTCGTCGTCATCTACCATTGACCTGGGCTGTGGCTTATTAAGCGTAGTATTTCTTTAGGAAGCGTCCGTTTATTGGCCTGAAAGGCCTTTCACCGTGCATGTCCATGAGTAGATAGGCCCCGCCTTGGTAGACTTTATCAATGATATACGGTCCTTCATAGTTTGGCTCAAATTTTCCCCGCTTGGCGCGATTGGGGATCATGGGCCTTTTGACCACTAGCACGAGTTCGCCTTGGTGGAATGTCCTCGGGCGGCTCAATCTTTCATATGAGCGCGTCATCTTTGCTTTATAGGCTTCCAGATTTTGTTGTGCTAGAAGCCGGATTTCATCAAGGGCGTCAAGCTCTTCAAACCGAAGGTGAGCATTTTCTTCATCCGTCAGCTCGTAGTGGACTGCCACTCGTAGAGAGGGTAATTCTATCTCGAGAGGGAGTACTGCTTCCGTCCCAAATACCAACGCGTATGGCGTCGTGTTTGTGGCCGTTTTAAACGTAGTCCGATACGCCCAAAGAGCCTCTTGCAATCTTTCGTGCCAATCTCTCTTATTTCGTGACACTGTTTTCTTTATGATCTTCGTCAAGGTCTTGTTGAAGGCTTCAGCTAGTCCGTTAGCTCGCGGGTTATAAACTGAGGAATATCTCCAGTCTATATTGTGCTGTTGTGCGAAACGGCTAATTTTATGACTTCGATAGGCTGGCCCATTATCAGAGATGATTCTTCTCGGGGTTCCAAACCGGTAGATGACATGCGTTTTGAAGAAATGGAGAATGTTCTCCGTCTTTACTTCCCTCAACGGAACCGCCTCTGCCCATTTGGAGAAGTAATCAGTCGTTGCCAAGATGAAACGATGTCCCTTTGACGATGCTGGTTCGATGGGACCGACTATGTCGGTTCCCCACATTTCGAATGGCCAACTAGCCATTGTCGGATGCAGTGGATTGGGATGCTGATGGATGAAGTCCCCATGAATTTGGCATGGATGACATTGCCTCGCATATTCCAGGCAATCCTGCATCATCGTGGGCCAGTAGTAGCCCATCCGCTTTATCTTCAACTTCATCTTAGGGCCTGCTTGGTGGGAACCACAGAGTCCGTCGTGAACTTCTTGGACGACCCTTCTCGCTTCGTCAGGTCCTAAGCATCTCAACCACAGAGAGTCGAATGACCTCTTGTATAGAGTATCATTGACGAAGGCGAAAGACAGAGCTCGTTTCGTGAGCTGATGTCGCGTGGACGCCTCTTCAGGTATTTGGTGGAACTTGAAGTAATCTATGAAGACTTCTCTCCAGTCCTCGGTATTTTCCCTGTCTTTTATTTGCAGGGTTGTCTCCTCTTTCGCTCCTTTTTCTTCAGACGATTTCGGAGATATATTTGTTGGGGCGAGCACTCGACGGCTTTGTATCACGATTCTAACGTCATCGAGGTTCTCGTCAGCCAATTCTTTAGCAAGTTTAGCCAGTGCGTCCGCTTTGCTGTTTTCCGCACGCGGTATACTTTCCAACGTGTAAGAGGGAATTTGGGTTAGCAGTTGCTGCACTTTTTCACCGTATTTTACCAATTCCGGTTTGCACGTTTGGTAGTCGCCGTTTACTTGACTAACGACCAGTTGGGAATCGCCGTATACGAGGAGATCTTCAATTCCCATGTCAATGGCGATCTCGAGGCCTGCTATCAGAGCTTCGTATTCGGCTTCATTGTTTGTTCTCGGCTCCGTTAGGGAAAAGGCGTAGCGCATTATTCCTCCTTGTGGAGTTACAAAGATGAGTCCTACCCCTGATTTAATTATAGGGGTACTTTGTTTGCGTTTCTTCATGGAAGATGCTCCATCGAAATAAAGCTCCCATCGAATATTACCGCCGTCGATCGCATCGAACGCATGTTCGTCTGGAAGATCGCAATTCAGAGGAGAATCGGCGGGTATCGGATGCTCAGCGAGGAAGTCGGCGATGGCCTGGCCTTTCACTGCCTTGAGAGGTTGATACGTTATCGAGAATTCCATCAAGAGCAGGGCCCATTTAGCGAGTCGTCCTGTCAATATGGCTTTTGACATTAGATATTTAAGAGGGTCCACCTTTGAAATCAGACGGACCTCGTGCGCCAACGCGTAGTGCCTAAGCTTTGTTATTGCGAAGATCAACGCCAGGCAGTGTTTTTCAATGGGAGAGTAGTTGCTTTCTGCCCCCAGCAGAACTCGACTTAAGTAGTAGAGTGCTCTTTCTTTCCCTTGATCGTTCTCTTGTGCCCATAATGCGCCTAAAGAACCTTCGAGGGCGGTTGTATAAAGAATAAGAGGCTTCCTCTTAACCGGAGCAGCCAACACCGGCGGGTTCTGTAGATATTGCTTGATCTCATCCAGTGCGCCTTGGCATTTTTGGTCCCAAACAAATGGGGTTCCCTTCTTCATCAGGTGGCTGTAAGGACGGCACTTTCCTGAAAGGTTGGCTATGAATCGCCGTATATACGCGAGTTTCCCTTGGAGAGACCGCAGCTGTTTGAGAGTCCTCGGCGGAGGCATTTCCATGATCGCTTTGATCTTTGACGGATCTATTTCAATACCTCGGTGTCGAACGACGAATCCCAGGAATTTGCCCGAGGAAACCCCGAACGCACATTTAAGAGGGTTCATCTTCAAGTTGTATTGCCGAAGGCGTTGAAATACAGTCTTCAGATGCTCGAGATGTTCCTCGTATGATTTGCTCTTGACCACGAGATCGTCGATATAGCATTCGACGATTTCGTGTATAAGGTCGTCGAAGATCTTCGTCATGGCCCTCTGATAAGTAGCACCGGCGTTCTTCAAACCGAAAGGCATCACTTTATAACAAAATATACCAAGCGGAGTTCTGAAGGCCGTGTGCTTCTGATCTTCAGGGTGCATTCTTATTTGATTATACCCCGATGAGCCGTCCATGAAGGAGAAAACCTCATGAGTGGATGTGTTGTCTATCATCAGTTCGGTGACTGGCACTGGGAAATCATCTTTTGGGCAGGCTTTATTGAGATCCCGGAAGTCTACGCATATGCGCACTGTCCCATTTTTCTTCATCACTGGGACAATGTTGGCGATCCATTCAGGGTATTGGACTTCTTGGACGAAGCCTGAATCTATCAGCTTTTTGACTTCGGCGTTGATGCTCATCTCAAGCTCGAGTCGCATTCTCCTCGGCGCTTGTTTGACTGGCTTGATGTCCGGGGATATCGCCAACTTGTGTACTGCAATTTCTGGATCTAGTCCCGGCATTTCGGAATAGTTCCACGCGAAGCAATCTTTGTGCTGTAGAAGCACATCCTTTAACGCAGCCACCCTTTCTTCAGATAGCAGCTCGCTGATGAATGTCGGTCGCGGGTCATTTTCCGTTCCCAACTCAATTTTCTTGAGATTATCTGCAGTGGTATGTATTCCGTCCTCCAGTTCTTTCGGAGCTGGGGGAAATTCTGAGATTACCTCATCGCTGCCGCTTTCAAAGCACCAAGGGAGATTGTTCATGTCCTCGGACCCTTCTTTCAATATTGTTATCACATGGCAGGTGCGAATTTTCTGCCAATCCCAATGCGGAGTTGGTTTTATTCTTGTGTTTTCAGGTTCGTGCTTTTGCGGCGGCGCTACCCTCCAACTATCAGACAACGCGAATTTGCCAAGCTGGTATTGGTCCTCAACCCAATTCTTAAAGGTGAAGCAATCTTCAAGCGGATGCCCTACTACTCGATGGTAAAAGCAATACTTCGGGTTGGAGACTTCGCCTGCTTGTTCAGGGTGTTTAGACTCTGGCAACGTAAGCATTTGATATTTTAAAGCGAGATCGAATATTTTCCTTGTTTTGTTCCGAGGAAAAGAGTATGCTCGACCCATTTTCTTCCCGAGGGCTAAGTCAATAACGCTCGATTCTCGGATGCGCGGCTTCTTAGCTCTGCTTTGTAGTTGTCGAGCGCCTCTCTTGCCTTTCGACTTGTCTTTGTTCTCGCGTCGAACCTTTTTTGTAGCGGGTCGACAAGGAGCGGCATCTTCGTTCTTTACTGCCTGTTGGAGGAGGCGCTGTGTCTTAGCTTTCTCATAGATTGCCATTTCACGATCGTGATCGTCTCGGGCTTTTTGACTCGCATCCCTTATAAGTTTGCTCATCTGGTCTTCGGACGATGGACCGGGCGGTTTTGTATCCGGAACTTTTGCTGGTTCAGGATTAGCGTCCTCCCATTGAGCGTCCGCCTCTTCATCGAAGTCACATATGGCATAACAGCTGTTTACTAGCTCCCGCTTCCTTGGCCGGATGTACCCAAGCCCTTTGGTTTCTACTTTCCCGTTAGGCAGTTTGCATCGGGTCCCGGGAATGTTCCAGACCTTGTCATAGAATTTGGCTTTTCTAACGGTCTGTGTGAAGGACATCCCCTGGCGTTTTAGCAGTTTCTTCAAACCTTCGGTATAATATCGGGGAAGACGGATAGGCTGAAGCCTGTCAAGCGTGGGATCCGCGCCATGCCAAACTTCTTTTTCTACTTTGTTCTCTTCAGAACGGTAGAACAAGATCGCCTTCTCACCCCTTCGTCCGGGAGGGATATAGAATGTCTGCAATTCTTCTACGCTGTTAGTGTCGAGTGCATCCAGTTCTTTGTAATGTTCAAGCGGCACCATGGTTATCTGCAGACTTCGCTCTTCATCAGCGGAGATCTGTATCGAAGGCCGAGCAGGGAATACAGCATGAACTTCATCCTCTGAATCACTACCGAAGATTAACGAAGGGACGGATGGTCCTGGCCTGGTAGATTGGGATGGACCTGAACAAATTATATCTTCTTCCTCGGTATCACTGCCGAAGACAGGGATGGTGGCATTAGTTTTGTTCTCTGGTTTGTGACACCTTTCCGTGTCTTCGAAGCTCGGCAAGAAATATTTGGCATCTTCATACTTGCGAACTTCGTTCACGGAAAACGGATTCAACTCTCCGGCCACAGTGTACTCGAGGCCATCCCTGGAATACTTCATGCACTGATGCTGTGTAGAAGGGATGATGTTGTACTCGTGTAGCCATGGTCGGCCGAGCAGAGCATTATAGCACGTCTTGGCATCTATAACATGGAATTTGATGTCTGTGACGAGCAACCCGAAGCGTAGCGTCAATATCACAGATCCAAGGGTCTTTGAAGATTGAGAGTCGAAACCGGAGATAGTGATCTTGTCCCGGGCAAGGTGTTGGACACTCATGCAAATCTCCTTTAACACTCGTACGTTGAGTAAATTGACGGACGATCCGTTATCGACCAAGATTTTACCTATCTTTATGTCATGGCAGTATCCTGAGACATAAAGAGGGCGATTGTGTTCACACGTCCCGAGAAGAAGGTCCTCATCACCAAAAGCAACGTCGGCTGTGTGCACTTCTTCCAATTCGTCTTTCATCTTTTCTTCGGCCAAGAAGGCTTGGAACTGGTCCGGATCTTGTAGCGCCCTAATCAAAGAGTCTCTCGCCTCCTTTGATAGTAACAAGGCATCAAGGATGCTGAGTTGTGAGGGTAGCTTCCTCAGATGCGCTAAGACATTGTAATCCACTTTACTCCTCTTTGACGGATTTTTGGCGGTTAACTCTTCCGCGACTTGGTCATCCAAAGTGATGTCTTCAGAGACCTTCTCTTTCCCTTTATCTTTTCTATTCGAGGGTCCGAGGTTCTTTTCAGGCAGTGTCCGATTCCGCAGCTGTATATTTTCGCAAGGCTTCGGTTCTTCTTCTTTTCCCGAAGTTGACTCTTTAAAGAGAGGGGCAATCTCTAGTTCCTCATCAGAGTCGCTCCCAAATGTGGGCACTTGTGACCTGGTAGTGTTAACCATGTGACAGTTGCCGGCAGTTCTTTCAAGCACTTTGGTCGTGTTTCTTTGCTCTCGACGAACCCTGCGCTTTTCCCGTTTAAAGCGTTGTTGATTAGCGACGTATCCTTGCCACCATTTATCGAACGCTCTGCACTCTTGGGTAGAATGTGAGACCTTTTGATGATATAAGCAATAAGAGGGATGCATTTCTGCCACGCTAGTAACTTTTTCTTCTGAGAGTGGTAGCTTCATGCCCATCGATATGGCCTTAGCGAACTTCTTTTTTATCTTAAATTGACTTTTGTCAGCGGTGGAGGTATTTTGCTCCAGTGAGATCATCTCAGCTCCTCCCTCAAGTCGCTGGCGTTTGGCCGTTTCGAATATCGCCGTCTCGCGTTCTTGATCAGCTTTACTTTTCAATCGAGCTTCACTAAGAAACGCGTCAATCATTCCTATTGATAATTCCGGAACCATTGACTCAGTATTTGCCCCCGGCGTTTTGGTGCCAGATGTCCCTTCATCGTTCGAGGTCGAGTGAGAGATCATATGACAGCTTGCCACATATCCGTCGGGTTCATCCGATGAAGCTTCTTCCTCATCTTCTTTTTGAAAGACGTGATCAAGAAAATCTTGGAGCGTAATGGGAGTCCGCGCCTTTTGGTTATACTCATCCAGCGCGTCGATATGCTTTTGTAAGTCCGTCCGCTCGTCGCTAGGCTTCGCAGGCTTCTTAGATTTCTTCTTCTTATTTTTCGAAGATTTTGACGGCTGGTTATGAACGCTTGAACTACCACCATCGGCCTTCGGAGTCGGACGTGGTTTCAACATCCCCTCAATAACCTGCGGCTCCAATGGGTTCTTCCACTTGACCGCTGGGCAGGTCTGCAGATCATTCAGCATTCTCCTCGTTTTGGCTGATAATACAACCTCCCAGGGAGCTTCTTCAATGACGGAGCATGTTGCTCCTGGCGTATTCGTTCCCTTGTAGGTGTGGGGTTGCGGAGGATTCACCTTCCATTTGTCGGATAGCGCAAACTTGCCTTGACGGTACTGGTTTTCGAGCCAATTTTTGAACACGTAACAGTCTTCGATTGGATGTCCTAGCACTCTATGATAAGGGCAGTAATTAGGATCGTTGACGTCACTTGGTTGTGACGGACGTTTTGGATCCGGCAGATTTATAAGCCTATTGCGCAATGCCAGCTCAAATAACCTCCTTGTTTTATCACGGGGGAAGGAGTAAGCACGTCCCATCCTGTCCTCAAGGGGTACGTACGGGCGCGTGTTATTTGGACGAGCAACCGGCTTCGAGTCGTTCGGTTGCTGTTGGGCATTAGCGACGATGATAGCTTTTCCCTTTCCTTTGTCGTTTCGAGAGTCGGGCTTCGGGAGAGGGGGTTTATGGCCCATCTGGTCCATCTGCGCCAATTTGTCGATCAAAGCCTGGAAAGAAGTCGGCTTGAAGAACATCATAAACTGCGAAATGGTTGCTTGTGGATCAAGGGTTCCAACAAACATTCCCACCGCAGGGGCTTCTTCTATACGCTGTTCACATTTAGACCATAAATTACGCCACCGTATAGCGTACTGGACCCACGTCTCGCCGGGCTTTACCCTGGCGTTAATCAGCGCCGTCATCGGAGTACGTTCGCTGGCGCTTGCAAAGCGTTGGGTGAAGAGCAGCTCCATCTCTGCGAAGGTTTTAACGGAATCGTTGGGGAGCTCGGAATACCACTCGAAAGCCGTATCTGATAAACTTCCCACAAACTGGCGCAGCAAGAGCTTGTCGTCGCCTCCAGTGTTACCACAAAGCGCCCTGAATTGGGCAACATGTTGATGGGGGTTGCCGGTCCCCTTGTAGACATGAAACTTTGGAATTGTGTAACCTGGTGGGTACTTAATTTGGTCATACCAGCCCGGGTATGGCCGCCCTGTTTTTACAACGTGGCCGGCTGCCTCGGCCGCGTGGTGAACTTTTATCTGCTGGGCTATATATTCGTCCAGATCTGTTTTAGAGATTGTATCTTCTTTAGCCGTCGATAGAACGGGCTGAGGGTTTGATGTTTCTCCCTTATCATCCCCAAGGACGATCGGGGGTTCTTCAGTCGGGGATTCTGGTTGTATCATCATCCCTATCATATCCTGGAAGAGAAGGCCCATGCGCTGTATATTGGCTGCTTGTTCAGCAGCCTCCTGGTCTCTCTTTTCGAGCATTCGGCGAAGGAACTCGGCATCAGTCTCCTCCTCTTGACGTTCATCTAAGGATGTCTCAGGATTCTCTTTTGGCCCCGTGAGTGCAGCCATGGTAGTCATCATCTCCTGGAGTTTTTGTTGCTGCTCCTGAGACTTGGTCACTGACCGGGTAAGCGGTCGGTGACCCGTAGAAGTACGGCTTTCTTCTTTCCCCGAAGCCATATAGACCGTATGAACTGTGATGCCCCCTGACTTGGGCCGTTTAGGTTCACCGCTCTTAGATTTTGTCAGCGTTATGGGAGCTTTTTCTGGCCTCTTCCTTTTATGGGCCTTTGAGGTTGAAGGAGCCGTTGAAGCGGGCATCCTAGCATTTGTTGCCCCCTGTCGTTGAGCGGGGCGGTTTTTGTCTTTTTCCACCCTTGCCCTGTTCTGGCGACGGAAGTGGTTTGAGTCAATCGCGGAGTCTTGAACCCTCCGCCAAACTTTATAAACTTTCGCTGACAGCCGTTGAGGGGGCTGTTCCTGTTTCATCTCCGGAGCTTTTTCCTTGGGTGGAGGAGACCTTTTCAACGTAGCCACCGGGGAGTTCTTTCTCACCCTCCTCAGCATTTCAAAGCTGTTCCCAGTTGGAACAGCAGCATCGACTTCCACCACTGGAGCAGGTGGGGTTAGCCCTGAGGGGGAGTTGCCCCCTGCCTTCCTTACTCTCTGCCAATGGCGACGTCGCGCGCGACGAGCCACCGGGATTGGCTCGGAGATTGAGGTGGTTTCTTGTTGCCCCCTGTTCGAGCGCGGGGTAACTGTTGATGTCAGCCTATCGAAGACTGATGCCTTCTGACCAGCTGGAGGAGGAGTAGGAACCGTCAATCTTGTGAAGACTGACTCTCTAATGGGAGAGGCCGCTTTAACGACTTCCAAAGCAGCGACCGTTGCCCTCTTTGGGACAGCCACTTTATAGTTCTGACCCAGCCTGGTGAAAACGGAGGCTGTTGGTCCAGTAGCAGGCGACCCGCTGACAGGGGTCGAAGTAGCAGTGAGCCGGTCGAACACCGACTTCTTGTTCGCTTCCAGTGTGGGTATCGGTGCCGAGAAGCTTGTAGGTGGGACCATGGTCCCGAAGAACAAGCCGGTGGTGGCCTGAGTCCACTGGCCTACCGGCAGTGTCAAGAAGGAAGCCGCCTGGGGCCCATATGCTACACCTCTAGGTGAGGTGGAACGTCCGTTGCAGTTGCACTTCGAGCAGTTGGTGCAGTTGGTGGCCATTGAATGCTTGAGTTCTGCACCAAATAAAAGACCAAATCTTAGCGACTTGAAATCCGAAGGCAATCATTTAACAAACCGCGATTGGTTCGCGAAGACGACACACGAAGTGTGGAGTGGAAAGAGGAAGAGGTCCCACCGGGCGTGCCAGAATCTGTTCCCCTCCGAACGGCGGCCGAGACGTTAGGACGTCCGTTGCCTGAGGTTCGGGGCAGATGCTATTTGGTTTTATCCGTCTATCTCTCCGAAGATGCCAAGTTGATTTATGGCACCGTGTATCGGAGGTTTAGACGGATGCGGCCGATGTAGCAGACTTCGTCAGATTCCCCCTCAGGGTGAGGGGTTTTTGATTGTGGGGACGCTCTTCCCTGCAGGCGCAAGCCCCTGCAGTTAATTACGCTACCGCATCGCGGTAACAACTTTCTCCTTCTCCAGAATTTCACTTCGTGTCGTGTGTGTTTGTTTTGTTTGTGATTGCCCGTGGATTGTATACGGAGACTGAGTGATGTCGTCACCCGTAGGACGTGGATTAATCCAAATCCGTATTTAGTTAGATTTGGGTTTGGTGTTTTTAGTTTAAGGATGCATTAGTCGCGTTGCGACTAAGATCGACTTAAACGTTCGTTAAGGGTACGTTAGTCTTGTTTTAGACTAAGATCAACTCAACATAGTGATTGATTTAATTATCTGGCCGTCGGGACTCGTCACCTCTCTGACGTCGTTGAGGGATTACAACGACAGGTGTCAGAGGAGTTCAGAGGTGTACCCTTGAACCAAAATTGATTTGGGGTTTTATCGTTTATTGAATATCTAAGGACACATTAACCGTATTTGGGGTTAAGATCAACTTAGACGGGACCGTTTAGATCCAACAGAAGAGCATTTGGGCCCTATTGTGCCAGTTTAGGGACGTGGTGGTCCGTTGCCAGTTTTAGGGACGTGGTGGTCCAATATTAGTTTAGGGACGTTTCGGTCCGATATTAGTTTAGGGACGTTTCGGTCCATTATTAGTTTAGGGACGTTTCGGTCCGATATTAGTTTAGGGATGTTTCGGTCCGATATTAGTTTAGGGACGTTTCGGTCCGATATTAGTTTAAGGACGTTTCGGTCCAATATTAGTTTAAGGACGTTTCGGTCCAATATTAGTTTAGGGACGTTTCGGTCCATTATTAGTTTAGGGACGTTTCGGTCCAATATTAGTTTAAGGACGTTTCGGTCCAATATTAGTTTAAGGACGTTTCGGTCCACGAGTTTAAGGACCCCGCAGTCCATATCGATGTGTGGCCGTTGGGACCCGTCACCTCTTTGACGTCGTTGAGGAATTACAACGACGGATGTCAAAGGAGTTCGGAGATGTACCCTCGAACCGGATGTAAATTAATTTAGAAGAGCGATTTTACTCAGTCGATTTAATTTAAGGACTTATGGCCAAAATTGGACTAGGTCCAGTTGAAATGTTCAACATGCAATTCTATAAAGCATCAATTTATTCTGAGCTCTGCTCATTTATGAATGATGCAATGCATTTGCACAGCATTCTGAAAATTCTGTTTAGGCTCTGCCCATTTATAAATGATGCAAAGCATCTGTTTTGATTTGGGCTCTGCCCTTTAAAATAATGCATTTGCACTTTATTGAGCTTGTTAGGCCTTCTCTTAATTGGGCTTGGCCCTTTTAAATGCATTTGCGCTTTGCGCTAAGTAATGAGCGCAAGTCCATACGGTGACGACACGTGTCGTGCTTATGAGTGCAAGCGCACTAGCGCAGCGCGTTGCGCTGTTGCGCTGCGCAATTGCGCTGCTGACACGTGGCGCGCTCTCAGCGAGTTGCGCTAATTCCAGAGAGCAGAGCTCTATCTTACGAGCGCTTAGCGCAAATGGTTTTCCAGCCGACACGTGGCGCTCTCTCAGCGAGTTGCGCTAATTCCAGAGAGCAAAGCTCTATCTTAAGAGCGCTTAGCGCAAATGGTTTTATAGCCGACACGTGGCGCTCTCTTAAGAGCGCAACGGCGCAACTTGGAAGTGCAAAGCACTAAGAATCTTTTAGATTCAGGAAGGAAAGTGCAAAGCACTGTTTAATTTCTTCGTCTAAATTGGATCAAAGAAAAAAATAAATTTTTCTTTATTCGAAGAACCAGAGGTTCTTAAAAGTGCAAAGCACTATTCTTTTATTATTTTATTATTTTTATTGTTTTTATAGAACCGAAGGTTCACAAGAAGTGCAAAGCACTTTTTTTTATAAAGATCATTGGTCTTATTTTTTTTTTTTAGATCAATGATCTATTAGAAGGCCCCCTTTTTTCTACCTCATGAAGGTTCTTTACCTTTTTCTTCTCGGAGTTTTCTCTGTTTTAGGGTTCTTGATTTTTCGAGAAAATTCTTGATGCCTTTTGAATGAGGTCTGGGGTCCTATTTATAGTGCCCCATAAATTTGTTGAATTTGTTAACGGGATCTTTCTTGAATGATTTTTGGGGAGTTTTCCCACCGTTGGATCTTTGATCCAAAGGCCGAAGAAAGTCTTCTAGTTCTGGAAAGAACAGAAAAGATTTCATGAAATCTTAATTCAGTTTGGCGCTGATGCCCCAGCGCATGACACGTGTCGCGCAGCGCAGAGCGCAGCGCAAGTGCGCTAGCGCATCTGCGCTGACACGTGTCGCGCAGCGCAGAGCGCAGCGCAAGTGCGCTAGCGCATCTGCGCTGACACGTGTCACTCAGCGCAGAGCGCAGCGTAGCTGAAGCGTTGCTTCCTTTAAACAGAGCTTTGCTCTGATTGGGCGCGCCTTCTTGGACGCTGCGCGCGGGATTTGAAGCTCTGCTTCAAAGATTTGAATTTTGAATTCGAACAGAGCTTTGCTCTGATTGGGCGAAACAGGGGGGAATACACCCGTATAGCAAGACGAGGTGAGCTTAGCGAGGATGAAGCCGACTGATGATAGCATTGGGTATTGCGGATATCCGGAGGATACCGACCGGTGCGAGATCATAGACACGGTGGATATGGCTGGGGATTCCATTGATAAGAGGACTGATCCAAGAGACAGTGCATAAGAAAACACATGAAATTTATGTATCGATGATTGGCACGGTTTTATGATGATTTTATTAATGATGTGTTTCCATTTGCGCGATCCAATTATGATGCGTTTTATTTGATATGTTATGATATATGTGAAGGATCAATATGAATGCCCTGCACAGATGAGATGGTTTATGCTATATTATAGCCGAATAGGACTAGTCCTAGAGACGGTACTTGAAATACTATTTTCATATATCGATATAAATTGAAGATGTTTTCAAAGGATCTATAGCCTCCCT
Organism: Agapanthus africanus; assembly: GCA_030015575.1. Taxonomy (NCBI): domain Eukaryota; kingdom Viridiplantae; phylum Streptophyta; class Magnoliopsida; order Asparagales; family Amaryllidaceae; genus Agapanthus; species Agapanthus africanus. Next base: position 200,101,879 of record CM057341.1, read on the forward strand.
ATTTTCCATGTGTCTATGATGATACAAGAATCTATCAAAAGAAAACCCTCTTTAAGTTTTCAAAGACGTGACGCATACTTTAAACAAAATTGCATATATTGCTTTATAAATCAACGTTCTCTTCTTGTGCCGTGATATACATATCATACAGTTATTTTGAAATGATTTACATACAGATATCTTTTGGCTACTTTATATACTTACATGGATGCATGCTTTATATGAGATGTTTACGCGATCCATTGGGATGCGCTTATAGTACTTATGTAGTGTGTGTGTGTGTATATATATATATTGTCACGACCCGAATTTGGCACGTGACCGGCACTTAGATTGTGTGACTTCTAAAGATGCCGACACAATCCAAGTAAGCCAGAAACCAAGATCTAAACCCTGTTGGCGGAAATAAGCGGGTACAGTTTTAAAAGTAATGAAAATGAGTCCACATTTTAAATTCAAATATTGTTTAGTTCAAAGCATATGTCGAATGGTTTTTGAAATGAAGTTAAAACAAATGGTTTTAGTATTGAAAATTATGACAGCACCTCCTTTGCTAATTTTGAGAAAAAACAAGTAAATAATCATTATAATAGTGGCATCCCCTACTTGGGAGCAAAATCAACGCCAATCGGCAGAAATAACCCACACAAATAATATACGACACTCAAAAGCAAAGAATCACATGCATATAAGTAAAAGAAAGCACAATAAAATATAACTAGTCGATTCTACTCAAATTGACCTAAAATATATACATATGTCTACTCTCGTTCTAAGTCAAATAATATACACGGTCTGATGGAGTGACACTAGATACAAAATACAAAATACCCAAAAGAGGCGGTTACTAAACATGTAACCCACCTAGCAAGATAAGCGATGAAAGCTGTGATGTGTGTCTGTAATGCCGCTATGCGTCCACGCATCTCCTGCAAGGAACTAAGGCACAACGGGGGTGAGTTGCCAACTCATCGAATAAACTAACATCAAACAGTTGAAATTGTATGCATAAACGAAATAGCGACTAAACCTATGCATCAGGTAGTTATGATATGTGATAGTATGTGAAATATGAATATATCACTATAATGCCTATATAGAAGAAAACAGAAATCTCATCAAGTATTCCCAAAATCCTAGCCATATTCATAAACAATCCACAAATTCAGTGTCAAACATCGACACAAATCTTCTCTTCCAGCAGGCATCATTCCCCGAACGATCCTGACAACCAACAATATCGATCGGTATCCTATGGATATCCGCCGTGTTTCTCAAACTATCTCCGGTATCAGGTGTCCTCGCTAAGCTCCCCGTCTCTAATGCGACTTTCCTGCCCCTCGGTCTCGACCGGGTCCACCATGTATCCAACTGTATACTCCCCCACTCAGTCCAGATAACGTAAAAATCTGCAACCGTATAGCTCCTCCACTCGGTTCGGAATAAAACCAAATAAAAAACAGCAAATCATGGTGGACATATCATATAAATCACGAAGACACGTAAAATTATAACTAATTTAGGTCGTATCAACTATATCATGTAGTGAATAAAAACTCAAAACAAGGGAAATCTCATAACTCAATATTTCATGATACAAGTAATAATAATGACAGTGAGATACGATATGTATCAAAACAATAGCAATACTGCGTGACAACAGTTATTAATGATACTAACAGTGCGCAATAGATTATAGGCGACATGGCAAGTTTTAAGTGTGTACGTGACATGTTAATTACCGATGGGGTGTAGTGTAGCATGTAAACATGTGCAAGTGCAACATAACTCATCGGTAACAGTGCAAGTGTCCTAGCAAGTGTTAAACAATAGCGATTAATATGTATGGATGCATACAATGCTATGCTAGGTCTAATTATGCAAATAACATGAATGGAAAACAATTATAACAAAATTTCTGGTTTCGGACGCTATATGCCATCCATACAATATCCCCGGTAGATATTTAGTCTACTCACCGGAACAAGTCGTGATCTACTCGGATCTCATCACTCATTTTCTCTTTCTCGCTGCTTCTGAAGTCCCCGTGGTCAAACCTAACATCGAAATAAAATTTTCGTATATAAGCGGCTAATTTCCGATACGACAAATACGTAAATTCTAAGTGAACTAACTTACGTAACGTGATACGTTAAAATATCATGTGCTATATAGACCCAAAGCTAACTAGTGCTATCCCGAATCGTCACATTTTGAGAAAACACAAAAACGTGATACGAAATGTCTGTATCATACGTTAAAATATCACAAAAAGTTAAGCGATTAGCTTCCAGATTTTTATACAGACTATCTAGGAAAAATCAAAGTATACCAGAGACCTTAGATAACCTACAGAGAGACACTCATAAAAATTTAACACCAAATTCTTCAAGAAAACCGGCGGTAGTGGGAATTTCCTTGATTCCGGTGGTCGAACTGTGGGGAAAAGGGTCCGGGTTTCTAGGGGCACTCTAGATTCTAACAACATTCTACTGTACTGTTTGATTTATTTTGTGACTAATATACTTATAGCAGATTCACTCTGAGACTAAACTCTAAACTAAACTAACTTTTCCGATATCGTAAACACTTATTGGTACAAGAACTCTAAATAAAACCTGAAAAGTTAGGTGTTTTACCTATTTGAAGAATTCCACAGAACTCAAGCATCAAGATATGCACAAAGAGTTGATGAGTCTTAGCTTGAGTGATTTGAACCAAAATTCATGAAAACTCTAGTCTTTTTCATGAACTTGTGAAGGACTTAGAGGAAAAAGATGATGACTTATGTGAGAAAGGTTTTGTTCAGTTTGAAATACAGGAAATAACATAACTGTGGTGTTTTTGTTGGAAGGGTGAGGTGTCATGAGGGAAGGGTGAGGTGTAGGTTCATGGTGCACCTCAAGGTGTAATGTATGTGAGGTTTGAAGTAACTTTAACCCTACTTGCTCACCAATTTGCACTTAAACCCCCACACAATTGAACTTCTCACTAAAACACTTTCTTTACAATCTAAAAGTCACCTAAATTAATAACAATAATATTTAAATACCATAACCATTTATAAAAGTCTTTTTACCATTTTAGAATTTTTTTAAAAAAAATAACATAAAAAAAATTAACATTTTAAAATTTAAAATAATTATTTAAAATTTTCCAAAACGTTCATATATATTATCACATTGTATGATAGTACTATAGTTTATGACTCAGGTAAATCGTTGTTCATACGATTTTTATCTTATGATATCTTTTTACTCATGAGTTAGTAACTCACCCCCATTTTGCCTTAGTTTTTTGCAGGATCGAACGCTCGTATCGTAGCGGCTTTTTGGCACATCTTCTTCTTCGGGTGATCACTTTTGGTAGGTGGGTTACATGATTGTACCATAAACGCTGTTCCTGTCTAAAATTTCTGTGCAAAAGAGCCCAAGGTATCCAATGGTAGCAATACGCTTAAGAAAATGCAAACCAGTATTTTTTGGGTTGTATTTTGCCAAACTCCCGAATGAGAATCAGGTAAATTTAGATGGCATCGAAAGCATCTCGAAAATACCTTCGATTTGATATATTACGGGTCTTATAACTCTTCCGGAAACAAAAACTATAAGCAAATGTGCTATGCACGTATGGTCTAAGTAATGATCTACCATACGGAGGAAACATTTTTAGTCCTACATCATGAAAAAGAGAGATCTCTTCTCTACCACTCCCCTCTAAATAAAAGGGGATACCTCTCAGAAAAAGGGAGGATTCAATCCTCAAAAAACCTAAGTTCTGGATAGGAGCTTAGTTCTCCAAGGTAGGGCCTTAGCTGCCACTCATAATATGCATATGTGCAAGCGCCACGTGCGACCCACGTGCGCCCGCCAAGTGCGCACCACGTGCGACGCACGTGCGCCCGCCAAGTGCCCACTACGTGCGTCCGCCACTTGCGACGCACGTGCGCCCGCCTTGCGCAACACATGTGACGCACGTGCGCGAACACAAAGAAGCTTTTTTCAGCAGTTAGGAGTTTAAGCTCCAACCTATTCTTCCCCCTGATGAATGGGACATGGTTCAAAGGGTGCATCCCTCCACACTTTCGATATATGGCGCTGTAATCTCTCAACATTTTCGGAGAGGTGGTGGGTCCCAATGACCAATGATCTCTCTTTCCAAATGGATATGCATAGGCCCCCATAAGCTTCTGTAAGCTACAACCGAGAATTTAATTCTCTCAGAACACCTCCCCATAAGCTTCTACAAAAAATAGAGAATTTAATTCTCAATAAAGAAGAAAATCTTCCTCCTCTCAAACCCTAAGTAAAGAAAACACAGAGATAAAAATATCTTCCCTTTACTTATCGTATCATATCTAAAGGTTTAACCCTTTAAAATAATTTAGTTCTTTCTCTGGATCTGGGATCCACAAGACAAGTCTCCCATAAGGTGAGACTTTAATTCTCATCGGAAAGAACTTGTTCTTTATAACCAAAGATTCACAGAAGAACATAGATGGAAGGACGTGAAAAAGAGGGGGTTTATACTCCAGGAACTTAGTTCCTTCATAAACAAGAACTTAGTTCTTAACGAACCTGATCCCAGATCATCAAAATATTGATTTTGGTGATCGTTAATGGTTAAAATGCCATTAACAGAAGTTAAGCTTCTTTAAAAAACATGAACAAAGATTAAATCTCTAATGACTCAGCGCCTCACGTAATATTTATGTGAGCACCCAAAAGAAGCAGAAGACAGCGTCTTGTGTGATATCTGCGTGAGCGCACAGAAGCTCAGAGACTCAGCGTTTCACGTGAAAGGCACGTGAGCGCCCAAGGCCCATGAAAACAACGCCTCACGTGATAACACATGAGCGCCAGAAAGCAAAACAGATTAGTGCTTAGCACTATTTTAGCGCCTCACGTGATAGCACGTGAGCGCCAAGAAACATAGTGCCTCACGTGATAACACGTGAGCGGGAAAAAGGAACAGCGGCTTACGTGATATCACGTTAGCGCTAAAATAAGAAGGATATTATATCTTTTACTTAAGCTTGGGATTCTCTGCTTAGTGATTAGCACTGTTGGGTAATGTAAGACTCAAAACAGAGAATATGGCCCAGTGCCTAGCACCGTCGGGTAAAATAAAAGCCAAACACTTAGTCTGAAATAAACTGAGTCCCTGAAGTTTTAAACTTCTTTGATTTTAAATCAACTGAGCCCATAGGTTCATGATATCCAAGTTGATCTTAGTCCCATATACGACTAATGATCTCCATCCTATATCTTCCAAGTTAATGTAATACCCTAGCACGATCGTACGTTATTTAACAATATTAATTATTTTGAATTTTATTTTATTTATTATTTGGGTTGTGATTGTTTTGAATAGTATGTGTGTGCGTGAAACCCGTTATGGTGGTAGAGGATTTTTTTATTAATGTTTATCTGTAGACTAAATCCATATAAATCTTAAATAACAGATATATAATATTTAAATTATATGTATATATTTTCTGGTAGCCATACGTTCGGGATATTTTTATATATTAATTGTCGTCATGTTATTTGAACATCTCATGTTATTTTTATTGACCATTATCTATTACACTTAAATTCTAACGTTCTAAGATATCGTGTGTGATATTAGATTAGAATATATTATTTTAACGCTTAGATTTATGGTTTAAGGAGACTACGTATGTATATATTTTTCCAAATATATTTTCAGTGAGATTTAGTAGAGACGGATCGGAAGTTTGTAATACCATTCAAAATATTATTAGTTATATATAAACTATATATAATATACTTATACTAATATATATATATATATATCCTATTTATAATTAAAACTCTCGCTTTCTCACTCTGCTCATCTTTTTCTTTCTCTCCCTCGCATCTCTCTCTTTCTCTCTTTCGCATTTCTCTCTTCCTCTCTCCCCTCTCCGGTCACCTTGCCGTCAACTCCTCACCGACGTCGCCGACTCCCTTTCCCGAAACCTCCTCGTTACCAACCTCCATCACCCTCCTTGTCGCCATCTTCCCCTTCAAGCCTCAAACTTTCCGACCTTAAAAACCCAACCCCGATCACCTTCGTTGCCACCTACTCACACCCGACCACCATTGCCTCCTGCCCATCGCCTGCACCTTCTTCTTCATTTTCTGCCGTTGACTTTAACACCCCTTCATCTCCTCCGAACACAACCCCGCAACCTTTACCCTCTTTGCAGCACCATCCTCGTCGACCCTCGCCATCATCATCACCCCCGTTGAGGGAACCAAACACCACCTCCAACCATCGTCCTCGCCTCCATCACCTCACAGCCGAGACCCTATCTCCTCCTTCCCTCGAAACCTTCACCGTCGCCACCTTCCTCTTCATCTTCTTCCTAGAACCCAAATCCACATCCCTAGCCACCGATCCACTGCATCACATCGTCGAATGTACAGAACATCGCCATCATCTTTTCTCGGCAGAAACTATTTAAACTGAGCACCAACCTCATCGTCGGCCACCATCACCACCGTTATCACCTTCATCGAGTTCTTTCTCCAATCAAGATCCAAACTCCGGCCATCGCTTTGTCATCAACACCAATCGCCGTCGTCGTAGCAACCCTCTCTGCGATCACCAGCACCCACCTTTGCTGAGATGACCATCGACAGCAGTGCAATTTTTCGTCGACTTCATCGCCGAGCCAAGAAAGTTGGAGGTTGATTCGTGTTCCGTGATCATTCATATCCGTATTCATCGCGACCGAGGAAAGTTTACAACTTGCTACATGCTATAGTTGTATCTATCGTTGTAATATTACTTACTATTATTATTATACCGTTTTATGTAAATAATCCATATATTGATACTTAGTTAACAATAACAAGTTTATAATGTTATGTAAATTATATCTATAATTATTGTTTATAACAAACTATTCTAGTTTAGTAAATCGATAAATCGAAGGATAAGAATTAATATGGTTTATTTTCGTTACACTATTTATCACACCTAACGGTTACAACCGTATTTCATCACGATCTGTTTGCATGATATTATTAAAAATAAACACTTTATCAAATTTAATACACTATCTTGACATGCTTATAACTTGTCATCTTATTACTGATATTTCTATCTTGTTTGTGCCTGCTTACCTTTGATGCTTACCGATGCCCACAATCCTGACTTGTTGTCCTGATGGAAGTGACATGTTGTCTAGATAGACATAACCTGTATCTTCCTATTCCTGTGTTGGCATTAGGTAGATATTATTCATACCTGACTTGGAAAACGAAACTTGGGGAAATGGGAAAATCAAAAGTGTAACTTAAAAAGATATTACATGTTTCCGTGATTCCGAGGGGTAACGGACTAGAATCATTCTTGATTCATACATCTTGATCCATGATCCGGGAGGGGGGGGGGGGGTAACGGGATATATCTTGGTCCGTGGTCCCGGGGGATAACGGGATATATACTTTTGAGTTACATGCAGGAGTACATTCATTAGTTTCAAATACCTGTAAGATTGTTAACCAAGAAACACAGACTTGAGAATAGGCATGACATACATATTGCCTGTTGTTATAACACCCGTGATTGTTTTGTTTATACTCATACCTTATTTTTGCACGTGACTTCCTATATAGCACATGGTTCAGTTTATTATTATTATTATGATATTTATGACGCACTGACGTCTGGGTTTTGCATGGCCCAGTTCTTTTATCCTTATCGTAGGAAGATCGAGAATACTTTGCCAGGAAAGCTGAGCAGTGAAGAGCTTTCTGGTAATTTAGTTTAGTGATACTTAGATTTATTTTCTAGTTATGGTTTTGTCGTTGTGATCCATAAGGGACAAGGCTAGGATATTATTTCTTGTTGGATCTTTACTTATTTCCGTTATCTTTCTCGTTATTATTTATTGTGGCAGTTGGACATGTGATAATTAGATATTTATTTACTGTTCTTGATATCTGATTGACAGCTGTAATGTGACTATGAAAGGATATTTTCTTGCCATAGGTAGCATGGTTGGCTTTGTCACATACCGTATTTACATATTTTGGGAAGCGAGCGTGACAAGATTTTTTGGTATCAGAGCATAGGTTTTAAGTTAGCCGAGTTTGGTTTAATTTGTAGTTGGGTACTGTACCTAATACACTGACCTGAAAACCCGGAATTAGGAACGTGTCCTGCCACATTACTACCTTGACATTCTTGAATCTATAATTTATTGACTCCTTGTTTTATTGAATCGTGTTTTCGTTGTTAATTCTCTTCAATGTTCTTGGCTTCGGAATCATAGCGGGAAGAGATTCACAGGATTATCAGAGGCGTGTAGATGGCGCTGCATTACTTGGGGTTATACGTGGTATGCCGGAGAACAAAAGACGTCAGACAGAGCTGAACCAACGGTAGGCCAAGGCTTTTGAAGAGGGCTTACGGAAGACCTAACAAACTGCTATCACGACAGCTGGGAAGGAAGCCGTTCCTAGACCTGCTCATCATGAGAGTACTGTAGCGGACTTCAGAAAGCTCGATCCGGACACGTTTACAGGATTAGGGGAGCCATTATTGGCGGAGCAGTGACTAGTGGATACAGAGAATCTTCTAGTTGCCGCACAGATTCCGGATGGTGACTTGTTGGTGGATTACGCTCGCGAATGGTGACTTGTTGAGGAGACCCGTTTGGCAAAGCCAATCGGCTGGGCGAATTTTACATGGAGTTTCTTGGTGAAGTTCTTTCCGCAATCTGCTAGGAAGGAAATGGAAGAGAAGTTCATTAGCTTAAAGCAGAATGGCGGATCTGTTAATATACATGCGGCTGAGTGGACTCGGCTCAGTCGATTTGCGGGGCCCTTTCTTGCCAACGAGGTGGATAGGGCAAGGCGGTTCATGCGTAGTTTGGATGTGGAGATTCAGAGGCATATCACATTGTTGGGATTGACCACTTTCTCTCAAGTTCTCACGGCAGTTAGGGAACAACAGAGATTATCAGTGAGAGTAAAGGGCACTCAACAACAAGATGTTGTGGTGCGGAAGACCTCGTATGTACCAACCAAAGCTCCTAGATGTAAGAGCATTCCGGTTAACAGACAAGGGACAGTACATATGAAAAGGCCTTTCATATCAAATCAGAAAAGGAGCGTGGTTTGTGATTTTTGCCGTCTACCCAGTCACATGTAGAAGGATTGTCAGAGGAAGCTTGGAATCTTTTTAGTTTGTGGATCAGCTGACTATACGATTAGTATGTGCTCTTTGAAACTACGGTTGAGAGACGATGTCCAGAAAACACTACAAAAGCAGACTTATGGGTAGAAGCAGATTACTCAAATGCCTAATCAGGGATGAGCTTTCACCCTGACAGCCGAGGAGGCCAAAGCTTCAGACGATATTGTTTCAGGTATCCTACTTGTTTATAATTTTCCCGCATTGGCATTATTTGATTCAGGTGCATCACATTGCTTTATGTCATCCAAATTTATTGGTGCACACTCTATTCCACACACGGCACTATCTAGCAGTTGGGACATACACACGAGGAATGAGAGAATTATATCTAGTAGTGAATGCAAGGGTTGTTCTATTGTTATTTACGGACGGGAGTTGTTCGCAGATTTCTTGGTGATAGATACAGACAGTTATGACATTGTCTTGGGAATGTACTTTCTTGGCATTTTCCATGCTCACATAGATTGTAAAGCAAAGAAGGTGATTTTCTAAATTCCCGGACATCCGAAGTTCGAATTCTTAAGGGGCAGCAAATCAGTTGGTCCAATCGAATTTAGGGCTATGCCGACAAATGCTATTTTCTTGTCGATGGAAGTAACCAAGGAGGAAGCACTAGTAGTAGTTAGGGATTTCATGAATGTATTCAAGGATATCTCAGGTTTACCGCCAAAACGAGATATAGAGTTTGCGATTGATCTTATTCTTGGAACATCGCCAATTTCAAAGGCTTGTTATCCGATGGCACCGGTAGAACTGGAAGAGGTAAAGAGACAAGTTTCTGAATTATTAGAGAAGGGTTGGATTCACAGCAGCGGTTCCCCATAGGAAGCTCCAGTTCTTTTGGCTAAGAAGAAAGATGGAACGCGGAGAATGTGTATTGACTATCGAGAGTTAAATCGGGCGATCATTAAGAACAAGTACCCAATTCCTTGCATAGACAAATTATTCGAGCAACTTAGTGGCATGAGAGTATTCTCGAAGTTGGATTTGCGATCGGGTTATCACCAAGTTCGGATGAAAATAGAAGACATCAGCAAGGCAGCGTTCCGAACTCGATATGGGCATTACGAGTATTTAGTTATGCTATTTGGAGTTACTAACGCACCAGCGATATTTATGGACTTGATGAATCAGATCGTTTCACCATTTCTAGATCAGTTTGTGGTAGTATTCATTGATGATATTCTGGTCTAATCGAGGAGCAAAGAAGAGCATGAAGAACACTTAAGAATCACACTACAGATATTGAGACAAGAAAAGTTGTATACTAAGATGAGCAATTGTGAGTTTTGGCTCGATGAAGTGAAGTTCTTGGGTCATGTTGTATCCGGAGATGGAATTGCAGTTGACCCTGAAAATATTGCAGCTGTTCACGATATGCCGACTTCAAAAAATGTAGGGAAGATCAGAAGTTTTCTTGGGCTTGCTGGATACTATTGAAGGTTTGTGGAGAACTTCGCTCGGACAGCAGAAGCCTTAACCAAGCTAATACGAAAGGAAGTCCCGTTTGTTTGGTCCGAGAAGTGTACGTTAGCTTTTGAGGAGCTGAAGAAAAGGTTGACAACCGCTCCTATTTTAACAGTGCCAGATGGTTTTGGAGGATTAGTTATTCACAGCGACCAGTGACCATCTGGGAAAGGCGTGAGATGTGTTTTGAAGCAGCATGGAAAGGTTGTAGCTTATGCGTCGAGACAGTTGAAGACTTATGAGAAGAACTATCCAACTCACGACTTGGAACTAGCAGCAGTTATCTTTTCTCTAAAGATTTGGAGACACTACTTATTGGGTGAGAAGGTAGAGGTGTTTACTGATCACAAGAGCCTAAAGTATGTATTCACACAGAAAGAGCTCAACACGAGATAGCGTAGATAGTTGAAGCTGATGGCTGACTATGATCTTGATCTAAAATACTATCCGGAAAAAGTTAATATAGTACCGGATGGTTTAAGTCGGTTGCTAGCAATACAGATGTTGACTTCATAGAAGAAGATTATAGCGGATTTTCAGAGACTCGAGTTGGAGCTCGTACTACCAGATTCTTCGGGACAGTTGATGCAGTTGCAAATACAGTCATAGTTGATTGATAGCATTATGGCAGCACAGTTGCACGATCCTAGATTGCAGAAATTTCGAGGACAAGTAGAAGCAGGACTTCGAACAGATTTATTGATTTATGAAGATGGTTCTTTGAGATATGGAATTCATTTGTATGTGCCTAAAGGAGAAGTTCGTGAAGAAGTCATGAATGAGGCCTATAGTTCCTCATATTTGGTACGTCCAACAGGCACGAAGATATATAGAGATTTGCGACAGTACTTTTGGTGGGAAGGCATGAAAAGAGAGATTGCTCATTACGTGTCGAGGTGCTTGGTGTGTCAGCAAGTCAAGGCTGGATATCAAAGGGTAGCTGGTTTGTTGCAACCACATTCGATTCCCCAATGGAAGTGGGAACATATAACCATGGATTTCGTGACAGCATTACCATGGAGTCCAAAGGGCAATAACACAGTATGAGTGATTGTCGATCGACTGACCAAAACAGACCATTTCATACCATTTCGAGTTAGTTAGTCGACGGATGCTTTAGCAGAGCGGTACATGCAGGAGATTGTGAGATTGCATGAAGTAGCAGTGAGTATTGTTTCTGATCCTGATACCCGGTTCCTATCACATTTTTAGAGGAGTCTATAAGATAGTTTGGGAACTCGCTTGAAATTAAGTACGGCCTATCATCCTCAAACAGATGGACAGTCTGAGAGAACGATCCAAACTCTTGAAGATATGTTGAGAGCTTGCATGTTAGACTTCAAGGGTTCATGGAAGGATCATTTACATCTAGTAGAGTTCTCATACAATAACATTTTTTAGGTGAATATACAGATGGATTTCAAAGCTTTGTACGGTCGTAAGTGTCGCGAGCCAATATGTTGGGATGATATTGGAGAAAGAAGATTGTTGGGACCGGAACTGATTGTGCAAACTATGGAGAAAGTCAACTTGATTCGTGAGCATATGAAGGTGGCACAAGATTGACAGAAAAGTTGGGTTGATACTGGTAGAAGACCATTAGAGTTTGATGTTGGTGATCATGTGTTCTTGAAGATATCACCGACTAGGGGAGTAATATGGTTTGGTAGTCGATGCAAGCTTAGTCCTCGATTTGTGGGTCCTTTCGATATCATTGAGCGTATTGGAGAATTAGCTTATCGATTGGCTCTGCCACCATCCTTGGCAGGCGTTCATGATGTGTTTTATGTATCTCAACTTCGCATGTATATTCGAGATGAGACGCACGTCCTAGACCACTCGGAATTGACAGTGATGGAGGATTTGACTTATGAAGAGCAACCGATGGCTATTGTGGATCGACGAGAAAAGATTCTCAAGAATAGAGTGATCTCTCTAGTGCTTGTTTCGTGGGGAAATCGTTTGCATGGAGAATCTACTTGGGAACGTGAAGACGAAATTCGACAAAAGTTTCCACACCTATTTTCTTAGATCCGTATTTTTCCATTGTTCTTGTCTTTTCCTGTTTCTTGAATTTCGAGGACAAAATTCTTTTTGTGATTGGGTATAATGTAACACTCTAGCATGATCGTACATTATTTAACGATATTAATTAGTATTTTGAATTTTATTTTATTTATTATTTGGGTTGTGATTGGTTTGAATAATATATGCGTTTATCCGACCCGACCCACTTGCGTGAAACCCGTTATGGTGCTTGAGTATCTTTTATTAATATTTATTCGTAAAATAAATCCATATAAATCTTAAATAACAGATATATAATATTTAAATTATATGTATATAGTTTCTGGTATCCATACGTTCGGGATATCTTCATATATTAATTGTCATCATGTTATTTGAACATCTTATGTTATTTTTATTGATTATTATCTATTACACCTAAATCATAACGTTCTAAGATATTGTGTGTGATATTAGATTAGAATATATTATTATAACGCTTAGATTTATGATTTAAGGAGGCCACGTATGTATATATTTTTCTAAATATATTTTCAGTGAGATTTAGTAGAGACGAATCGGAAGATTGTAATACCTTTCAAAATATTATTAGTTATATATAATATATATATATAATATACTTATATATATATTTCTTATTTATAATTAAAACTCTTTCTTTCTCTCTCTCCCCCCTTCTCTCTTTCTCTCTCCCGCGTTTCTCTCTTCTTTTCTCCCCTCTCCGATCACCTTGCCCTCAACTCCTCACCCACGTCGCCGATTCCCTTTCCCGAGACCCTCATCGTTACCAACCTCTATGACCATCCTCATCACTATCTTCCCCTTCAAGCATCAAAATTTCTGACATCAAAAACCCAACCCCGATCACCTTCGTCGCCACATACTCACACCTGATCACTATCGCCTCCTGCCCATCGCCTACACCTTCTTCTTCATTTTCTGCCGTCGACTCCAACACCCCTCCATCTCCTCCGAACACAACCCTATAACCTTTACCCTCATCGTAGCACCATCCTCGTCGACCTTCGCTATCATCATCACCCTTGTCTAGGGAACCCAACACCACCTCCAGCCATCGTCCTTGCCTCCATCACCTCACAGCCGAGACCCCATCTCCTCCTTCCCTCGAAACCTTCACCGTCTCCACCTTCCTCTTCATCTTCCGCCTCAAACCCAGACCCATAACCCTAGCCGCCGATCCAACTGTATCACGTTGTCGACTGTACTGAACATCGCCATCATCTTTTCTCGACAGAAACCAACTAAATCGAGCACCGACCTCATCGTCGGCCACCATCACCACCGTCATCACCTTCATTAAGTTCTTCCTTCCATCAAGATCCTAACTTCAGCCATCGCTTTGTCGTCAACGCTAATCGCCGTCATCGCATCAACCCTCTCTGTGATCGCCAGCACCCGCCTTTGCCGAAACGACCATCGACAACAGTGCAATTTGTCGTTGACTTCATCGCCGAGCCAAGCAAGTTGGAGGTTGATTCATGTAACGTATTCGTTCGTATCCGTATTCGTCGCGACAGAGGTAAGTTTACAACTTGCTACATGCTATATACTTATATCTATCATCGTAATATTACCTACTATTATTATTATACTGTTTTATGTAAATAATCTGTATATTGATAATTAGTTAACAATAACAAGTTTATATTTGCAGTTTATAATTTTATGTAAATTATATCTATAATTAGTGTTTATAACAAACTATTCTAGTTTAGTAAATCGATAAATCGAAGGATAGGAATTAATATGGTTTATTTTCGTTACACTATTTATCACACCTAACGGTTACAACTGTATTTCATAACAACCTATTTGCACGATATTATTACAAATAAACACTTTATTAAATTTAATACACTATCTTGACATGCTTATAACTCGTCATCTTATTACTGATATTGCTATCTTTCTTGTACCTTCTTTACCTGCTAACAATCTTGACTTGTTGTCCTGATGGACGTGACATGTTGTCTAGATAGACATAATATGTACCTGCCTGTTCCTGTGTTGGAATTATGTAGATACTATTCATACCTGACTTGGAAAAAGAAACCTGAGGAAATGGGGAAATCAAAAGTGTAAATTTAAAAGGATATAAAATGTTTCCGTGGTTCCGGGGGGTAACGAAACATAATCATTCTTGATTTATACATCATGATCTATGATCCTGGGGGATAACGGGATATATCTTGGTCCATGGTCCCGTGGGGCAATGAGATATATACTTTTGAGTTAAATGGAGGAGTACATTCATTAGTTTCAAATACCTGTAGGATAGTTAATCTAGAAACACAGACTTTAGGATACGCGTGACATACCTATTGCCTGCTTTTATAACACCTGTGATTGTTTTGTTTATACCCGTACCTTATTTTTGCACGTGAATTCCTATATAGCACACGGTACAGTTTATTATTATTATTATGATATTTATGACGCACCGACGTCTGGGTTTTGCATGGCCCAGTTCCTTTATCCTTATCGCAGGAAGATCGAGAATACTTTGACATGCAAGCTAAGCAGTGAAGAAATTTCTGCTAATTTAGTTTAGTGATACTTAGATTTATTTTCTATTCATGGTTGTGTCATTGTGATCCCATAAGGGATAAGGCTAGGATATTATTTCTTGTTGGGTATTTACTTGTTTCTGTTATCTTTCTCGTTATTATTTATTGTGGCAGTTGGACATGTGATAGTTAGATATTTATTTACTATTCTTGATATTTGATTGACAGCCGTAATGTGACTATAGAAGGATATTTTCTTTCCATAGGCAGCATAGTTGGCTTTGTCACATACCGTTGTTTACTGCCGAAAGACGCGACCGGGATGTTGGGACGTCTGGCCTGAATTTTGGGGGCAGATGCTATTGGTTTTATCTGTCCACCTCTCCGAAGATGCTAAGTTGATTTATGGCACCGTGTATCGGAGGTTTGGACAGATGCGGCCATTGTAGCAGACTTCGTCAGATTCCCCCTCGTTTGTGAGGGGTTTTTGATTGTGGGGACGCTCTTCCCTGCAGGCGCAAGCCCCTGCAGTTAATTACGTTACCGCGTAGCGATAACCACTTTCTCCTTCTCCAGATGTTCACTTCATGTCGTGTATGTTTATTTTGTTTTAGGTTGCTCGTGGATTGTATACGGAGACTAATTTATGTTGTCACCCGTAGGGCGTGGATTAGTCCAAATCCGTATTTTCTTAGATTTGGGTTTGGGTTGGTTTAAGGATCGTTAATCTCATTTGAGATTAAGATCAACTTAATATTTGTTAAGGATACGTTAGTCTAAGTTCTAGACTAAGATCTACTTAACAAGGTTTTAGGATCATTTAGATCCAATCAAAAGAGCATTTGGGCTCTATTGCTTTAGTTTACGGAAGTTACGTTCCATTGGGTTTAAGGACATCATAGTCCATGAGTTTAAGGGCCTCATAGTCCGTAGGGTTTAAAGACACCATAGTCTGTAGGGTTTGGTTTAGGGACGTTGCGGTCCATTGGGTTTAAGGACATCATAGTCCATGAGTTTATGGACCTCATAGTCCGTAAGTTTTAAAGACATCATAGTCTTGGTTCTGGTTTAACCAGTTTGGGGATGCACTAAAAGTTATTGATTATTAGGACCCTCCACCTCTCTGAAGACGTTGAAGAATTACAACGACATGTATCAGAGGTCTGGAGAGATGTACCCTCGAACCAGTGAATGTTCATCAAAGATTTGATGATCTTGTTTGGGACTAAGTCCAATAAAAAGCACATGGGCTCGGTTGATTATGAGTTTTTAGCCAACTTAGGCTCAGCCCACTGAGTCTTTATCATTTCTCTTTTCTTTTGAATAAAGTGCTGGACACTTGCTAGGACACTGTCCTTTCTCTGTGCACACAATGCTAAGCATTTATATGGGTTCTGACATTCACTTTTTTTTCTATATGAGTGTTGAACACTCTTCATGGTGCCGGGCCCTTCTTGAGGAGCGCAGAGCGCTCTGTGTTAAACAGCGCCTATGTGAGGAGCACATGGGGCGCTTGGCACTGAGCGCCAACATTTGAGTGCTAAGCGCTCTTTATTGAGCAGCGCCCACGTGAGGGGCACATGGAGCGCTTGGCGTTTGGCACCAATCAGTGAGTGCAGAGCGCTCTTTTAAAAATAGTGCTCACGTGAGGAGCACGCGGAGTGCTTGGCGCCAATCAATGAGTGCAGAGCGCTCTTTATAAAATAGCGCCCACGTGAAGAGCACGCGGAGCGCTTGGCGCCAACCAATGAGTGCAGAGCGCTCCTTATAAAAACAGCGCCCAGTGAGGAGCACATGGAGCGCTTGGTGCTGAGCGCCAGACTTGGAGCGCTGAAGCGCTTCTTTGGCAGTTCTGGTTAATTCTGTGCTCTGAGAATTCAATTCTCGTTTATAAGAGACTTTGTCTCATGGATTTAAGAACCGAGTTCTTTTTTACGAGGAGATACTATGATCTCTTTTGTTTTTCCTTATGAGAGACTTTGTCTCATGGACCGAAGAACTAAGTTCTTCTTTTTATGAAGAGAGACTTTGCCTCATGGATCTAAGAACTAAGTTCTTCTTTTGTGAGAGTTAAACTCTCAAATATGGAGGAGATGTTATGATCTCTCTTCTTTGTATTTACCTTGAAGAAGGTTCTTCTTCTTAGAGCTTGCTCTCGTTTTTGAAGTTTCTTCAAGTTAATGGGGGGGGGGGGTTCCTCTGTGCAAGGCTTGAAATCTTGTGTCCTTTATATAGGGAAGGCTGATTTGTTGAATCAGTTAAGGAAATATCTCATTGAGATATCTCTGATTGATTTATGGATTTTATCCACCGTTGGATCTTTGATCCAAGGACTTCTGTTTTACAGAAGAGATCTTTCTTGTTTTTAACAAGATTGGGAAAATATCTTCCCATACAGAACTTATTCTGTATTTTGGTGATTTTTAATCACCATCGGATCTTTGATCCAACGGTGCTCTGATTTACAGAGCGCAATCTTTCTTGTTTGGAAAGATTTGAGAAGTATTTCCTCAACAGAATTAAATTCTGTAATTTTGATGATTTATTCATCTTCGTTGGATCCTTGATCCAAGGGTGGAGAACATTTAGTTCGAGCGCTGGCGCTCTCGTGCTTTGCACGTGAGGCGCTGCCTCAGAGTCTTTGACTCTTGGCGCCTGCGCTCTTGGCGCTGGCGCTCTCGTGCTTTGCACGTGAGGCGCTGCCTTAATTTAAATTTTGAATTTTGAACAGAGCTTTGCTCTGATTGGGGGAAACAAATACCCTCCTACCGTTGCGCTAACGTGGCTCACACGTGAGTGCAGCGGTGGTAGCTTTTCCATCGTTGGATCAACTTGGAAGTTGGATCGACTTCCAGCGCCTATAAATAAGGCCTCTGGACCTTTGAGATGACTTCTGTTCATCTTCTTGTTTTCCTTTTCTTGAGAATTTAATTCTCCTTCAGAGCTAAGTTCTCTGCTTTCAGAAACTCTTTTTAGAGTCAAAACTCTGCCCAAATTTGTTAAGAATTGAACTTATTAACAGATCTTTGCTCTTCTTAGATCGTAGATCTTAAATTTTTTTAGGGTTTTACCCATTAACAGAGCTGTGCTCATCTTTAGATCATAGATCTTCAGGATATATAAAAAATTTTAGGGCGATTTTAACCTTTGAACTAGAACACTGTTCATCTTCCATGAAGAACTCTTAGAGTTTGTTCACAGATCTTGAAGATCTTGGAGTTTTTACTCAGTAAAAGCTTTGCTTTTTAGGGTTTTGATGGATGATTCCATCGTTTCCATAGAGCATAGCTCTTTAGAGTTTTTGGGGGAATTTTTATTCCCTTCATCATTAATTTTGACAGATGTCATTTCTGTTGAAGAGCGCTGCTCTCAAGGGAGTTTTACTCCTTGGCCCAATGAGTCTCTCATTAAATGAGAATCCTTGTAGGATTCCCTCATTAATGAGTGACTGTCTAATCAATGATGAGCTGTCATCTTGATTTTGTGGGTCCCCTTTGGTCCCTTTCCACTGCATTGCAGTGTGGTACAAATTTAAAGTACCAAATGTCAGAATTTTGACTGTAGCATTGACAGCTAACCCTTGTTCTTTTTTTGCGCAGGTACCATGTCTTTTGACACCTCTTTCCCGTTTATTCGTCCGGAGAGCGCATTTGATGACGCACCAGTAGATCGGGAATTTTTCGCACTGATCAAAGATCACGACCCGGAGCAGAAGTCTCTTCATTTATGGGGGTTGTGGTACAACCAGATCATTCAGGGTCGACGCAGCTTCTCTTGTGCGACGCCTTCAGAGCCGATCTCCACTATTCACTACGCCGACTCACCCAAGGTGAACTATGCCGTAGAGGAGGTCAACTGGACTTCGGAGGGTCCCCTTCAGCCCTCTATGGCCGCGATACCCGTACAGCCGCCGATGGCTTTAGATATTCTGGGGCGGCGCATATGTCAAGGCGAGTCACGCCCTTGGGGACAAGCGTACATGATCGGTTTGACTCCCCGCCATTCAGCCGGATATCTGAAATGGGCCCGGTACATCTTGTCGGCCAAGAAATCGCTGCAGCTGAAGCTCGGGATGTACCCCACGATTTATGCTTCTATCTTCTAGTATTCCATGCCACCTGTATGGTGGGTCAAAGCTTTTTTGGAACAATTGAACTTCCCGACTCAAACCTTTCTCCTATCAGATCGGGAAGTTTCAATCTCTTTGGAGGAGTTCGCGGAGATCTCCGGCTTGCCTGTCAGAGGGGAACATTATGAGGAGATATTACCCCCTGACGAGTACATTTTCGCCACTCGATCAGTAGTGATGGGTCTTGTTCCCTCATAAAAATATCAGGAAAAACCCCAATGGGGCATCACGTGCTCACACGTGACCAAGGGTCACGTGCTGATACGTGATGGTTTCCTGGGGACTCTGCTATAATAGAATTGAATTCTAATCAACAAGAGTCACGCGCCCACACGTGATGGGCCTTTAAACCTAAAGAAAGGGATTAAAAGATATAATAAAACAGCAACGAATACCCCAATGGGGCATCACATGCCCACACGTGACCAGAGGTCACGTGCAGACACGTGATGGGTTCCTAAGCTCTCTGATTAATAGAATTAAATTCTAATCAAACAATCAATCAGTGGAGTCACGTGTCCACACGTGATGGGCTTTTAAACCCACTGAAAAGAATTAAAAGTATAATAAAATAACAAGGAAAAACCCCAATGGGGCATCACGTGCTCACACGTGACCAAGGGTCACGTGCTGACACGTGATAATTCCTGAGTTCTTTAAAACAACAGAATTAAATTCTGGTTAAATGCTTAATCGGGGGGGGGGGGTCACGTGTCAACAAGTGATGGGATCCTAAAATCCCTGAAATAATAGAATTAAATTCTAATTAAGGAAAATAAAAAACCCCAATATTTTCTTAGATTTTTCCAAACAAAAAGATTGCGCTCTGTAAGAGGAGCACCGTTGGATTAAAAATCCAATGGTGATTAAAAATCCAATGGTGATTAAAAATCACCAATTTATGGAAAGATTTTATACAAGGAAAGATTTCCCTGAAATTTGTGAGGAATAACAGACAAAATATCTTTTGGATTAAAAATCCAATGGTGCATAAAATTCACTGGGTTATCTAAAAGATCATGTTGGTTACAAAATCAATTAAAATCTTTCAAGGAAAGATTGACTAAACAAGCTGATTCTTTTCTTTCTCCTATAAATAGGAGCCAAGAAGGGAAGAAAAAAGCTACTTTTTTTGGAGAGATACAACAACAGAGAGAAAAAAGAGAGGAGAATTTAATTCTCAAGAGAGAAAAAGAAGATCTCTTCAGAGGAAAAAAAAACTCTAGGTGAGAAAAAAGAAGAAGTTCATTCTACAAGCTCCCACAAAATAAAAGGGAATTTAATTCTCAAAACTAAGAGTTTAACTCTTCTGAACAAGAACTTAGTTCTTCCTTTGGTGGAGGATCTGCAGAAGCAAATCTCCCCATAAGTTGAGAATTTAATTCTCATCGGGAAGATTCTGCCATGCAGATCCAAAACTTAGAGGGAGGATTGAGTTTAAAGAATTTAATTCTTCCAAATTCATAGGAATTTAATTCCTCCAAATGAAACCAGGGTTTAACCCTACATAAGAATTTAATTCTTCCAAATACATAGGAATTTAATTCCTCTAAATGAAACTAGGGTTTAACCCTACATAAGAATTTAATTCTTAAAACAAGAGACTTAAAGCTCTCCATGCACGTAAAGATCAAGTATCCAACATGATCACGTGGTAACATGTGACCCTTCATCCCAACGAACAAAAAGGAATGAATAAGGCATGCTCACGTGCCCCCACGTGACCCTTTAATGGACTCCTCAAAATAAGAAAGAATTAGCCCAGAGGCAATGCCTCACGTGCTCCCACGTGACCCTCAAAATAAAAGAGAACAAAGCCAAAGGCAGTACTGATCTAGGGCGCCTCACGTGTCCCCACGTAACCCCTGACAAACACCCTTTTCCAAAGAATAAAATAGGGGAAGACAGAGGAATTGATGCCCAACGCAGAGGCATTGTCACGTGTCCACACGCGATGATTTCAAAGACTAAAAGTGTTTAACACTTATTTGAATATTCTGAGAACAAAATAAAGGAAGTCTGGCCCCATCTTCAGATGCCTCACGTGACCCCAGGTGACCAATTCAATTTTAGTGTTTAACACTACTTTAACCGCTTCGTCCTTAGTGTTTAACACTATTTTCAGCACATCACATTGGAGCACGTGATCGCCAAATATGCTTTAGTGTTTAACACGATTTTCAAACCAATCTTAGCCCAAATTGGCTAAGTTTTCAAGAGGCAAGCCTCTCCTTCAACTGAACCTCAAAATTGATCATTTCATATGATATGCAGAGTAAAGCCCAGAGCTATAATGAAGGGTTTAGTGCGTAGCCAAAGACAAAATGTTGTCAGAGCCCCCAAATCCCTGTCTAGCATTGCTAAATAAAGAAGAATTGAAACCAAACAAATGTTCAACTTTTTCAAACCTAATTGGACTTAGCCCAAGTTGGCCATAAGTCCTCAATTTAGATTTAAATGAGCCCATGTGCTCATAATCTAATTAATTGATCTTAGTCCCAAATTGGACTACAGATTTCTTAATCAACATTGGTTCAAGGGTACATCTCTTCACTCCTTTGATGTTTGTCGTTGTAATCCTTCAACGTCTTCAGAGAGGTGACGGGTCCCGATGACCAATCATTCCATGGACTGTGGGGTCCCTAAACTCATAGACTATGACGTCTATAAACTGGACTGTGGGGTCCTTAAGCCCATGGACTATGATGTCCTTAACCTCGGACTGTGGGGTCCTTAAGCCCATGGACTATGATGTCCTTAACCTTTACAGACTATGATGTCTTTAAACTGGACCGTAATGTCCTTAAACTAACACTGGACCACCATGTCCTTAAATTGGTAATGGACCGTAATGTCCTTAAACTAACATTGGACCGTAATGTCCTTAAACTAACGTTGGACCACCATGTCCTTAAACTGGTAATCGACCGCAATGACCCTAAACTAAACAATAGAGCCTGAATACTCTTTTGTTGGATCTAAATGATCCCGTTAAGTTGATCTTAGTCTAAAATTAGACTAACGTATCCTTAACATACGTTTAAGTTGATCTTAGTTTCAAATGAGACTAACGTATCCTTAAACCCAACCCCAAACCCAAATCTAAGAAGATACGGATTTGGACTAATCCACGCTCTACAGGCGACAACATAAATTAGTCTCCGTATACAATCCACGAGCAACCAAAAACAAAACAAACACACACGACACGAAGTGACCATCTGGAGAAGGAGAAAGTGGTTACCGCGATGCGGTAGCGTAATTAACTGCTGGGGCTTGCGCCTGCAGGGAAGAGCGTCCCCACAATCAAAACCCCCTCAAATGAGGGGGAATCTGACGAAGTCTGCTATATCGGCCGCATCCGTTTAAACCTTCGATACATGGTGCCATAAATCAACTTTGCATCTTCGGAGAGGTGGACGGATAGCACCAATTAGCATCTGCCCCAAATTCAGGCAAGACGGACCTACGCGGTCGCGTCCCCGTGTTCGGAGGGGAACATATTCGGGCACGTCCGGTGGGACCTTTTCCTCTTTCCACTCCACACTTCGTATGTCGTGTTCGCGAACGAATCGCGGTTTAATATGGTTGCCCTTGGGTTCGAGGTATTAAGATTTGGTGTCTTGCTCCGTGCAGAAAACAGAAGATCAATGGCTTCAAGCTGCTCCAGCTGCAACTGCAGCTCCCGTTCCGCCTCATCTGGAGGTGTAACCTACGGGCCCCAAGCGGCCTCCCTTTTCAAGATGCCAGTGGATCAAGTAACTCAAGCTACCATTGGGCTGTTCTTTGGGACCATGATCCCACCGATGAGCTTCAATGCCCCGCTGCTGTCGCAAGAAGCCCCAAAGAAGTCGGTCTTTGATCGACTTACCACTGCCGCGGCCCCTCTCAACTGGTCACCCAAATCCAATGCCTCAGTTTTTAACTGACTGGGCTAGAATGCCAACAAACCCGCGATACCTGAAGCAGCCATCCCAAAGCGAATAGCCATTCCGGCTCAAGCGGAAGAAATCATCAGAGAGGCTTCTTCTGCCAAGAAGTCAGTCTTCACAAGGCTGGCCATTCCGGCTCCCGCTCCAGGCGAATTTCTCAAAGCTGCTTCTCCTTCCCGGAGGTCTATCTTTGACAGATTAGACATTGCTTCTCAACGGACATCGGTCTTTAAGAGGCTGACGCCGGCGACAACCCTTCACCAAAACAGCGGCATGATGAAGTCACCCCTACAGCTGAGACGATCCTATCCACACGACATACTCGCCGTCGTCACTGGTGCCGAGTAAGGAAGGCTGGGGGCAGCTCCCCTTCTAGACTGACTCCGCCAGCTCCCATGGTGGAAATCGATGCTGCTGTTTCGACTGGGTACAGCTTCGAACCGCTTATGAGGGTCCGTAAGAACTCTCCAACTGCCACGCTGTAAAAATCTCCTCCACCCATGGAGAATGATACAGAAAAGAAGCCGGAGCAGCCTCCTCAGCGGCTGTCCTCCAAAATTTACAAAGTCTGGCGACATGTCCAGGAATCGGCGATTAACTAGTACTACTCTCGCCGACCAAAGAAGATTAAAGCTCGGCAAGAAAAGAGCCATCCCGTGGTACCACAGAAGATGTCATCCATCTGGGTGCCCGCTGCAACGGCTCCCTCAACGTCAACCGCTCACAAGAGAAGGAGGCCGGAAAAAGCCCCTGTGACCGCGGCGAACCGCAAGGATGCTGAATCTAAACGCCCCAAGTCTGGGGGCATGGTAACACATACCGTTTATATGGCTTCCGGAAAAGAGGAAAGCCGTGCTTCTGCGGGTCATCGACCGCTTACCCGATCGATAACACAGGCTTAGGAGCAACAGCGGCAAAAGCTTTAGGAGATGCTGACTGCAATGGCCGCACTCACCGGGACGAAAGAAAATCCAGATACCTCAGATCAGCGTCAGGAACAAGAAACTGATGCTGAATTCCTCCGAAGAATGCTCGAGAGGAAAGAAAAAGAGGCCGCGGAATAGGCGGCTAACATAAAACGAATGGCTCTTTTGTTCCAAGACATGGCCGGGATGATATTACAGCCGGAACCTCCAGCTGAAGACCCCCCGATTATCATTGAAGACGACAGAGGGGAGACATCGAACCCTCCTCCGGCTCTTTCAGCAGCCAAGGAGGAGACCATCTCCAAGGCCGCTCTGGATGATTACATCGCTCAGCAAATACGAGCTCATCATGCGAGCGAAACGGCATGGCAGATCGTTAAGATTGGACGACCATATTCGGGCTGATATGACCAAATAAGGTACCCTCCGGGATATACGATCCCCAAATTCCACGTATATAAGGGGACGGAAAATCCACATCAGCACGTCGCTCAATTCAGGGCTCTATGTGGCAACACTGGAGGCGACGACAAACTGTTGCTTCGCCAATTCGTCAGCAGCTTGTCGGAGACAGCGTTCGAATGGTACTCTAAACTCCCGAATGACTCTGTCAAGACATTTGCAGAAATGGAGCTGTTGTTGACGCAAAGATTCGCAAGCGCTAGCGAGCGTACTCCGATTACCACAATAATTAACGCCAGGGTGAAGCCAGGCGAGACATTGGTCCAATACGCAATACGATGGCGGAATCTGTGGTCGAAGTGCGAGCAGCGCATCGAAGAGGCACCTGCGGTAGGCATGTTTGTGGGTACTCTCGACCCTCAAGCGACCATTTCACAATTCATGATGTTCTTCAAGCCGACCACTTTCCAGTCCTTGATTGATAAGCTGGCCCAAATGGACCAGATGGGCCACAGGCCTTCCTCTTCGAAGCTGGAGCCGCGGAATGAAAAAGGGAAAGGGAAAGCGACTTTCGTCGGCAATGCTCAACAACAGCCCAGTGGTCCAAAATTAACTGATCGCCTAGACGAGAGACAGCAATTCTATAATGAGAAAATAAAGCGCCCTTATTCGTTTCCCCGGGACAAAAAGAGGAGATTGTTCGAGCTGGCGATGAGTAACATTCTCATTAATTTGCCAAATCCAAAACGCCCATTACAACCCGGTGAGGCTAATAATCCCAATTATTGCCCCTATCATCAAGCGATAGGCCATCCGATTGAAGATTGTTTCGTCTTTAAAGGCTGGATTGAAGATCAATACCAACAGGGCAAATTCACCCTGTCCGAGAAGTGGAAAGTAAGCCCGCCTCAACCGCATGCTCTGAAAAGGGGGGACACACCGGGGGCATCGTACTCTTTTGTCGAAGAAGTTCCATGGGAGGTCGCTCTTTCAGCCAAAACGAAAAGAATGCTGAAGGATCTCCAAACATGTCCGGCGATCAAATGGGAAGGTCCGCTGGAACAGGAAATCATCAAGGGAATGCTGAAACCGCGCCCGACTCCAAAAATTGGTGGTGATAGTCAAATTGTCCACACCCAGCTGTCAAAGTCTTTGAAGAAAAAGAAGAAGATAAAAAAGCCAGTGAAGCCCGGTGACAAGCGCACGGACCTGCGAAAACATATCGACGTGCTGGAAGAATATAACCAGAAGGCGCGAACCCCGGCCACACTTCAAGAGTTTCTCAGCCACGTCCTTGAGGACGTAGATGATGGCAATGGAGAAGAATCGTCGGATGAACCTGAGGATTATGTGGCAAGCTGCCATGTGATCTCTCACTCGTCGATAAAATATAGAGAAGCTCTGGATGCAGAGAAACCGGGGGCAGATCCTGAGCCGGAACTTCTAGGACCATCGGACGAAATGATTGATGCATTCCTGAACGAATCTCTTCTGAAAAGCAAAACTGATCGAGAGCGCGAGATGGACATATTTTAAAAAGCCAAACGTCGGCGACTGGATGAAAGGGTTGAGGCACCCCGACCGGACCAAGGCATGCACGCGACAGACAAGAGTAGGCTTAAAACGAAGAAAAAGTTCGCCAAAACCATATCGATGGGAATGAAGCTGCCACCCTCCGAGGGAAACACTTCTGATGAGATACACCTTAATGAAGAAGATGTGCATCCTAACTACTGTCTATATCATCGAAGGATTGCGCACCTACTGAAGAGTGCATAGCCTTTAAAAACTGGTGGCAGGGATATGTTGCCCACCGGCAGCATTTCAAGCGGATGAAGCGCAAAACTCGTCGAGAGCAAAGAAGCGCGACAGACGAGTGTAAAAGAATTGCCGGCAACTGTCATATGGTTGACTCCAAGGGATTGCAAGTTCTCACCTTCGGGAGAGATTCTGAAGAAGAAATGACTCTTGGCCCTCTCTTCAAAGAATCCACCTCGGGAAAAGAGGAAGAACCGAAGAGCTGCGAGAACATTCAACTGCGCAATCGCACATTACCTGAAAAGAATCTCGGACCCATAAACAAGGGATCGAACAAAAAGGATAAGGGGAAAGAAAAGGTCCCTGAGGATATTACCCTCGATGACCAAGCCGTCGAAGAGCTGACAGCCAAGGATCCGCCAAAGAAAAACAAGGTGGACTACAATGTTCTGGCACACCTGAGGAAGATACCTTCACAGCTAAGCATTCTCGACGCCCTTCTGCTATCCAAAGAGGCGAGAGATTCTTTGATCAAGGCACTATAAGAGCCCAAGCAATTCCAAGCTTTCCTCGCCGAAGAAAAGATGAAGGACGAACTGGAAGAAGTGCACACAGCTGATATCACCTTCGGCGATGAAGATCTCCCCCTCAGGACGTGTGAGCATAACCATCCCCTTTATGTCTCTGGATACTGTCATGATATTAAGATAGGCAAGATCTTGGTTGACAATGGGTCCTCCGTCAATCTCCTCAATGTAAGAGTATTGAAGGAAATCTGCATGAGCGTTCAACACCTCGCTCGGGATAAGATCACTATTTCCGGGTTTGACTCCCAATCATCAAGGACGCTCGGGTCTGTGATACTGACGCTACGCTTTGGGCTGCTCGTCACGGACATTAAATTTGACGTCATTGACGACAAGACATGCTACAATGCTTTGCTCGGCAGGTCTTGGTTACACGAGTACAACATCATCCCTTCTACACAACATCAGTGTATGAAGTATTTCAAGGATGGTCACGAGTATACCGTGACAGGGGAGCTGAACCCATTCTCCGTGAATAAAGTCTGAAAGTATGAAGATGCAAAATACTTCTTACCAGATTTCGAAGACACGGAAAGATGTCACAAACCAAAGAACAAAGCTATCACTACTATTCCGGTCTTCGGGAGTGATATCGAGGAGGAAGAAGAAATAGTTTATTTAGGGCCGCCCCAATACAACAAGCCGGGGCCGTCCACCCCTATGTTGATCTTCGGCGGCGACTCGGAAGATGAGGTTAATGCCGTATTTTCTGTTCGGCCATCAATACAAGCCTTCGCTGGCGATAATCGGAGTTTACAAATTGCCATGGTTCCGCAAAAGCATCACAAAGAGCTAGACGCGCTTGATACCTACAGTGTGGAAGAACTGCAGACATTCTACGTCCCTCCCAGGCGAATAGATGAAAAGGCTATCTTCTTTTATCAATCCACGGAAACTAAAGTGGAGAAAGAAGTCTGGCATTATGCTGACTCGACACTTGATAGACTTCATCCCATCCGACTGCCCAGATACTACACAGCAGGATTGAAGAGGCTGTTGAGGCGCCAAGGCGTACCCTTCAAACAGACTGCTCGACAAGCTCAGTTCTACAACAGGATCTGGAACGTCCCCGGATCTCAGCGAAAATTGCCCAGCGGGAAAATGGAAACGATCGGGCTTGGATATGTTCAATCCAAGAAATGGGAACGATTCCATGACTGCTACGTTATACATGACTTCGATGAAGAAGGAAATGCTCTGTTAGAAGGCCCTAACCCTGAACCGAAACGAGGTCCCGCCATGAAAATGCCAAGTCCGTCGTTTGAAGAGAAGATGGACAAGCTAATAAGGGAAGCGGGTCAAAAGGTTCGGGATGACTATGACGAAGATCGTGAAAAAGACGGTGTCTCGAAATAAGAGGGACTAGCATGAGAGACTGCATGAAGCTCTCTGGGCATATCGAACCACGTTCAAAACAGCCATGAACACAACGCCGTATGCATTGGTATTCGGCACAGAAGCGGTACTCCCCCTCGAGATAGAGTTACCCTCTCTAGGAGTAGCGGTTCACTACGAGCTAACAGATGAAGAAAATGCTCACCTTCGGCTTGAGGTGCTCGACGCCCTTGATGAAACCCGGCTCATGGCGCAACAAAACCTTGAGGCTTACAAAGCAAAGATGACGCGCTCATACGAGAAATTGACTAGGCCGAGGAGATTCCGCCAAGGTGAACTTGTGCTAGTAGTCAAAAGACCTATGATCCCCAATCGTGCCAAACGGGGAAAATTCGAGCCGAACTATGAAGGCCCGTACATCATAGACAAAGTTTACCAGGGTGGAGCCTATCTGCTCATGGAAATGCATGGTGAAAGACCTTTTAGGTCAATAAACGGTCGCTTCCTGAAAAAGTACTACGCCTGACGAGTTACGGCCCAGGTCAACGATAGACGACGACGACTATGTCCGCTCGCTATCTTCCTAAGCCCAAACTCTATAAGTAGTAGCCGACAACGGACCGAAATGTCCTAAAACTAACAACGGTCCGAAATTTCCTAAAACTAACAACGGACCGAAACGTCCTAAAACTAACGATGGACCGAAACGTCCTTAAACTAACGATAGACTACTATGTCCTAAAACTGGCTATTGACCGAGACATCGATAAACTACTACGGACCGCAGCATCCTAAGGCTGACACAAAAAAATAAATAAAAAAAAATAAGAAGAAAACGGTATGTCCATAAGCAAAATGGACACGGATGAAAACCCGAAAGGGCTCCGTGAGTAAGAACAGCAGGGCTACCGGCGAGTTTTCTGAAAACCCGAAAGGACGCAAGCTCGTTAAAAGACACTTGCAAGGTCCTCTCGACCCTGTAAGGAGAAATCACCTGCGTGAGATCCTTACGAATCACAAGGGAGCAACACACTTAGGGATCTTCATGATTCCTAAGGAGAAATTACACTTGCGAGATCCTCACGACTCGTAAGGAGAACCCTCCTTTGAGACCTTCACGGCTCATAGGATTCAAAAGCCTTAAGCTACAGGGATCTGAACCTGTTCTTAAGCCATCACAACCTCCAATTCTGCCCTACAAGCGGTTCAATATTGACCCTTGTATACAATCCACGGGCGCGAATAAACATTTCCCTAACAAAGTACCACCAGAGACCGGGGATATGCTCATATAGCAAAAGACCTTTGTAAGTCCTCTTGACTTATAAGGAGAAAATACTCTTGTAAGATCCTTACGACTTATAAGAGAACACACACTTAGGAATCATCATGATTCCTAAGGAGAAAACACACCTACGAGATCCTCACGACTCGTAGGGAGAAATACCTTTATGAGACCCTTACGGCTCATGAAGTCAAAAGCCTTAGTCGACATGATCTTAACCCTGTTTACTAAGCCACCTTTGTTCGACATTGAAAGAGGCAAATGATGATTCGCTCCTGGCAATATCCCAGTTGTAGCGATGTTGATGCCTAAATCGGTATCAAATCCCAAACTCGCAGCGAAAAGTCAGCAGGCAACAAATGCATACGAAATAGCCGAAATGATGGGGCAACTTGCAACAAAATCAGCAAGTAAAAATGTATGCATGCAAAATAGCCGAAATGGTTGGGCAACTCGCAATAAAAAGCAGCGAGTAAATAAAACAAATAGCCGAAATGATTGGGCACCGTGAAAAAAATAGCCGAAATGATTGGGCAATCGCAACTTTCGTGATATAAAAGCTGAAATGATAGAGCATCGCGGAAAGAAAAAATAAATAAAATGAAACTTTTTGCCCTACAGGTGAGATCACATCGATCCCTGTATACAATCCAGGGGCATAAACAAAGAGGGAACCATACCTTCCCCCCAGGCTCCATCCAAAAGAGAACCAAGTCTCGAAGGTTCACAGACATCCTAGAGATCATCTCAACATTTATCTCATTACAACAGACGCAACATCAGCAAAGCGGAACCGCGGTAATTTCCAGTTCCATGACTCGGTGGTGCAAAGACAACCGAGAGTCAACCCCCAACTCCGTGAAATACGGATAAAGTCAACAAATCCTGGTCCTGTGGAACACGGCTTATGTCAATCCTGACCCCGTGGGAAGCGTCCAGAGCGGATCCTGGTCCTTGCGGAACACGGCTATGTCAATCCTGACCCCGTGGGATGCGTCCAGAGCAAATCCTGGTCCTGTGGAACACGACTTATGTCAATCCTGACCCTGTGGGAAGCGTCTAGAGCGGATCCTGGTCCTTGCGGAACACGGCTATGTCAATCCTGACCCCGTGGGAAGCATCCACAGCAAATCCTGGTCCTGTGGAACACGGCTTATGTCAATCCTGACCCCGTGGGAAGCGTCCAGAGCAGATCCTGGTCCTTGCGGAACACGACTAAGTCAATCCTGACCCCGTGGGAAGCGTCCAGAGCAAATCCTGGTCCTGTGGAACACGACATATGTCAATCCTGACCCCGTGGGAAGCGTCCAGAACGGATCCTGTTCCTTGCGGAACACGGCTTTGTCAATCCTGACCCCGTGGGAAGCGTCCAGAGCAAATCCTGGTCTAGTGGAACACGACTAATGTCAATCCTAACCCCGTGGGAAGCGTCCAGAGCGGATCCTAGTCCTTGCAGAACACGGCTAATGTCAATTGTGACCCCGTGGGAAGCATCCAGAGCAAATCCTGGTCTTGTGGAACACGGCTTATGTCAATCCTAACCCCGTTGGAAGCGTCCAGAGCGGATCCTGGTCCTTGCGGAACACGGCTATGTCAATCCTGACCCCGTGGGAAGGGTCCAGAGCAAATCCTGGTCTCGTGGAACACGACTAATGTCAATCCTGACCCCGTGGGAAGCGTCCAGAGCGGATCCTGGTCCTTGCGGAACACGGCTATGTCAATCCTGACCCCGTGGGATGCGTCCAGAGCAAATCATGGTCCTTGCAGAACACGTCTATGTCAATCCTGACCCCGTGGGAAGCATCCAGAGCGGATCCTGGTCCTCTGGAACATGGCTTATGTCAATCCTGACCCCGTGGGAAGCGTCAAGAGCAAATCCTGGTCCTTGCGGAACACGGCTATGTCAATCCTGACCCCGTGGGAATCGTCCAGAGCAAATCCTGGTCCTGTGGAACACGGCTTATGTCAATCTTGACCCCGTGGGAAGCGTCCAGAGCAGATCCTAGTCCTTGCGGAACATGGCTATGTCAATCCTGACCCCGTGGGAAGCGTCCAGAGCAAATCCTGGTCTAGTGGAACACGACTAATGTCAATCCTGACCCCGTGGGAAGCGTCCAGAGCGGATCCTGGTCCTTGCGGAACACAGCTAATGTCAATCCTGACCCCGTGGGAAGCATCCAGAGCAAATCCTGGTCTCGTGGAACACGACTTATGTCAATCCTCACCCCGTGGGAAGCGTCCAGAGCGGATCCTGGTCCTTGCGGACCACGGCTAAGTCAATCCTGACCCCGTGGGAAGCGTCCAGAGCAAATTCTGGTCTCGTGGAACACGGATTATGTCAATCTTGATCCCGTGGGAAGCGTCCAGAGCGGATCCTGGTCCTTGCGGAACACGGCTATGTCAATCCAGACCCCGTGGGAAGCATCCAGAGCAAATCCCGGTCCTTGCGGAACATGGCTATATCAATCCTGACCCCGTGGGAAGCGTCCAGAGCGGATCCTGGTCCTTGCGGAACACGGCTATGTCAATCCTGACCCCGTGGGAAGCATCCAGAGCAAATCCTGGTCCTGGGGAACATGGCTTATGTCAATCCTGACCCCGTGGGAAGCGTCCAGAGCGGATCCTGGTCCTTGCGGAACACGGCTATGTCAATCCTGACCCCGTGGGAAGCGTCAAGAGCAAATCCCGGTCCTGTGGAACACGGCTATGTCAATCCTGACCCCGTGGGAAGCGTCCAGAGCAAATCTTGGTCCAGTGGAACACGGCTTATGTCAATCCTGACCCCGTGGGAAGCATCCAGAGAAAATCCTGGTATAGTGGAACACGGCTATTGTCAATCCTGACCCCGTGGGAAGCGTCCAGAGCGGATCCTAGTCCTTGCGGAACACGGCTAATGTCAATCCTGACCCCGTGGGAAGCATCCAGAGCAAATCCTGGTCTCGTGGAACACGGCTTATGTCAATCCTGACCCCGTGGGAAGCGTTCAGAGCGGATCCTGGTCCTTGCAGAACATGGCTATGTCAATCCTGACCCCGTGGGAAGCGTCCAGAGCAAATCCTGGTCTCGTGGAACACGGCTTATGTCAATCCTGACTCCATGGGAAGCGTCCAGAGCGGATCCTGGTCCTTGCGGAACACGGCTATGTCAATCCTGACCCCGTGGGAAGCGTCCAGAGCAAATCCTGGTCCTTGCGGAACACGGCTATGTCAATCCTGACCCCGTGGGAAGCGTCCAGAGCGGATCCTGGTCCTTGCGGAATACGGCTAATGTCAATCCTGACCCCATGGGAAGCATCTAGAGCATATCCTGGTCCTATAGAACACGGCTAAAGTCAATCTTGACCCCGTGGGAAATGGCCAGAGCAACTCCTCACTCCGTGAAATGAGGATAAAGTCAACCCCTGACTCCGTGGAATGCGGATAATGTCAACCTCATCCACCACTTACGGGTCCTTACGACTCGTTAGGGAGAAAACTCTTTTGTGAGATCCTTACGACTCTCAAGAGAAAATGCACTTAGGAATCCTCACGATTCTTAAGGAAAAATTACACCTACGGGATCCTCTCGACCTGTAGGGAGAAAATTCTTTATGAGACCCTCACGACTCATAAAGTTGAAAAGTCTTAGGAGGCAGATCCTAACCCTGTCTCCCAAGCCATCGTTGCTTCGCAGAAAGGTCAAGGTAGATTTTCTACGGGCCACACTCTCTGACAGGAAAAGAAATAATCACTTACGGGTCCTCTCGACTTGTAAGGAAGAAAATTCTCTTGTGAGATCCTTACGAATCTCAAGAGAAAATACACTTAGGAATCCTCACGATTCTTAAGAAGAAATTACACTTACGAGATCCTCATGACTTATAAGGAGAAATACCTTTATAAGACCCTCACAGCTCATAAAGTTGGAAAGTCTTAGGAGGCAGATCTGAACCTGACTCCTAAGCCATCGCTGTCCTACAAGGAAATCGAAATAGATTATTCACAAGATGCATTTACTAAAAGGGACACACCATCAGGAAGCAAAATATGTCTTTTATTCATGAATCAAAATGAATACAAAGTACAATTTATGAAAGAATCAGAAAAAAATACTCTCATTCAGGAGTATGTACAAAAGAAGAATAGAAAAAATATACAATTCTTCAAGCCGGTGGACGATTTAATAGGTTTGCCAGTTCATCCTTTTTCCGCTGGGCCTAGGCTTCATGATTTATTATTGTTAAGAGACGGGCCTCCGCTTGAGCCTGTTGGGCCTGGTACGAGGCAAGCCGACTTTCAAGCTCCTTTTCGGTAACCTTATGAGCTTCGACCATTGCACGAGTGAAAATGATGGCTTTATAAATGGCTACCATCTCCCTGATAGCTTCTTGAAGCACCCGCCAAAGTTCATATGCCTGAGTGGTCTTGGCCGTAAGATTAGCTTGAAGTTCCCTCAGCGCTTTGGAAGCCAGCTCCCTCTCCGAAAACTTTCGGCTGAGCCTTTTCTCGCATGACAGCATGTTCGCAGCACACCGCTCAATCATCCCCCGTAAGCTTGCCTTTGCAGCCACAACCTCTGAAGGAAGGCGTGTACATTCAAGACTATGCAAGCAAGCCTCCACCTGACGACAGAACTCAACCCAGACTTGCACCAATGTTTCACTATGGTAAGTAGCAAGAAAGGGAAGAGAACCGTTGGCTTCAGCAGCAAATGCTTCGGCCGTGATCAGACTTCCAGCATGATGGTCTTCAATTAGAGATGACAAAGAGTGAAGGCTTAGCTTTTCCTTCCGTTCCGAGGCACGCAGAGCATAAGGGCCGGGTGGCATGACGATGCGAGATTTTAGCGTGGTAAGAACTGGCAAAGCTGTTAAGATTCATAAAAATAAATCAGCGAGACTTGCAAGCAAAGAGCAGGTGGAACAACGTCGAAACTTTACTTAACCACAGTCATGCAAGAAGGGTCTGAGGGATCCCCAGGCCCATCAAGAATCTCAACCTCGTCATCGGCTTCCAGAACTGCAGAAGACATCAGTATCGTTATACGGAATAATGATAATGTCGTGAAGAAGACGAACAACACTAACCTTGCCCGGAAGATAGGACGATGCGTTGAAGGGATATTGCCTGCGGAGCGGCCATCTCTGACAGACGTTGAAAAGATTTTCTGGGAGACAAATCAGCAATAGACGCCGCCAACCCGCGCAATTCTGAAAAGGCAGAAAGTTTTAGATAATGGAGAGATTATTAAAATAAAATATAGAGGGCTACCTTCGATGCTCCTCCCACTCTGAACAGGAGGGATAGCAGCTTCGATGGCCTCCTCCATGCCCCCAGGCACATCATCGGGGAAATGGGCCGGTATAACAACTCCCAATTGAGGAGCAGCAGCCACCACTGCAGGCTCCAATGAGAGGATGGTGGCCTCGACTACCTGCCCCACAGCCTCCGGGCCATCCCCAGAAAGATCCATTGATTTCGCGGCCAATGAAGATGCCTCTTCCGGGAGAGAAAGCACCAGAGGAACAGAAATCACCGATAGGAGCTCCGTGGCAGGAACGACAGTTGTATCGACCCCCTCCACACTTACTAGTGTCTCATCAGGGATATTTGCAGAGTCCATAAACAAGGTGTGACTCGAACTCAGATCCCCCGCCATTGCCGAAGTCCCTGCAAAGTTTCCACGAAGATAAGGATATATATATATATATATATATGAATATAAGTAGTGCAAAATACTACAAAAAGAAATATAAATATACCAATGTGCAAAGGAGCTTCTAGTATGGCTTTTTCAAGCCGACGTTCCTTCCCGAGGAGGTTTGCTCGCCGGGGTTCGAGGGTAGACTCGTGGCCACCGGTCCACAACGAAAGCGCATCTTCAGCATCGGCCGAGATAGGCTGTTTAAGAGCTATCTCGCCTCCCTCTTCCAAAGGACCTATAAATATCCGCCGTATCAATGGAGGATCTTCGTAAAAGATGACGGCAGGATAAGGCCTCTTCGGG
This sequence comes from Agapanthus africanus, assembly GCA_030015575.1. Lineage (NCBI taxonomy): Eukaryota > Viridiplantae > Streptophyta > Magnoliopsida > Asparagales > Amaryllidaceae > Agapanthus > Agapanthus africanus. The sequence continues at coordinate 200,137,457 of CM057341.1, forward strand.
ATCCTTACATTCTCAGCCTCATCCTGGGAGCGTCTTATAGCCTCAGCCAATTGTGCGGCTTCCTCAGCAGATGAACCCGGAAAACGAAGACCACTATCTGGCTCTTGCATGGCTAGTGGTTCATCTTAAAGGATAGGCTCTGATTCCACTAAAAAGTCGAGCCGATTGGTGACCGTCTTCTTTCACCTCTTGGACCCAGAACTAACTGTAGAAGAAGATCGCTTCTTTCCCCTCGGTGCTTTAGTGTGACGTTGACCTATTTCGCCTTCAATATCTTCTCTCGGCGGTGCTACCGACGACGACACTGCCATTGCTGACGCCGCAACTGATGATACTGCTACTGGCGCCTTATTGGCCCTTGATTGAGCCTTAGTGCGCAGTGGCATACCAGCTGTGGGAGTTAGATCCACTTCCGCCGCCTCAAGAATAAGCACGCCACCAGTATCTCTCACGGGAGGGCGAACCACTACTCGCGGTCGCGGCGGGACTCCCGTAGCCTGGATCGGAGTAGGAGCCTTATATCCGAGGAGCATCCTCCTCTCCTCAGCAATAATGGGACTGACTCGGTGGAGGTACCAGCCCGTGAAAGCCCCCACGCATCGAGGAATATAGTCAGCTTCAGGAATCACGAAGCGAGAGCCGGTGTTCAGCCGCATGAAGTGATGAGCGGCGTCACGAACAACTTCCGACGACGGGCTGGGCTCCACTGTAAATGCTTCAAAGGGGACACCCTGGTCATATCCCAGTTGCCGAGCAAAGCGGTGTGGGTTGTACCGCATAAAAAGGGCCGCACCATTTTGACGAAACACCAGAAAACCCGGTCTGATCGAATATAAGTGCGCGGCTTCCTTAGGCTTCAGGGAGGGTGCTCCCTCTTTCGACGAGTGAAAAAGCTGTTGAATTGGTCCTGAAGGAGCAGAGAGGACTCGATCGCTAAATACCATCCCGCCCACATTGGCATAGGGACTAAGCAGCACACGAATAGCTCCGGACTGAGTCGGATCAGGAGCAGAGGCGTCCACCACCCTCATAAGCCGTGGAAAAGTGTAGGCATCATAAAAGCTGGGTCTCTGATGCGCGGCAAATGCCCCTAACACGTGCATCTCAATCCATGACGTAAAGTAATGAAGAGAGAAACTCACTACGTTCACGCCTGGGGTTGAGGTATTGGCTGCAGCGCTTAGCCCATGATATAGATGCGCTAGCCCCGTAATGCCCACAGCTAGTCGCGTCCCTCCGGCGATGCGATGAGCATGGTAAATGACCGAAGCTCTCATGAATCGACGATGCGTTGGAATAACGAACCAACTGAGCCAGACGCTGATAAAACCCACGGAGAAAGTCTCTTCATCGATGCCAGGAGCTGCGATCGACTCAAAAGGTACGGCCGACATGATTGGAATGTAGAACTGCGGCAAATCCTCTTCTTTAGCTGGTAGCTTGTTTAGACCAAACTCGAAGGGGTCGTTGATATTCGCGAACTTCGGAGCCGTCTTTGATAGAACGTCTCCGCGAAGGAAGCAGGCGATGAAGCTTTTGAAAGTGACGCCCTGTTCCTCTGACTCTGTGAACAGCTTCTCAAAAATGCCCAGAGCCTTGATTAGACTTGGGTGCTTATGGCGGATGGCATTTTCAGTCGACAAGCCGTCAAGCAAAGCAGGCTCAACTTCAAAAACATACTAATCAGAAGGCAACGGTTCTTCATAGAGCGTCCCCTTGATCGGCAACCCCGAGATCTCGCGAAACTCTTCCAGAGAAATTGAAACTTCGCGGCCCCCTAGCAAGAAGGTGTTGGTGGGAAGATTCCATTGACTTAGGAAGGCCTTAACCCATCAGACTGTAAGTCTATGATACCTACCCCGGTACTTTCGGGGAGGCGGAAGAGGTAAAAATCGAATTTTTATCACAAAGGAAACATAGACTAACCATGAAGGATCATTGCCAAACAAAAACTAACAAACAAACAAAGAGCTTTAACTACTAGGTTAGATGGTTATACCTAGTTCTTGAACTCCATCTCTTCTTGTTGTGGTCCTCCTAGTTGCTAGCTCCTTAGAGTGGTGTAGATGGCTCCTCCTCGTTGTCTTCTCTAGGTCAAAGAACGATCCACCCGAAGGCCTCTACCTTGAGCTTCTACCTCAACAATGAAGTAACTAGAGTGCTTATATTGCTACACTAAGAACCCTAGAGTGAGTAGAGAAGTATTTTGGTGGTTTAGTCTCAAAGCTTTGATTTTCAACACATGAAACACTTAAGCTTTTTAAGAGAGGAAGAGGGAGAGCAAACCATGAGAGAGAAAGGTAATGAGAGAATGAAAGAAAATGAGAGGATAAACTCTCATATGAGGGAAAAAAGATAACAATAATAATAATTAAGAAAATTGTGATGGTGAGTTTATTTGACCATTATCATTTCACCATTAATGCTAAGCATGCTTCAAGAAATATCACATGCTTAACAAAACAACAAAACATAAGAAAAAATATCCAAGTCAACATGGGTCAACTTGGTCAAATGGTCAAACCAACATTAGCCATGATACAATTATCCTTAATTAAAACTATTAATCATATTCCTCCTTCTCATTGTGGTTTTGATCAAGTCAATGGTCAAAACCCTAATAAGGTGTCTCCCACTCCGTCCCTGTCAACTGTACATACATACCCGCATCCGTGTTCTATCGAAACACGAATACAATGAGACTAGACCAATCCCAAAACCAATACTAGGATCTGGCTTAAACCAAAGCCCACTAGTATCAACTGCCCGAATACCAAACGTGCACAAGTGCGTGTATGTGAACGAACCCCCGTCGTAAAAACCATACGACCTCTACTACGTTTCGCCCAAAGGTGAACAACCCTCTGTGTGGGACTCTAAAGACTCGACACTATGCTGGCAGTGGGTTTAACCACAGGCCGCAAGCGGTACTAGCTGTACGTAACGGTCCCCAGGTAGATGTCGATAAGAAGACTGATGAGGTGAACCCATCTGAACTCCTACCGAGCCTTAATGTGACAATCTCCGCACAGTCCGGTCTGTTCGTCTAAGAGTATCGCATGTCGGGCCTAGGGGGCGGTAAACGTCAGATCCCTAATAGCGGTACAAGTCGTGTCGGAGTGTAGCCCAGAACACCCTGAGAAACTACTTGAAAAACTACCGGTAAATCTCGTTTGCCCTGACCAGGGACTTTGTGTAATGGCTCTCCTAGACACAACGTGATATCAACTCCCAATACTGGGAGAGACGAATCCTGTCTAACCGTCACTGCCTCCAAGTGCTTCGGGACTGCACCCAACTACTACCTGTTTGCACGATTCAATAGAGCCGTGGTAGGGTAATAATCTAAGAACATTGGGAACACACTCGAGGCGAAGTGACAGTGTCAAGTCAACGGACTAAGCTGCACTCATGTCACCTGAGAACTGATAACTGACGATAGGTATAATACCAACCAACAGTTCCCTGCGAGTCCTGTCCAGTGTACTCGTAACCTAACGAGCACCTGCATACTATCTCCAGTACGCCGTATCGACGGCTGTGGGACAGACCATCTCCCCTCCTGGGATGAGAAGCATATACACTAGTCTACTCTGGAGTATCGATGCCCTGTCTCGATAATCCTGCGACCAGGGACCAGTATAAGGATGTGCTTGTAGACTATCCAGCCCCCACTAGTGTGAATGCCATCACAACGCTGGTAGTCAAGCAAAGATCCTAAGGGCTCTATCAATATGTATTAGCGATATGTTAAAAGGAAACACATACACATATTAAGATAGATACAAACCAAGTAGCATACTACCATATTGAGCAAGAATGTCAATCCGTGTATATATCCCAAGCTTCCAAAATGTAATATACAAACTAGTACTGTACAATAATGGCCTCTAGGGCATATCACACTAACAATCTACCACTTGCACTAAGGCCATGTGCTGGTATATCGCAGACCTATCATCTCGAATAGCCTCTCGAACTGCGTCTGAGGAATGGCCTTTGTGAATGGATCTGCAGTGTTATCCTCTGTAGCAACTTTCCGAACCTCGATCTCCCGGCGATCCACGATCTCCTTGATTAGGTGATACCGCCTTAAGATGTGTCTGGACTTCTGATGGGACCTGGGTTCTTTCGCAAAAGCTATAGCCCTATTGTTGTCGCAATACAGAGGTATTGGATCAACAATGGACGGAACCACCTGATGTTCTATTAAGAACTTCCTTATCCAGACGGCTTCTTTTGCGGCATCAGATGCTGCGATATACTCTGCTTCCATCGTCGAGTCAGCAACGGTTTCTTGTTTGGAACTCTTCCAACACACCGCCCCTCCATTGAGAGTAAAGACATAACCCGACATAGATTTGGAGTCATCCTTGTCACTCTGGAAGCTGGAGTCAGCAAAGGCCTCGATCTGGAGGTCTTTTCTGCCGTAAACCAAAAACATATCCTTAGTCCTTCTTAGGTACTTTAGAATGTTCTTTACCGCTATGCAGTGCTTCTCCACAGGGTTTGACTGATACCGGCTTACTACACTCAGTGCATAAGCTACATCTGGTCTGGTACACAACATCGCAGACATTATAGAGCCTACCGCAGAAGTGTAGGGTATCATAGACATGCGATCCCTTTCCAAATCATTCTTGGGAGACATCTCTTTGGAGAGGGTGATCCCGTGACAAGCCGGTAAATTACCTCGCTTGGAATCTTCCATACTGAATCTTTTCAGTATGGTGTCGATGTACCTGGACTGTGAAAGTCCCAACATCCTTTTAGATCTATCACGATAGATCCGGATCCCCAGAATGTAAGAGGCATCACCCAGGTCTTTCATGGAGAACCTGTGTGACAAGAACCCTTTGACAGATTGTAGCATATGAATGTCATTTCCTATCAAGAGAATGTCATCCACGTACAAGACGAGGAATACAACAGTTCGTGCTACAATCTTACTATAAATGCATGGTTCATCTGGATTTTTGATAAAGTCAAATTCTTTGACCGTCTCATCAAAACAGATGTTCCAACTCCGCGATGCCTGCTTTAGTCCATAAATGGACTTAAGCAACTTGCACACTTTTCCGTTGCTCCCACTCTGAATGAAACCCTCTGGCTTGTCCATATAGACACACTTCTCTAAATTTCCATTTAGAAAAGCGGTTTTTACGTCCATCTGCCAAATCTCAAAATCGTGGAAGGCAGCAATGGCAAGAAGGATCCGAATGGATTTGAGCATAGCCACTGGAGAAAAGGTTTCATCATAGTCCAAGCCAGGTCTTTGACGAAAACCCTTTGCAACAAGTCTAGCCTTATAGCTTTTAACATGTCCATCTACACCAATCTTCTTTTTGAAGATCCATTTGCAGCCTACGGGTTTTATCCCTTCTGGAGCAATGTCCAAAATCCATACTTTGTTGGTGTACATGGACTCCATCTCGGTCCACATTGCATCCAGCCATTTTACTGAGTCAGTGCTCTGAATGGCTTGCTGGAAGTTAGTCGGCTCATCATTATCAATGATGCAATCCTCTCTATCCCCGTCTATGAGAAAACAGTTGTATCTCTCAGGCGGATGAGACAGCCTACTACTCCTGCAGAGAGGTGCGGGAATGTCCTGTTCTTTTGAAACTTCTGGTTCCACCAATCTTTCATTAATAGCTTGTGGTTCTGGAATTTCTTCCAGTTCTATTGCGCTCCCACTAGTTTCCTTTTCCAAGAACTGGTGTTCCAGAAAGTGGGCATGACGAGAAACAAAAACCTTTTGTTCCTCTGCGTGATAGAAAAGATACCCCCTGGAGTTCTTTGGGTATCCCACAAACTTACACACTACTGAGCGTGCCTCGAGTTTGTCCGCATGCTGCTTTTTGACAAAAGCTGGACATCCCCATATCTTCAGATATTGAAGATAGGGTTTCTTCCCACTCCACATCTGATATGGTGTGGTAGGCACAGTCTTGGTAGGAACCTTGTTTAAAAGATATGCAGCAAATTCTAGTGCATAGCCCCGGAATGATCGCGGTATCTCAGCATTACTCATCATGGAACGTACCATATCCAATAGGGTTCGGTTCCGTCTCTCCGATACACCGTTGTGTTTTGGAGTGTATAGGGGAGTAAGCTGAGAGAGAATTCCATTCTCTTTTAGGTAATCCAGGAACTCGGCACTTAAGTATTCACCACCTCGATTAGATCTCAGTGTCTTGATACTTTTGCCGGTTTGTTTTTCTACTTCATTCTTATATTCCTGGAATTTCTCAAAGGCCTCGGATTTTTGCTTCATTAAGAAGACATGCCCATACATGGAGAAATCATCCGTAAAAGTAATGAAATAGGAAAAACCACTTCTTGCATGTGTAGACATTGGACTACACACGTCGCTGTGTACGAGTCCCAAGAGCTCGCTCGCTCTTACTCCGTGTCCAGTAAACGAAGTCTTTGTCATCTTTGATTGACAAGGTGCATAAGAATGATATTCAAACGGATCCAAATATCCTTCTTTATGTAACTTAGTTAACCTGGTCTCATTGATGTGACCCAGTCTACAATGCCATAAGAAAGCATGATTTAATTCTGGAGACTTTCTTTTGTGTGTATTCTGGATATTGAAAATCTGCGGTTGGTTTAAAACGTATATACTGTTACTTAATGTATCCGACCCAATCAATACATGATTAAGGTGAATGTTTACAACATTGCTTACAAATGCAAAATCATAACCTTCTTTAGACATTAAAGATACATATATGATATTACAAGTCGAACTGGGTACAAAATAACAGTTGCGCAAAACCAAAACATGTCCATCTGTCAATCCTAAGTGATAGTCTCCCACGGACTCAGCATCCATGCTTGCTTCGTTTGCAACTCTGAGGGTCATATCACCTGCCTTCAAAACCCTACGGCTTCTCAGTGCCTGCAAAGAATTACAGATATGAGATCCTGATCCGGTATCCAATACCCAGGAAGTAGAGTTGATTGACAGACAGTTTTCAATAACATACACACCTGAAGCCGAAGCCACAACTTGCTTCGGGTCTTGGTTCTTGGCCTTCCAAGCCCTGCAATCTTTCTTCCAGTGTACTTTCTTGTGACAATAAAAGCATTCTTCCTTTCCCACAATCTGTCCCGCTACCTTTGCTTTTCCCTTAGCTTCCACCTTACTAACACCGCCCCTTGGTTTGGTGGGGGCCTTCTTCTTCTTTCCTTTGGCTTTCGCTTTGGACCTAGAAGAGAAAGTTCCTCCAACAAACAAAGCGGGTGTTTCCCTGACTTTCTGCAGGGTGCCTTCTGCACTCCTCAACATGTTGAGGAGTTCCGGAAGTTCAACTTCTTTTCTTTGCATATTGAAATTCAGGATAAACTGGGCGTAGGTGGAAGGAAGGGACTGGAGAATCAAGTCAGTGTACAGCTCATTCTCTAACGTGGTCCCGAGGTCCGCGAGCTCCTCAATGTAGCCAATCATCTTCAGGACGTGTTCCCTTACAGATGATCCGACGGCCAACCTCGCTTGAAACAGTTTCTTTGAGGTCTCGTATCTTGCGATACGGGATTGCTCTCCATATAGTTTCTTAGTATGGAGAAATGTGGATTCAAGATCCATATCCTCGTGCCTCCTCTGATGTTCATTGTCCATAGAGGCAAGCACGAGGCACTTGGCCTTCGCGCTGTCAATCTCCCAGGTCTTATGGATTTCCTTATCCGTGACACTGGATTCTGGACCTGGGACGGTGGGGGCTTTAGTGGTAAGGAGATACCCCAGCTTGTCATAAGTGATTGCCATTTTGAAATTCCTGAACCAATCTTTATAGTTTGGCCCTGTCAGTATGTTTTTATCTAATAGTAACTTAAGGCCCGTCATGATGTTTGGTTGCTGCAATTAGGAGAGAGAGAAGAAACACTTTAGCATGATGCTCTTGCAAGTTTAGAATGGTTTTTAGTTTGTCTAAACAGGATGGCTCCCACTGTTTCTTGAATCCTTCCTCAAACCATAAAAGAAGAATTAGTCAGGATTGATCTCACCATACAATACTTGCTTAACCGTTCAGCCAGGCCGGTGTCGGTACTTCGAGGGAGTTTTTACGATGCTTTCGCGAAGTTCCTTAATTAAATAACCGCTTTTCCCTGTGGGCGTAGCCCCGCTAACACCTTTGTAGTTACCTACTTGGTTTATAGCATTGATCGTTAAGTGAGAAAATATCCCGAGGGGTAGCATATACTCACAGTAGGATCGGGATCCAAATATCATCGTGTGATAAAGCTGAAGGAATCCTACCAAAATCATCACACTCCAAATGGTATGCAACACTAGCAAGTTTCAGTTTCTTTAGAAATTCCCGATGTGGATTTTTGCCCCATGCTCTTATGATCTTGACGAAGGCCAACATATCATAAGTCACATGTCAAGTTCTACCCGTCATTATCCAGGTTAATTTGAACCCACCCGTACATACCCTTGACGAAGGCCAAAATGGCAGTACGACTGTCCCAAACCAACGCATCTATCTATGCAACAGATAAATATTCAGCAGCTACCAATCACTATGCCTTGGCAAAGGTCAAAATACATAGTTTGAATACTACTGAATATTTAACTGAAATGACGGAGGGCAACGTATGGTTTTGGCGAAACCGTGAATGTAGTGAACTTGATATAATCGAAGGAACCTGATAGCTTTTAAAAGGAGTGGTTTAAGCTCCGCATTTTAAAAGTTTTGCTGTTTTGAAAAAACCGAGTGGTTTTGAAATTGTTCCAACGATTCAACTTTGGTTTGTTTTCTTTGCATTAATATAATGCGTCCCATCAATTAATCCTACCATTGCAGAAAACAACGAAAATATAACGTATGCTTATGCCATCCGCATTCGCCACGGGCCCCGTCATCACCCGTTAGGTTACTTAACTAACGACAAAACGGGGGCTGGACTAGCGCGGATGCAAAACATAAGCAACGTCTACTAGATATCATATATAGATATATACATTCGTCAGACGCAATGATAGTCATTCCAGATCACAGATGAACATATTTGATATGCTGGGAATCCGTGTTTCGTTCAAGCATGCAACGAAAGACGGATTACACGGTCGTGATGAATATCCAAAATCCCACCCTAGACCCCTACGGGTGCGGCAAAATACCCGCCAAATACCCAAAGTGGAGCAGTCTCCCTCAACAAAGTGACACTTCAAAGTACCCGGTAGTCTGTGAACCCTACCTTGGGTCTATCCTAAGAGCAGAAAACAGTAAAAGAAATAATATACAAAGGCGGCTACATCCTCAACCCGGATGTGCGACCCAAAAATAATATTACATCAATTTACAATTTACATCAAATGAAAGATAAATAAACACTCATCTCACACCCCGGCTATTCATCCACGACAATCCAACAAGTTCATATACACAATCCAACATCACAGATTACAGATATGTACAACCCCCACTAATCGACGTATAGCGATTAGTCGACGTTCAGTACATATATCACATTACAGATATAACCCAATTAGCTAAAGTTTATAGAATTTCGATCAATATTCTAATTTCAAACTACCCCAAATACAACACTGTACTCAAAAGAATCTGGACAGAAACAAAGTATCTGAAAAATCACAAAACATCAAGCTGGACAATCTGCAGGAAAAACGAGTTGTCTCCGAGTCGACTCGGCCGCGGATCCGCGGTGAAACGCATGGTTTCGCCGCGCTTCCGCAGCAGTCTGACCGAGTCACTAGCTCGTTTTTCTTGGGTGTCCCTAAAAAAGCCTGCACGTATTTTCAGGTCTCTGAAAATATTTTTAGACCTGTTTTAAAATCGGCAGAAAACACAAGTCTTTGATGTTTTTTGCGATTTTTCTAGGATCGAAGTTCTAAAGACTTTGCTAACAAGTTAGTTGTTGTTTAGCTAGTCTCTGATACTACTGTAAGTCTATGTTACCCATCCCGGTACTTTCGGGGAGGCGGAAGAGGTAAAAATCGAATTTTTATCACAAAGGAAACATAGACTAACCATGAAGGATCTTTGCCAAAAAAAAACTAACAAACAAACAAAGAGCTTTAACTACTAGGTTAGATGGTTATACCTAGTTCTTGAACTCCTTCTCTTCTTGTTGTGGTCCTCCTAGTTGCCAGCTCCTTGGAGTGGTGTAGATGGCTCCTTCTCGTTATCTTCTCTAGGTCAAAGAACGATCCACCCGAAGGCCTCTACCTTAAGCTTCTACCTCAACAATGAAGTAACCAGAGTGCTTGGCTTGCTACACTAAGAACCCTAGAGTGAGTAGAGAAGTATTTTGGTGGTTTAGTCTCAAAGCTTTGATTTTCAACACATGAAACACTTAAGCTTTTTGAGAGAGGAAGAGGGAGAGCAAACCATGAGAGAGAAAGGTAATGAGAGAATGAAAGAAAATGAGAGGATAAACTCTCATATGAGGGAAAAAAGATAATAATAATAATAATTAAGAAAATTGTGATGGTGAGTTGATTTGACCATTATCATTTCACCATTAATGCTAAGCATGCTTCAAGAAATATCACATGCTTAACAAAACAACAAAACATAAGAAAAAATATCCAAGTCAACATGGGTCAACTTGGTCAAATGGTCAAACCAACATTAGCCATGATACAATTATCCTTAATTAAAACTATTAATCATATTCCTCCTTCTCATTGTGGTTTTGATCAAGTCAATGGTCAAAACCCTAATGATGTGTCTCCCTCTCCGCCCCTGTCAATTGTACATACATACCCGCATCCTGTTCCATAGAAACACGAATACAATGAGACTAGACCAATCCTAAAACCAATACTAGGATCTGGCTTAAACCAAAGCCCACTAGTATCAACTGCCCGAACACCAAACGTGCACAAATGCGCGTATGGGAACGAACCCCCTTCGTAAAAACCATACGATCTCTACTACGTTTCGCCCAAAGGGGAACAACCTTCTGTGTGGGACTCTAAAGACTCGACACTATGCTGGCAGTGGGTTTAACCACAGGCCGCAAGCGGTACTAGCTGTACGTAACGGTCCCCAGGTAGATGCCGATAAGAAGACTGATGAGGTGAACCCATCCGAACTCCTACTGAGCCTGAATGTGACAATCTCCACACAGTCCGGTCTGTTCGTCTAAGAGTATCGCATGTCGGGCCTAGGGGGGCGGTAAACGTCAGACCCCTAATAGCGGTACAAGTCGTGTCGGAGTGTAGCCCAGAACACCCTGAGAAACTACTGGAAACACTACCAGTAAATCTCGCTTTCCCTGGCCAGGGACTTTGTGTAATGGCTCTCGTAGACACAGCGCGATATCAACTCCCAATACCGGGAGAGACGAATCCTGTTTAACCGTCACTGCCTCCAAGTGCTTCGGGACTGCACCCAACTACTACCTGTTTGCACGACTCAATAGAGCCGTGGTAGGGTAGTAATTTAAGAACATTGGGAACACACTCGAGGCGAAGTGACAGTGTCAAGTCAACGGACTAAGCTGCACTCATGTCACCTGGGAACTGATAACCGACGATAGGTATAATACCAACCAACAGTTCCCTGCGAGTCCTGTCCAGTGTACTCGTAACCTAACGATCACCTGCATACTATATCCAGTACGACGTACCGATGGCTGTGGGACAGACCATCTCCCCTCCTGGGATGAGAAGCGTATACACTAATTTACTCTGGAGTATCGATGCCCTGTCTCGATAATCCTGTGACCAGGGACCAGTATAAGGATATGCTTGTAGACTACCCAGCCCCCAGTGTGACTGCCATCACAACGCTGGTAGTCAAGCAAAGATCCTAAGGGCTCTATCAATATGTATTAGCGATATGTTAAAAGGAAACACATACACATATTAATATAGGTACAAACCAAGTAGCATACTACCATATTGAGAAAGAATGTCAATCCGTGTATATATCCCAAGCTTCCAAAATGTAATATACAAACTAGTATTATACAATAATGGCCTCTAGGGCATATCACACTAACACATACATGGGGGGACTGATAGTGGAAGAGAGACGCGTACACCGTCTGGTAGAGTCCGACCCTCTGCAGTCGCGCATGATGGGCATACAGGATATAACGAGCCCAGAGAAGGTAGCCTGTGGGATGTCGAGGAGTAAGCCCTATTTTGTATACTTGTCCCCAGGGCTGGGCTTCACCTTGGCAGATACGATGCCCTAAGATGTCTATAGCTGGCACAGGGTGGTTTGGAATCCCAGTTGTCGACGGCTCAAGCCGTCTCGTAGGGGTCCAATTCGACATCTCCACAGCAAAGGCGGTCCGTGGACGTTCCATCGACAGAAATGGGTAGGTAGGCTCTGTTGGTATCTCGCAAAGGATGCTGCGGCGACCGCGGATGATATGACCATACCAGGTCCCCCATAAAAGTAGATTGGTGCAATTAGGGTCCTGAGCTCTAATCATCGCCATCACCTCTTCATCAGACGGTGACCGAGGAAAGGCAGCTTCCGAGCGGGTGAAAGTGAAGTATGGAAGAGAAGCCATTGTTCCTTAAATAAAGGAAGGGGAAACTGTTAGTGAAGCCAACACGTGTGTGTGTGTGTGTGTGTGTGTGTGTGTAAAGATAGTGGAAGAAAGCGACAGAAAACTTATTTTATTGGACCATTGGTTACAAAACACAGGGGCCCCACAAAATCAAGACGACGGCTCACTAATGATGAGGCAGGGTAATCATTATGAGGACAAAAGGAAGATTCTCAATAAATGAACAGTGGATTTCAAACAACTCTACACATTCCCCAAAGAGGAAAACCCACTGTAGAACTCTATGCAAATCAAGAAGGATCTCTCTGAATTTTTTTGTTTTTTGCAAAGAACAACTCAGGACAAGAACATCCCAAGAAGTTCTCAGTAAAGAACTAAGTTCTTTAAAGGAATTAAATTCCCAGAAAATTGGCAGAGCTAAGCTCTTAGAAATGGAATTAAATTCCAGAGAGAAATAAAGGCCGTCATCAAACCCCTAAGATCAGAAAAATGCCTAATAATGGGGTTTGCTACCCAGAGATTGTGCATTCCTAAAGATTAGAAAAATGGATTCTTTAAAAAAAAACCTCGGATTTAAAATCCAAAAAGGGTACTTTTATGTATAAAAGTTCTTCGGCTGCTAAAAACCATTACCTGATGAAAGGATACTTTCTTGGACAGAGTTAAACTCTGGAAAAAAATTTGGGACAGAGGACTAAGCTCTGAGAGAGAGAATTAAATTCTCAAGGCAAGAACAAGCAAGGAAGAAGATGAAAAGTGGAGGCGTTTCTGAAGAGACCCCTGCATTTATAGGATGTGATGGAAACGGTTCATCTACCCCTTTCCCTAGGCAGATCCAACGGCCACAAAAATTGACAGTGTTGCACTCACGTGCAAATACGTGAGAACAACGCTGTGGGGGCATTTGTTCCCTCATAAAAATATCAGAAAAAACCCCAATGGGGCATCACGTGCTCACACGTGACCAAGGGTGACGTGCTGACACGTGATGGTTTTCTGGGGACTCTGCTATAATAGAATTGAATTCTAATCAACAAGAGTCACGTGCCCACTGTTCCCGCCAAAAATTTCTGCGCAAAGAGCCTAAGGTATCAAATAGCAGCGATACGCTTAAGAAATTGTGAACCAGTATTTTCCGGGCTGTATTTTGACGAACTCCCGAATGATAAACATCTAAATTCTGATGGTATCGAAAGCGTCTCGAAAATCCTTCGATTTGAAATATTATGGGCCTCATAATTCATCCGGGATCAAAAGTTATGAGGCATCACGTGCCCACACGTGACCATTTACAGGCAAAGCCTGTAGGCACTGAATAAAATAAATAATTAAATGGGGTCACGTGCCATCATGTGATAGGCCTTTGAAAACCCATTGAAGAAAATTAAAAGTGCAATCAGGAATACCCCAATGGGGGATCACGTGTCCACACGTGACCAAAGGTCACGTGCAGACACGTGATGGGTTCTAAGGCTCTTTAACTAATAGAGTTAAACTCTAATCAATAGGATTCACGTGTCCACACGTGATGAGCCTCTTAAACTTACTAAAAAGGGATTAAAAATCATAATAAAACAGCAGGGAACACCCCAATGGGGCATCACGTGCCCACACGTGACCAAATGTCATGTGCAGACACGTGATGGGTTCCTAAGCTCTCTGAATTAATAGAATTAAATTCTAATTAAATAATTAATCAGTGGGGTCACGTGCCAACACGTGATGGGCTCCTAAAATCTCTGAATTAATAGAATTAAATTCTAATTAAGGTAAATCAAAAACCCTAACTGGAAAAAATATTTCTTTAAATCTTTCCAAACAAAAAAGATGGTGCTCTGTAAAATGGAGCACCGTTGGATTAAAAATCCAATGGTGATTAAAAATCCCCAATTTATGGAAAAATTCTATACAAGGAAATATTTCCCTGAAATTTGAATAACAGATGAAAGATCTTTTGGATTAAAAATCCAATGGTGAATAAAATTCACTGAGCTATCTAAAAAATCTTGTTGGTTACAAAATCAATTAAAATCTTTCAATGAAAGATTGACTAAGCAAATTGATTCTTTTCTTTCTCCTATAAATAGGAACCAAGAAGAGAAGAGAAGGGATCGATTTTTTTTTGAGAGAAGAACAGAGAGAAAAAAAGAGAGGAGAATTTAATTCTCAAGAGAGAAAAGAAGATCTTTTCAGAAAAAAAGAAAACTCTAGGTGAGAAAAGAGTAAGGGATCAAAGCTTCATAAAATAAAAAAAAAGAGAGAATTTAATTCTCAATCTAAGAGTTTAACTCTTCTACAAAAAGAACTTAGTTCTTCCTCTAGTTGAAGATCTGCAGAAGCACATCTCCCCATAGGTTGAGAATTTAATTCTCATCGGGTTGAGATCCTGCCATGCAGATCTAAAACTTAGAGGGGGAATTGAGTTTAGAGAATTTAATTCTCCCAAAACAAAACTAGGGTTTAACCCTATATGAGAATTTAATTCTCCTGAAAATATAGGAATTTAATTCCTTCAAGATGGACAAAACTAGGGTTTAACCCTAATTGAGAATTTAATTCTCTCAAATTTACAGGAATTTAATTCCTCCTAAAGGAAATTAGGGTTTAACCCTACATAAGAATTTAATTCTTTCACAATAGGAATTTAATTTCTCTAAAATCTAATTAGTGTTTAACCCTACAGAGAATTTAATTCTTAAAATAAAGAGACTTGAAAGATCTCCATGCACGCAAAAGATTAAGGTCACGTGTCCCCACGTGACCCCTGAAAAGATCCCCAAAAATTGAAAGGAAGAAGCTTTGAGGCAATGCCTCACGTGCTCCCACGTGACTTCCAAAATGCACAGAGAAGAAGCAAAGGAAATGAAGGCTTTGGGCGCTCTCACGTGTTACCACGTGACCCCATAGCAAACTCTTTAATAGTCAGTGCATATATTACTGTCACGTGTCAACACGTGATGCTCAAAAATAAAAATATAAAAAAAGTGTTTAACACTTATTTGCGGAACGAAGTAAAGGGGATCTGGCCCCACCTTTGGGCGCCCTCACGTGTCCACACGTGACCCCTTCTTTCTTTAGTGTTTAACACTAATTCGAAAACCTTATTTCCAGTGTTTAACACTAATTTGGGATTCTATATTTTCAGTATTTAACACTGTTGTTCTTTAGTGTTTAACACTACTTTTTGCCAAATTGGCTAATTTCCCTGAGGCAAAAGTCTCCCCTTCAACCGAATCTCAAAATTGAGTAAATCAAAGGTAAAGATGTTGCCAAAGACCTCAAACTCTTGTTTAGCATTGCTAAATGATGAGGGGCTGAATCCAGACAAATATCTAATGGTCCAACAAAAGGGCCAACACTTCAAACTTAATTGGACTTAGCCCAAGTTGGCCATAAGTCCTCAATCCAGACTTAACTGAGCCATTGTGCTCATAATATAATTAATTGATCTTAGTTCCAAATTGGACTACAGATCACTTAATTTACCATAGTTTAAGGGTACATCTCTTCACTCCTTTGATATTTGTCGTTGTAATTCCTCAACGTCTTCAAAGAGGTGACGGGTCCCGACAACCACACATTTCATAGACTATGACGTCTCTAAACTACGGACTGTGGGGTCCTTAAACTCATGGACTATGATGTCCTTAACCTCGACCGTGACGTCTTTAAACTAACATTGGACTGTGGGGTCCTTAAACTCATGGACTATGATGTCCTTAACCTCGACCGTGATGTCTTAAAACTAACATTGGACTGTGGGGTCCTTAAACTCATGGACTATGATGTCCTTAACCTTGACTGTGAGGTCTTTAAACTCACGGACTATGATGTCCTTAACCTTGACTGTGAGGTCTTTAAACTCACGGACTATGATGTCCTTAACCTCGATCGTGATGTCTTTAAACTAACATTGAACCACTATGTCCTTAAACTGGTATTGGACCACTATGTCCTTAAACTGGTATTGGACTACCAAGTCCTTAAACTGGTAATTGACCGCAATGTCCCTAAACTAAACAATTGAGTCCAAATGCTCTTTTGTTGGATCTAAATGATCCCGTTAAATTGATCTTAGTCTAAAAAAAGACTAACGTATTCTTAACAAACGTTTAAGTTGATCTTAGTCTCAAATGAGGCTAACGTATCCTTAAACCCAAACCCCCAAACCTAAATCTAAGAAAGATACGGATTTGGACTAGTCCATGCCCTACGGGCGACAACATAACTTAGTCTCCGTATACAATCCACGGGCAACCACAAACAAAACAAACACCTACGACACGAAGTGACCATCTGGAGAAGGAGAAAGTTGTTACCGCGATGCGGTAGCGTAATTAACTGCAGGGGCTTGCGCCTGCATGGAAGAGCGTCCACACAATCAAAAACCCCTCAAACGAGGGGTAATCTGACGAAGTCTGCTACATCGGCCGCATCCGTTTAAACCTTCGATACATGGTGCCATAAATCAACTTGGCATCTTCAGAGAGGTGGACGGATAAAACCAAATAGCATCTGCCCTCGAAGTTCAGGCCAGACGTCCCAACATCCCGGTCGCGTCCTTCGGCGGAGAACAGATTCTGGCATGCCCGGTGGGACCTTTTCCTCTTTCCACTCCACACTTCGTGTGCCGTGTTCGCGAACGAATCGTGGTTTGCTATGGTTGCCTGTGGATTTGAGGTACTAAGATTTGGTGTCTTGCTCCGTGCAGAAAATAGAAGATTAATGGCTCCAACCTGCACTAACTGCAACTGCAACTCTCGCTCCGTCCCGGCCGGAGGAGTGACCTATAGGCCTCAAGCGGCCTCCCTTTTCGCCATGCCAGTGGAACCGGTGACTCAGGCCACCACTGGACTGTTCTTTGGGACCATGATCCCACCAACAAGCTTCAGCGCTCCAGTGCCTTCACACGAAGCTTCAAAGAAGTCGGTCTTTGATCGGCTTACCACTACCACGGCCCCTCTCAACGGGTCTTCCAATACGAGCACCTCAGTCTTTGATAGGCTGAGCCGAATCTTAAATGGGCCCGTTAAGAAGCCCACAATACCTGAAGGGGTTATCCCAAAGAGGATAGCCATTCCTGCTCCAATGGATGAAATCGTCAAAGCGGCTTCTCCTGCTAAGACGTCGGTCTTCACAAGGCTGGCCGTTCCAGCTCCCACTTCAGGTGAGATTACCAAAGTTGCTTCCCCTGCCCAAGGGTCAATCTTCGACAGGTTGGGCGCTTCTTCTCAGCGGACGTCAGTTTTCAAGAGGCTGACATCGGCAGCGACCCTCCCCCAGAGCAGGGGGCAAGATGAAGCCATCCCCACAGCTGAGCCAATACCGTCTACAAGGCATGCTCGACGTCACCACTGTCGTCGAGTAAGGAAGGCTGGGGGCAACTCTCCTTCTGGATTGACTCCGCCGGCTCTAATGGTGGAAGTCGACGCTGCTGTTCCAACTGGGAACAACTTTGAACCACTGAGGAGGGTCCGCAAGAACTCTCCGACTGCTGTGCTGAAGAGATCTCCTCCATCCGTGGAGAATGCTACAAAGGTGAAGCTAGAGCAGCCCCCTCAGCGGCTGTCCTCTAAAATTTATAAAGTTTGGCGACATGTTCAGGACTCGGTGATTAATCAAGATTGCTCTCGCCGACAGAAAAAGGTGAAAGTTCAGCGAGAAGAGGACCATCCTGTCAAGCCACAAAAGGCAACAGCTGTTTGGGTGCCCACTGCAACGGCCACCTCGACTTCAACTGCTCAAAAAAGAAGGAGGCCAGAGAATGCCCCTGTGACTGCAGCAAACCGAAAAGACGCTGAGCCTAAACGCCCCAAGTCTGGGGGCATGGTGGTGCACACCGTCTATATGGCATCCGGAAAAGAGGATAGCCGTATCTCCATAGGTCATCGACCGCTTAAGCGATCTGTAACAAAGGCCCAGGAGCAGCAACAGAAGCTTCAGGAAATGCTAACGGAAATGGCCGCACTCACCGGGCCAAAAGAAAGCCCGGAGGCGTCATCAGAACAGCGTCATGAGCAGGAAACTGATGACGAATTCCTTTGGAGAATACTTGAGAAGAAGGACAAAGAGGCCGCGGAACAAGCGGCCAACATAAAACAGACGGCCCTTCTATTCCAAGATATGGCGGGCATGATGATCCAGCCAGACCCTCTAGCCGAAGATCCTCCAGTAATAATTGAAGATGATAGAGGAGAAACATCAAATTCTCTTCCGACTCCGTCAGCAGATTGATTCGAAAGAGTGTGTTTGTAGAATAACCGCAATCAGAACGGTGTCGCGCGTAGCTAGACCGAGGTGAGTACGGGTCGTCCTCAGGAAAACGTGGAACCTTTTACTCTTACTTTAGATGTGTTGAAAGAGAGGAGGAAATAAGAATTTTGTGAAAAGTTGTAGATCTACGTTAAGCAAGAATGAAAAAATATAGATCTAGATTATTTTAGAGATTTAGATAATATAATAAGAGGGCTTGTAGGGTTCGTTAGGATTTAGTAGTTATGGATGATTAATTAAAAGTTACCCTTTTTTATCCATTAATAGATTTAAAACTAGAACGACGGTGATGCGTGTAGATTAGGGTTTCTGGAGGGAAAAGGAATCCCACTCTTAACCCTTATCTCGACACGGAACTCCGTTCAAATCTAGCCTTTACCAAAACAATCATTAATCTAATCTCTAATCGCGGTCGGAACTAGCAAAGAATTGCTAGCGCACCCGATTAGGATGTTAATGATTCTTTGATAAAGTTCATAAACTTTATAGGACTTAAAAAGGGTTTAAGGATGTTCATCATCCATTAGCCTACCCTAATCTTACGAACCCTAACAAGCGGAGAATTACTCGCGCATGTTGGGAGAAGAAGATGAAAAGAAATTGAGGGAAAACATAATGTAAAATGCAAAAGAATTAAATAAAATAACTACCTTTATTAATCAACTTGAACAATCTACACTTTATTCCGTAGAAAATGATTACAAAACTAGTTGCTTCTCGATCTTTCCTAAGGAGGTAGACGAACAGTTGATGATCAGCCTGGATGCGTGAGCGTCTGGGGCTTCGTGATCTCATCGGCTTGATAAATTTTCCAAGAGGCTCTCGGTGCCTTTTTATAGTGCAAAGCCAGAATCATTTGCTTCCATATTAGGTAAAATGTAGAAAAGATTTTCCCCAAAAATCCTCAACTCCCAACTCACTATATCTGCGGCGGATCCGCGGCATAAAGGGGCTATTGCCGCGGATCCGCGGCTTGATGATCACGGCCGTCCATCATTTTTCAGGAGCTGTCTCTATGTGACATTTGGCCATCCTTGGCACCTTTAGAATTTGGAAATCTTTTCGCGGTTGCTTCCAGACTTGGTCTCCAAGTTTTGCTTATTTAATTAGGCAAGTCTTCTTCAACAACTTGATTTGCTTGATTCTAGTCTTTGAAAAATTCTGCACACTTGGAATCTTTTGCACAACAACTCAAATAATCTTTAGTAGACTTTGTTCTACTAGGATTTGGTCAATGAATTTATTTGCATACATTTTTCTACCAAATGCTAATTATAATATATCAACACATGGAAAATAATATTTTTACACATAAACCCTCATATGTATGATATATTATAATAAAGTCCTTCTTTAATATGAAAATGGTAGGAAAAATGTAATACAAATGTGCAGTTTTATCAACTGAACAAATACCCCCAAACTTATCTTTGATCGTCCCGAGCAAACTAGTTTATTCAAGAGAAGGAGAAAAAGAAAGGAGAAAGCTAAGCACACTTTCGTAGGCAAACACGATTGCACTGAGCACGTGCAACAAGCCGTTAAACCTCTAGGTGTCCCTAGTAGGAGGAGTGTTGTCTCCTGAGGGTTTTCAGCGGATTACACCCACAAAATCCTATAATAAAAGGGAGATGGTGAAATTTACATATAAAGATAAGAACCATAAAAGAAAGACTTTGAAAATGAGAGTTTCCAACTATACTAGCTTTTCAGTTGTCATGAGCCCTATCTTAATAGGCATGAAAAAATGTTAGAAATCACATCATCCTTCAATAAAACATCGTCTTTATTCTTCATTCCTACCTTTCATCCAAATATCGATCATATACCCCTACGTGTGTGAAATGGACATCCCTACACTCGGAGAATTCAATTCAAGCTATCATACTCTTGTCCATCTACCTCGGTACTTTTTTAATTTAATGAATATTAAGATTTGCTCACATATTTTCATGCGACCGTTAATACTTCTTGAGGTACTAACCGACCGATTACTCATGTGCTTGCTGATTAGGTGATAATATTTTCCTCGTCTTGCACCACCTAAGGCTTAGTAGTGACTCCCAGACCAGTTGGCCTTAGGGCACTAGGTGAAGAGGTACCCTAGCTATATTTTTGTATTGTTGCCTTGGCGATAACAAAACCAGTGTTCATTTTTCTTTTCACCATTTTTATATTTTCTTCATTTTTTTCATTTCCTTCATACTTTGGCTTTTAGACAAGAGCATTTCAAGGTATTCTCTACTATCCAGAGTTTCAAGACGTGTGTAAGTGCATATAGTAGGGTATCAACATTCAAATGTTTGGCTTACAGAATAAAAACTATTTTTCAGACTTATTTTTATCCTCAGATTAGTGACTTCCTTCATCTTACTAACCCTTGGGACAACGGCTCATAACTACTTATTACCAGTTCGTTTAAGAAAACTTC
Source organism: Agapanthus africanus (assembly GCA_030015575.1). Classification (NCBI taxonomy): domain Eukaryota; kingdom Viridiplantae; phylum Streptophyta; class Magnoliopsida; order Asparagales; family Amaryllidaceae; genus Agapanthus; species Agapanthus africanus. The sequence goes on from CM057341.1 coordinate 200,158,671, forward strand.
TAATTTTCTTGGTTTTCTTAAACTATTCCTATCTTTTGGATGTAATTTTTCACTTTCTACTCTTTTGTTATAAAATTTTTTTTAAAATTTTTGAAAACGTTGTGCTTATGCAAAGTATGATGTAAATTGATGCGAAAATAAACACAAACCTCCCCCAAACCTGTTTACAGCAGTGTCCTCACTGATGTCATCCGTTAAGCTAAAAAACCTGTAGACTTGGGAGGAAATTATTAATGGGGGAAAGAATATATGAAAGTGAAAAATCCTCCCCCAAACTTATTTCTTGGCTCACAATTTTGTAAAAATCATTTTCTTTCAAGAGCCAAAATACCCCCCCCCCCAAACTTGAGTTGAATAATGTTAAGCAATTAAAATCATACGAGGGGGGTAAGGTTATTGGTCAATGCCAAGCTTTGCAAAGACCGAAGGTCAACACCAACCATTCAAAAATTTTATCAATGAAGCACCAAGATTGGTGGAAGAACATGTCACCTTTCGACGTGAAGAAGTGAGGAGGTGCTAAGAGGTGTAATGGAAAAGGATTGCGTCTCAATTTGGAGAGATGACACAGTGATAGTGATGATGGATTACGCGCATTATCATGATTGTCCAGAAGAAGGGGTGGAGATTCGATTTCTTTGTCTTGGAGTTGATTCATCTCAACACCCGTGTCTTGTAAAAATGCGAGTTCATCAGCGAAAATTTCCTCAAAGCTTTTGTCGATACCCCGAAGAATAATATCATCAGAAAAAATGGGGTGATCGTCAGACTCTATAAAAAGTTCCTCATTAGCGTTAGATGTTGACCCGGACAACTCGGTGAAAGAGTCCGTGTCAAACAACGACATATGAAAATAGTCAGAATTATGAGGTTGATCAAATTCGCTGCTGTCGACATCCATTAATTCGACAGAACACACATGAGCATGGGGTTCGGATGGTTCGCTTCCCAACTTGTAAATGCTAAGCTCAATTGACTTCTTTCCAAAGGATAGGGTCATAGAGCCGTTTCTACAATTGATTACTGCGTTGGAAGTGGCCAAAAAGGGTCGACCGAGTATCACCGGAATTTGATTGCGTGGGTTTGCCACAGGTTGTGTATCTATAACGATAAAGTCTACAGGGAATATGAATTCCCCGACTTTGATTAACACATCCTCTAGCTCACCCCTAGGTTGGGTGATAGATCGATCAGCCATCTGAAGAGTGCAATGCGCAGGCTTTAACTCTCCGATCCCTAATTGCTCATAAACAGAATACGGAAGCAAATTAACACTAGCACCTAAATCGAGTAGAGCACGATTGATATTTTTACCCCCAATAGAAATTGAAATTGTAGGACTTCCGGGGTCCTTTCGTTTCTTGGGTAGTTGTTGTGTAAAAGCAGTGCTCACATCACTCGCAAGGAAAACTTTTTTAGGTACTTGAACTTTCCTCTTCCTAGTGCAAAGGTCCTTTAGGATTTTCGCATATGACGGAACTTGTTGAATAGCATCTAGGAGAGGAATGTTTATGTTAACTTGCTTAAAAATTTCCACAATCTTCTCCATTTGTGGACTTGGTCTGTTGCCCCTTAACCTGTTTGGATAAGGTGCTTGATCAATAAGTTTTGGGTCCAACGTTTGTGGAGAAGACTGTGGGGATGGATTCGATCCCAAAATTGGAGTGGGAATCGACTTAGATAGATTCGGAGAAATGTTCGAGCCTTGGGGAAAACGGAGAATAGGCTCGGGTGAATGTGGGAGATTAGACGAACTAGGGGAAGAAGAAGAAGCTGGGGTATCATTGGTGTCACTATCATCACATTGCTCACCCACTCGGTTATTCAGCACTTTTCCCGATCTCAACGTGGTAACAACACTCACATTATAACTTTGTGAGTGGCCAGTATTAGGTATGGGTTGAGATGGGAGTTTCCCTTTCTCTCTCGCACTCATTGCGTCATTTAACTGTGCGATTTGGTTTTCTAGTGATTTAATACTCTCACCATGGGAGGCGGAGTTTTTCGTTATGGTATCAATAGAAGAATTCATCTCAGCCGACAATTGCATGGATTGTTTCATGAACATATCCAAAGTTTGTGCAAGTGAGTTGTCAGTACCGGCCACTTGTGGTGTAGAAATGTTGGCCGGATTTTGGAAATTCTGTGACTGAAAGGGGGGCTGATTCTGTGGTTATGGTTGCTGTGGAGGAGGTCTTTGATAATTGCTTTGTTGGTTTTGATTCCAAGCAAAGTTAGGATGATTCCTCCATCCTTGATTGTACGTAGAAGAATAAGGGTCGTTTCTAGGTCGCTGCTGAAAAGCAGCATTCGCTTGAAACGATTTATTCATAGGACATTCTTCCGTTAAGTGTGAAGGATCTGAACAGCAACCACAGACGGTCTTAGGAAGCGTAACCTGATTTAGGGAGACTGATGAGACTCTGTTCTCAATAGCGTCGAGTTTCTTCTGCATCGCTGCCATTTCGGCTTTCACTGCGATGGAAACATCGAGCTGGTGAATGCCTCCCTTAGTTGAAGGTGATCTTACGCTTTCCCACTGCAACGTGTGTTCAGCAAGGTCTTCCAGATATTTCCACGCTTCACCGTCATCTTTAGACATGAAATTGCATTGACACATTGTTTCAAGCATCTGCTTTGTCGCTGGATTAATGACCTCATATATAATCCGACATAAATCCCATCTTTGTATTCCGTGATGGGGGCATTGGACAAGCAGATCTTTGAAACGTTCAAAGCACTTCCAAAATGGTTCGTTGGGATGCTGGGTGAACTGGTTGATCTCGCTCCTAATATGGGCAGTCTTATGATTTGGGTAAAACTTCTTAAGAAATGCTATGACAAATTCATCCCAATTAGTGATAGAGTGTGCGGCAGTATTATAAAGCCATTTTTCTGCCAAGTCGCACAGTGTGAATGGGAGAAGACGTAAGCGCATAGCATCTAAAGTCAATTGTGAAGTACCCATCATTGCGCATACGTTTTCGAATTTGGTGATGAAAACGTACGCGTCTTCCGACTCAAGCCCGTGAAATTTGGGCAGCAGATTGATGTAGTGGGGTTTAATTTCGAAATTATCCCTGTTAGGTGGTGGAAGAGAAAGACAAGTGGGAAGAGGACACGGATAGGATAGCATCTCTCTTGGAGAGAGATGCGCGGTGGGTTCTGCGCACCTTCCGGCGGTAGCAGCGTGGTGTTATAATTTGAAGGAGTGCCGTCCATCTCGGTCGTGGTGTGTGGTAGTGGGGGAAAAGAAGATGAAGAAGTACCGACTTCGGTGTCGATAGCAGGAACGCGGACAAGACGGGCACTAGAATCCCGTGTCCAGCCGAGCATGCACTAAGCGGGTTTAGTGCAAGTGGCAGCGTGTGTGTGATTTAAAATTGGTCTGTTTTGAAAAAAGTGGGACTCAAGACAAATCACTCTAAAATGCACAAACAACCCTAGAACTAAGGTTAGCTAGGTCCAGTCTCTAGACCGCTCCTAGACTTCCATAGGACAAGCCGCAGGATCAATCCTCTACCGCCTCTGTACTACCCTTGTAGCCAGGTAAGTGCCAGGTAAGTGGGAAGGAACCATAGTAGTGGGCCTAATTAAAAACCACTAGCCTTTGACACACTTGTCTAGGCACTATAAAAGTAATGCGGATAAACGATAGATTACCCACGACCTTCCTCTGTCCTTATTGAGCGCGACAATCCTTAGAGTCTGGTCTAGATATTTTTTAAATTAATGAAGGGTTGATGCAGATACTCGGTTTGTGATTTGTGGGGCTTAGGAAGGGTGATGAAATCCCCACCTAATCTTGATTTGATCTTTGCCCCTTAAAGTCCGTATTAAAATATGCAAAACAAAACCAATCACAAAACTTTTGCAAAAAGATTTTTGAGCGGCGCTATTTTGCAAAGAATTTTGCAGAAAATAGATTTTATTGGATCTGAGAGGAGAGAGGAGTTGGGAAAGGTACCAGAGGAGTTTGGAACCCTAGATCTCCTGTTTCCTCAAGTCTGTGACTCCAGATCTCCTTGCAAAAATTCACGCACAAATCGTTAAATATGCAATTTGCAGTTTTGTTTTAATAATGATATGAATCGTCTAAGAATTCAACACAAATAGAAAGAATAAAAAAAATACGCACGTATCCCCGGCAACGGTGCCATTTGATTGATTCGAAAGAGTGTGTTTGTAGAATAACCGCAATCAGAACGGTGTCGCGCGTAGCTAGACCGAGGTGAGTACGGGTCGTCCTCAGGGAAACGTGAAACCTTTTACTCTTACTTTAGATGTGTTGAAAGAGAGGAGGAAATAAGAATTTTGTGAAAAGTTTCTTGATCTACGTTAAGAAAGAATGCAAAAATATAGATCTAGATTATTTTAGAGATTTAGATAATATAATAAGGGGGCTTGTAGGGTTCGTTAGGATTTAGTAGTTATGGATGATTAATTAAAAATTACCCTTTTTATCCATTAATAGATTTAAAACTAGAACGACGGTGATGCGTGTAGATTAGGGTTTCTGGAGGGAAAAGGAATCCCACTCTTAACCCTTATCTCGACACGGAACTCCGTTCAAATCTAGCCTTTACCAAAACAATCATTAATCTAATCTCTAATCGCGGTCGGAACTAGCAAAGAATTGCTAGCGCGCCCGATTAGGATGTTAATGATTCTTTGATAAAGTTCATAAACTTTATAGGACTTAAAAAGGGTTTAAGGATGTTCATCATCCATTAGCCTACCCTAATCCTACGAACCCTAACAAGCGGAGAATTACTCGCGCATGTTGGGAGAAGAAGATGAAAAGAAATTGAGGGAAAACATAATGTAAAATGCAAAAGAATTAAATAAAATAACTATCTTTATTAATCAACTTGAACAATCTACACTTTATTCCGTAGAAAATGATTACAAAACTAGTTGCTTCTCGATCTTTCCTAAGGTGGTAGACGAACAGTTGTTGATCAGCCTGGATGCGTGAGCGTCTGGGGCTTCGTGATCTCATCGGCTTGATAAATTTTCCAAGAGGCTCTCGGTGCCTTTTTATAGTGCAAAGCCAGAATCATTTGCTTCCATATTAGGTAAAATGTAGAAAGGATTTTCCCCAAAAATCCTCAACTCTTAACTCACTATATCTGCGGCGGATTCGCGGCATAAAGGGGCTATTGCCGCGGATCCGCGGCTTGATGATCACGGCCGTCCATCATTTTTCAGGAGCTGTCTCTATGTGACATTTGGCGATCCTTGGCACCTTTAGAATTTGGAAATCTTTTCGCGGTTGCTTCCAGACTTGGTCTCCAAGTTTTGCTTCTTTAATTAGGTAAGTCTTCTTCAACAACTTGATTTGCTTGATTCTAGTCTTTGAAAAATTCTGCACACTTGGAAATCTTTTGCACAACAACTCAAATAATCTTTAGTAGACTTTGTTCTACTAGGATTTGGTCAATGAATTTATTTGCATACATTTTTCTACCAAATGCTAATTATAATATATCAACACATAGAAAATAGTATTTTTACACATAAATCCTCATATGTATGATATATTATAATAAAGTCCTTCTTTAATATGAAAACGGTAGGAAAAATGTAATACAAATGTGCAGTTTTATCAACTGAACAGTAGCCAAGGAGGAGACCATCTCCAAAGCCACGCTCGATGATTATATAGCTCAGCAAATACGAGTTCACCAGGCGAATGAAGCGTCTGGGCAGATCGTTAAAACTGGACGACCCTATCCAGGATGGTACGATCAAATAAGGTACCCTACGGGATATACGATCCCCAAATTCCACGTATATAAGGGGACGGGAAATCCGCATCAGCATGTCGCTCAATTCAAGGCTCTTCGCGGAAACACCGGGGGTGATGATAAACTTTTGCTCCGTCAATTCGTCGGCAGCTTGTCGGAGACAGCATTCGAGTGGTATTCAGAGCTTCCAAACAATTCTGTTAAAACCTTTGCGGAAATGGAGCTACTATTCACCCAGCGTTTCATGAGTTCTAGTGAACGCACCCCAATAACGACATTAATCAATGCCAGGGTGAAGCCAGGCGAGACATGGGTTCAATACGCGATACGGTGGCGAAATTTATGGTCAAAGTGTGAGCAGCGTATCGAAGAAGCGCCAGCGGTGGGCATGTTCGTGGGCACTCTCGACCCTCAAGCGACCATCTCCCAATTCATATTGTTCTTCAATCCGACCACTTTCCAGGCCTTGATCGACAAGCTGGCCCAAATGGACCAGATGGGCCATAGGCCTTCCCCTTCAAAGACGGAGCCTTGGAACGAAAAGGGGAAGGGGAAAGCGACTTTTGTCGCCAATACTCAACAACAGCCGAGCAACTTAAAGCCGGTTGTTCGCCAAAACGTGCGTCCACGCCCATCCTTCGAGGAGAGACTGGGACGTCCTTACTCGTTTCCCCGAGATAAAACGAGGAGACTGTTCGAGCTGGCAATACGCAACAGACTCATCAATCTGCCGGACCCTAAACGTCCATTGCAGCCAGGTGATGTCAACAATCCTAATTACCGTCCTTACCATCAAACGGTAAGCCATCCAATTGAAGATTGCTTCGTCTTTAAAGGCTGGATCGAAGACCAATACCAACAGGGCAAATTCGCACTGTCCGAAGACTGGAAGGTGAACCCGCCACAACCACATGCTTCGAAAAAGATGTACATGCCGGGGGAATCTTGCTCGTTCATAGAGAAAGCCCCATGGACCGAAAAGTCCGTAAACTAGAAACTAACCTCAAATATGGCAACGGTAGACCAAAACGTCGTTAAACCAACGAAGGACCACTATGTCTTAAAACTGGCTGATGACCGAAACATCGTTAAACTACTACCAATCCGCGGCATCCTCATGCTGACATTGTAAAAAGAAAAACGTACGTCCATAAGCAAAATGGGCACGGATGAAAACCCGAAAGGGCGCCGTGAGTAAAAACAGCAGGACTACCGGCGATGTTTGTGAAAACCCGAAAGGGCGCAGACTCGTTAAAAAAAAACCGATATGTTCATAAGCGAAATGGGTACGGATGAAAACCCGAAAGGGCGCCGTGAGTAAAAACACCAGGGCTACCGGCGTGTTTTTGTGAAAACCCGAAAGGGCGCAATCTCGTTAAAAGACACTTGCAAGGTCCTCTCGACCTTGTGAGGAGAAACCACCTGCGTGAGATCCTTACGACTCACAAGGGACTAACACACTTAGGGATCCACACGATTCCTAAGGAGAAAACACACTTACGAGATCCTCACGACTTGTAAGGAGAACCCTCTTATGTGACCCTCACGGCTCATAAGATTCAAAAGTCTTAAGCTATAGGGATCTGAACCTGTTCTTAAGCGGCCACCACAACCTCCAACTTTGCCCTACAAGCGGTTCAATATTGACCCTTGTATAAAATCCACGGGCGCGAATAAACATTTCCCTAACAAAGTCCCACCAGAGACTGGGGATATGTTCATATGGCGAACGACACTTGTAAGTCCTCTCGACTTATAAGGAGAAAATACTCTTGTAAGATCCTTACGACTTATAAGAGAACATACACTTAGGAATCCTCACGATTCCTAAGGAGAAAATGCACCTACGAGATCCTCACGACTCGTAGGGAGAAATACCTTTATGAGACCCTTATGGCTCATGAAGTCAAAAGCCTTAGTCGACAGGATCTTAACCCTGTTTGCTAAGCCACCTTTGTTCAAACTGACAAAGGCAAATGATGATTCGCTCCTGGAAATATCCCAGTCGTAGCGATGCTGATGCCTAAATCGGTATCAAATTCCAAGCCCTTTCTCGGCAAATGATGATTCGCTCCTGGCAATATTCCAGTTGTAGCGATGTTGATGCTAAGATTGGCATCAGGTTCCAAGTTCCACACTCGTGATAAAGATTCAGCGAGCCAAAAATGCATATGAAATAGCCGAAATGATGGGGCAACTTGCATCAAAATCAGCAGGTAAAAATATATGCATACAAAAATAGCCGAAATGGTTGGGCAACTCGCAATAAAAAGCAGCGGGTAAAAAAAAAGCCGAAATGATTGGGCAACTCGCAATAAAAAGCAGCGAGTGAAAATAAAAAATAGCCGAAATGATTGGGCACCGCGAAAAATAGCCGAAATGATTGGGCAATCGCGACTTTCGCGATATTAAAAGCTGAAATGATAGAGCATCGCGGAAAGAAAGAAATAGAAAATGAAATGAAATGAAACTTTTTGCCCTACAGGTGAGATCACATCGATCCCTGTATACAATCCAGGGGCACAAACAAAAAGGGAACCATACCTTCCCACCAGGCTCCATCCGAAAGAGAGCCAAGTCTCGACTGCCGCATCTACAACCTAGAGACCACCTCAGCATTCGTCTCGATACAGCAGACGAGATGTCAACAACGACGTTCCTTCGCATTCCAGCAGGATGCAGATGCAACGTCAACAAAAGACCTCACGTCGAAACAAAGCGGAGTGACGGCAAAATCCCAGCTCCACCTCAGCATTCGTCTCGATACAGCAGACGAGATGTCAACAACGGCGTTCCTTCGCATTCCAGCGGGATGCAGATGCATCGTCAGCAAAAGAACTCACGGTCGAAACAAAGCGGAGTGACGGCAAAATCCCAGCTCTACCTCAGCATTCGTCTCGTTACACCAGACGTAATGTCAACAATGGCGTTCCTTCGCATTCCAGCGGGATGCAGATGCAATGTCAACAAAAGACCTCACGGTCGAAACAAAGCGGAGTGACAGCAATATTCTAGCTCCACCTCAGCATTCGTCTCGATACAGCAGACAAGATGTCACTACAGCGTCCTTCCTCCAACAGGATTCGGACACGCCAAACGAAGCGAAGTCCAAATTCCTAGCTTCAGAGTCTTGACGGCAACTCATATAAAGCCTGAAAGACCATCGGAGATCATCCTACACCAGCGAGGAGTGATCACCACCATGACATTCGTCTCGATACAGCAGACGCAATGACAGCAAATGAAGCAAAGGCAACATTCCTAGCTTCAGTTTCTTGACGGCAACTCACATAAATCCTGAAAGACAATCGGAGATCATCCCACATCAGCGCGGAGTGGCACCACCTCGACGTTCGTCTCGATACAGCAGACGAGATGTCACTACAGCGTCCTTCCTCCAACAGGATTCGGACACGCCAAAGCAAACGAAGAGAAGGCCAAATTCCTAGCATCAGGGTCTTGACGGTAACTCATATAAAACCTGAAAGACCCTCGGAGATCATCCCACACCAGCGAGGAGTGATCACCACCTCGACGTTCGTCTCGATACAGCAGACGGGATGTCACTACAGCGCCCTTCCTCCAACAGGATTCGGACACGCCAAAGCAAACGAAGAAAAGGCCAAATTCCTAGCTTCAGGGTCTTGATGGAAACTCATATAAAGCCTGAAAGACTATCAGAGACCATCCCACACTAGCACGGAGTGGTCACCACCCCGACGTTCGTCTCGATACAGCAGACGATATGTCACCACAGCGTTCTTCCTCCAACATGATTCGGACGCGCCAAAGCAAACGAAGCAAAGGCCAAATTCCTAGCTTCAGGGTCTTGAGGACAACTCATATAAAACCTGAAAGACTGTCGGAGATCATCCCACACCAGCGCGGAGTGGTTATGACTCATCGGGGCTCTCCAAAATGAGCCTAACCTCAAGTAAAAGGCGGCATGGCAAAATTCCTAACGCTTGCTCTTCCGACGGTCAAACTGCCTAGGAAGATTGCTTGAAGACGTCTTGTCCAGCCGCCGAAGGGATGAGAGACACGACAGTCGCGAGGCTACTCGAACAGCAAGATTGCCTATCGAGGAATACATCAACCAACGCGACGGTACAACGGAAAAAACCCTAGTACCAAAGACCCTAACGGACCTTTGTCGTAAAGAGCAGAGGTTAACTATGACGTTGGGACATCCTTGCGAGAACTTCTCAATTCGTCTCGACTCGTAAGGCAAAGCCTTAGGCAATGGGGATTAAAAAACCTGTTTCTTAAGCACCGAGGCCCTGCAAGTCAGTTCAAGATGGACTCTTGCGTACTATTCACGGGTCACACTCTCCGAAGTCGAACATCGACAAAGAGGGAAACAACCACCTACAAGTCCTCTCGACTTGTAAGCGGGAAAAATTCTCTTGTGAGATCCTTACGACTCTCAAGAGAAAACACACACTTAGGAGTCCTCAAGACTCCTAGGGAGAAAATACACCTACGGGATCCTCTCGACTCGTAGGGAGAAAAGTCTTTATGAGACCCTCACGGCTCGTAAAGTTGAAAAGTCTTAGGCGGCAGATCCTAACCCTGTCTCCTAAGCCATCACTACCCTATAGAGAGGTCAAGATGAACTATCTATAAGCCACATTCCCCAAAGTCAAATATCGACAAGGAGGGAAATAATCACTTATGAGTCCTCTCGACTTGTAAGGGAGAAAATTCTCTTGTGAGATCCTTACGACTCTCAAGAGAAAACGCACTTAGGAGTCCTCACGACCCCTAAGGAGAAAATACACCTGCGGGATCCTCTCGACCTGTAGGGAGAAAAAAAACCTTCTTGAGATCCTTACAGCTCATGAAGATGAAAAAGTCTTAGGTTACAAGAACCCTAAACTTGTCTCCTAAGCCATCAATTCTATTGCCATGCGTAACTCTGCACTACTTCACCCATGTACATACTTACGTGGGCAAAGTAGTGGGGGGCATTTGTTCCCGCCAAAAATTTCTGCGCGAAGAGCCTAAGGTATCAAATGGCAGCGATACGCTTAAGAAATTGCGAACCAATATTTTCCGGGCTGTATTTTGACGAACTCCCGAATGATAAATAGTTAAATTCTGATGGTATCGAAAGTGTCTCGAAAAATCCTTCAATTTGATATATTATGGGCCTCATAATTCATCCGGGATCAAAAGTTATGAGGCATCATGTGCCCACACGTGACCGGGCATCACGTGCCCACACGTGACCATTTACAGGCAAAGCCTGTAGGCACTGAATAAAATAAATAATTAAATGGGGTCACGTGCCATCACGTGATAGGCCTTTGAAAACCCACTGAAGAAAATTAAAAGTGCAATCAGGAATACCCCAATGGGGGATCACGTGTCCACACGTGACCAAAGGTCACGTGCAGACACGTGATGGGTTCTTGGGCTCTTTAACTAATAGAGTTAAACTCTAATCAATAGGAGTCACATGTCCACACGTGATGAGCCTCTTAAACTCACTAAAAAGGGATTAAAAATCATAATAAAACAGCAGGAAACACCCTAATGGGGCATCACGTGCCCACACGTGACCAAAGGTCACGTGCAGACACGTGATGGGTTCCTAAGCTCTCTGAATTAATAGATTTAAATTCTAATTAAATAATTAATCAGTGGGGTCACGTGACAACACATGATGGGCTCCTAAAATCTCTGAATTAATAGAATTAAATTCTAATTAAGGGAAATCAAAAACCCTAACTGGAAAAATATTTCTTTAAATCTTTCCAAACAAAAAAGATGGTGCTCTGTAAAATGAAGCACCGTTGGATTAAAAATCCAATGGTGATTAAAAATCCCCAATTTATGGAAAGATTCTATACAAGAAAATATTTCCCTGAAATTTGAATAACAGATGAAAGATCTTTTGGATTAAAAATCCAATGGTGAATAAAATTCACTGAGCTATCTAAAAAATCTTGTTGGTTACAAAATCAATTAAAATCTTTCAATGAAAGATTGACTAAGCAAATTGATTCTTTTCTTTCTCCTATAAATAGGAACCAAGAAGAGAAGAGAAGGGATCGACTTTTTTTTGAGAGAAGAACAGAGAGAAAAAAAGAGAGGTGAATTTAATTCTCAAGAGAGAAAAGAAGATCTTTTCAGAAAAAAAGAAAACCCTACGTGAGAAAAAAGAAAGGGATCAAAACTTCATAAAATAAAAAAAAAGAGAATTTAATTCTCAATCTAAGAGTTTAACTCTTCTACAAAAAGAACTTAGTTCTTCCTCTAGTTGAAGATCTGCAGAAGCACATCTCCCCATAGGTTGAGAATTTAATTCTCATCGGGTTGAGATCCTGCCATGCAGATCTAAAACTTAGAGGGGGAATTGAGTTTAGAGAATTTAATTCTCCCAAAACAAAACTAGGGTTTAACCCTATATGAGAATTTAATTCTCCTGAAAATATAGGAATTTAATTCCTTCAAGATGGACAAAACTAGGGTTTAACCCTAATTGAGAATTTAATTCTCTCAAATTTACAGGAATTTAATTCCTCCTAAAGGAAATTAGGGTTTAACCCTACATAAGAATTTAATTCTTTCACAATAGGAATTTAATTCCTCCAAAACATAATTAGGGTTTAACCCTACAGAGAATTTAATTCTTAAAATAAAGAGACTTGAAAGATCTCCATGCACACAAAAGATTAAGGTCACGTGTCCCAACGTGACCCCTGAAAAGATCCCCAAAAATTAAAAGGAAGAAGCTTTGAGGCAATGCCTCACGTGCTCCCACGTGACTTCCAAAACGCACAGAGAAGAAGCAAAGGAAATGAAGGCTTTGGGTGCTCTCACGTGTTACCACGTGACCCCATAGAAAACTCTTTAACAGTCAGTGCATAAATCACAGACACGTGTCAACACGTGATGCTCAAAAATAAAAATATAAAAAAGTGTTTGACACTTATTTGCGGAACGAAGTAAAAGGGATCTGGCCCCACCTTTGGGCGCCCTCATGTGTCCACACGTGACCCCTTCTTTCTTTAGTGTTTAACACTAATTCGAAAACCTTATTTCCAGTGTTTAACACTAATTTGGGATTCTATATTTCCAGTATTTAACACTGCTGTTCTTTAGTGTTTAACACTACTTTTAGCCAAATTGGCTAATTTCCCTGAGGCAAAAGTCTTCCTTTCAACTGAATCTCAAAATTGAGTAAATCAAAGGTAAAGATGTTGCCAAAGCCCTCAAACTCTTGTTTAGCATTGCTAAATGATGAGGGGCTGAATCCAGACAAATGTCTAATGGTCCAACAAAAGGGCCAACACTTCAAACTTACTTGGACATAGCCCAAGTTGGCCATAAGTCCTCAATCCAGACTTAACTGAGCCATTGTGCTCATAATATAATTAATTGATCTTAGTTCCAAATTGGACTACAGATCACTTAATTTACCCTGGTTTAAGGGTACATCTCTTCACTCCTTTGATATTTGTCGTTGTAATTCCTCAACGTCTTCAAAGAGGTGACGGGTCCTGACAACCACACATTTCATAGACTATGACGTCTCTAAACTACGGACTGTGGGGTCCTTAAACTCTTGGACTATGATGTCCTTAACCTCCACCGTGATGCCTTTAAACTAACATTGGACTGTGGGGTCCTTAAACTCATGGACTATGATGTCCTTAACCTCGACCGTGATGTCTTAAAACTAACATTAGACTGTGGGGTCCTTAAACTCACGGACTATGATGTCCTTAACCTTGACTGTGAGGTCTTTAAACTCACGGACTATGATGTCCTTAACCTCGACCGTGATGTCTTTAAACTAACATTGGACCACTATGTCCTTAAACTGGTATTGGACCACTATATCCTTAAACTTGTATTGGACCACCAAGTCCTTAAACTGGTAATTGACCACAATGTCCCTAAACTAAACAATTGAGTCCAAATGCTCTTTTGTTGGATCTAAATGATCCCGTTAAGTTGATCTTAGTCTAAAAAAATACTAACGTATCCTTAACAAACATTTAAGTTGATCTTAGTCTCAAATGAGGCTAACGTATCCTTAAACCCAAACCCCCAAACCCAAATCTAAGAAAGATACGGATTTGGACTAGTCCACGCCCTACGGGCGACAACATAACTTAGTCTCCGTATACAATCCACGGGCAACCACAAACAAAACAAACACCTACGGCACGAAGTGACCATCTGGAGAAGGAGAAAGTTGTTACCGCGATGCGGTAGCGTAATTAACTGCAGGGGCTTGCGCCTGCAGGGAAGAGCGTCCCCATAATCAAAAACCCCTCAAACAAGGGGGAATCTGATGAAGTCTGCTACATCGGCCGTATCCGTTTAAACCTTCGATACATGGTGCCATAAATCAACTTGGCATCTTCGGAGAGGTGGACGGATAAAACCAAATAGCATCTGCCCTCGAAGTTCACGCCAGACGTCCCAACGTCCCGGTCGCGTCCTTCGGCGGAAAACACCCACACGTGATGGGCCTTTAAACCTAAAGAAAGGGATTAAAAGATATAATAAAACAGCAAGGAATACCCCAATGGGGCATCACGTGCCCACACGTGACCAGAGGTCATGTGCAGACACGTGATGGGTTCCTAAGATCTCTGATTAATAGAATTAAATTCTAATCAAACAATCAATCAGTGGAGTCACGTGTCCACACGTGATGGGCTTTTAAACCCACTGAAAAGAATTAAAAATATAATAAAATAACAAGGAAAAATCCCAATGGGGCATCACGTGCTCACACGTGACCAAGGGTCACGCGCTCACACGTGATAATTCCTGAGTTCTTTAAAAAAACAGAATTAAATTCTGGTTAAATGCTTAATCGGGGGGGGGGGGGTCACGTGTCAATAAGTGATGGGATCCTAAAATCCCTGAAATAATAGAATTAAATTCTAATTAAGGGAAATAAAAAACCCCAATATTTTCTTAGATCTTTCCAAACAAAAAGATTGCGCTATGTAGAGAGGAGCACCGTTGGATTAAAAATCCAATTGTGATTAAAAATCACCAATTTATCGAAAGATTTTATACAAGGAAAGATTTCCCTGAAATTTATGAGGAATAACAGACAAAAAATCTTATGGATTAAAAATCCAATGGTGAATAAAATTCACTGAGTTATCTAAAAGATCATGTTGGTTACAAAATCAATTAAAATCTTTCAAGGAAAGATTGACTAAACAAACTGATTCTTTTCTTTCTCCTATAAATAGGAGCCAAGAAGAGAAGAAAAAAGCTACTTTTTTTTTGAGAGATACAACAACAGAGAGAAAAAAGAGAGGAGAATTTAATTCTCAAGAGAGAAAAAGAAGATCTCTTCAGAGGAAAAAAAACTCTAGGTGAGAAAAAAGAAGAAGTTCATTCTACAAGCTCTCACAAAATAAAAGAGAATTTAATTTTCAAAACTAAGAGTTTAACTCTTCTGAATAAGAACTTAGTTCTTCCTTTGGTGGAGGATCTGCAGAAGCAAATCTCCCTATAAGTTGAGAATTTAATTCTTATCGGGGAGATTCTGCCATGCAGATCCAAAACATAGAGGGAGAATTGAGTTTGAAGAATTTAATTCTTCCAAATTCATAGGAATTTAATTCCTCCAAAGGAAACTAGGGTTTAACCCTACATAAGAATTTAATTCTTCCAAATACATAGGAATTTAATTCCTCTAAATGAAACTAGGGTTTAACCCTACATAAGAATTTAATTATTAAAACAAGAGAGTTAAAGCTCTCCATGGACGTAAAGATCAAGTATCCAACATGATCACGTGGTAACACGTGACCCTTCATCCCAACGAACAAAAAGGAATGAATAAGGCATGCTCACGTGCCCCCACGTGACCCTTTAATGGACTCCTCAAAATAAGAAGGAATTAGCCCAGAGGCAATGCCTCACGTGCTCCCACGTGACCCTCAAAATAAAAGAGAACAAAGCCAAAGGCATTACTGATCTAGGGCGCCTCACGTGTCCCCACGTGACCCCTGACAAACACCCTTTTCAAAAGAATAAAATAGGGAAAGACAGAGGAATTGATGCCCAACGCAGAGGCATTGTCACGTGTCCACACGTGATGATTTCAAAGACTAAAAGTGTTTAACACTTATTTGAATATTCTGAGAACAAAATAAAGGAAGTCTGGCCCCATCTTCAGATGCCTCACGTGACCCCACGTGACCAATTCAATTTTAGTGTTTAATACTACTTTAAGCGCTTCGTCCTTAGTGTTTAATGATTGACTGATCTTTTGTTTACGTTTTGAAAAGATAAATTTTGAAATCAAAGAATTAACCGCAATCAATAACGGTGTCGCTTTGCAGCTAGCCGGTTGAGTACGGGTCGGTCCACATGGAGATGGATTCCTATTCTTTGTGTTTTAACGAGTTAAATCAAAAAGATTTTGGGTTTTATTTTAAAATCTAAGAATGAGATAAAATCTAAGAATGCTTGGTAGGGTTAGGTTTAGGTTAAGTTTGGAAAGTCAATATGTCTCACCGCTTTCTATGCCCTAATTAAGAACTAATTAGGTGTTACGGTAATAATTAACAAAGGGGATTAGCACGATCATGAAGAAACTAGGTTTCTTCCTCTAGGTCCTTGTCCGTCATTTCTTAACTTTTACCCTAACCTCCATGGAAAACATACACAACCGGTCTTTAACTATGGTATCACCGCTACCTCGTGGGATAGGGTGCCGTAGTGAGCGGTGTGTGTATGTATGCATAGAGTCCTATTAAAATGTATGACGGGCAAGAAAGGGGTAAGAGATTTTCTTCTCTCAAACATTTCCCATTCCTAACCCTAACAAGTGAGGAACTACTCACTCATTAGGGAATTGATAAACGAGTTAACTAAGGCAGATAAAAAAAATTATAACTACGACAGATAAAAAAAATTATAACTACGGCAGATAAAAAATTTATAACTACGGCAGAAAAGAAATTCAAGATAAAAAAAAATATACTTCTTTATTGATGCAATTTTTGAGAGATTACATGGAATTGAAAATCTAAGATCTAGAAATTAAAAGAGGCATCTCAAAAGAGGCACCCAAAAAGAGGCACAAGAATTATTGGCCTTTTGCTCTCCTATTTATAGATACAGGAAACCCTAGGTTACATTCTGATCTATTCATAAATTTACAAATCTACCCTAAGAAGACCGGATCAACGCATCGCCACCCACCGACTTTTTGCACCGACACGTGCTTAGCACGGCCGCGGAACCGCGGCCATATGCCTTGTTTGGCCGCGGATACGGGGCCGTATGGTGGAGTCTTTGGCTGAAATCTTCTGGGCTGCTTCCTGTTGCATTTTACTTCTGGTTTCTTCACTTGGTTCTTCAGAATATCTTCTAGTTTCTTCCAGATTTCCACAGTGCAGAATGTTGTGGACTTTTACCGTTCGCTTCGTGTTGAAGTCTTGAATCTTTCGCTGCCTTTGTACTTTGTGAAATTGTTCATTGATCTTCGTTTGTTCTTCAAACTGTAGGCATGATAAAGATTCTTCTATTTGTTGGTCGTAGTCTCATTTTTGTAGCGTCTTTTCATCATTTTCACTGTATTTGTTCTGAGAACCTGTAACCTGCAACTATTTAGCAGACATGGATCAAAAGCACGCATTTATTTGTAAAATGATTAAGAATGGGGAATATAATAATGCAAAATTATGACATGAACAAATACCCCCAAACTTATCTTTTGCTCGTCCTCGAGCAAAACTAGTTTATTCTCGAAAAAGCCTAACCTCACTTTCGCAGGGAAACACGATTGCACTGAGCTCGTGCAACAAGCCGCTAAACCTCTAGGTGTCCCTAGTAGGAGGAGTGTTGTCTCCTGAGGGTTTTCAGCGGATACTACCCACAAAATCCTATCAATTCGGCCTATTGACTTTTATTCTCCAATTCGGTTTTCTAGTATGAAATTCTATGATCTTCAACTTAGAAATTATCAACCCATATTTTTCACGCTTCCTTATCATTTAACTTAAGATCGTATATGTTCTGCAAATTTATTAAGCTTTCAGCATCTTTTTGAATTTTTCCTTCTAAGGTTCCATCTCAACTTAGGAATTTTTATCATTTTTATTGAAGATGTAAGGCATATCTTTCATTCCTATCTCTCATCCAAACCCCAATCATATACCCCTACGTGTGTGTATGTATCACCCCTACACTTGGAAATTCAATTCAAGCTATCATACTCTTGTCCATCTTCCGAAATACTTTTAGTTGGTGAATTTTAGATGAAATTTGCTCACGCATCTTTCATGCGACCGCTAATACTTCTTGAGGTACTAACGACCGATTACAAAATGTGTTCGCGCATTAAGTCGTAATTCCTCGTCTTGTAATTCCTAAGGCTTTAGCAGTGACTCCCAAACCAGTTGGTCTAAGGCACCAGGTGATAAAGCACCCTCGCTATATATTTTTTTATGTAACCTCAAGTAATTACAAAACCAGTGTTCATTTTTTTATATCTCTTTATTCACACTTGTAATTTCATTTTCCTTCATTCTAAGGATTTTAGACAAGAGCATTTCAAGGTATCCTCTACTATTCCAAGTATCAAGGTGCGTGTTTGTGCAAGTTGTAGGGTATATATTTTCAGAATTTAGGCTCAAGGTTCAGAATTATTTTTCAGACTTACATTTCAAATAAAAATTCAATACTCTTCCCTTATTTTGACTTAGCCCAGGAACTGAACTCAAAATTTGCCTATTTCTCAATAAACTGCAAGGACATGTATTTTCTATAGTTAAACTTTAAGAAAAGTTATTTTTAGGGTTTTTAATTTACTAATTTTAGGATCTAGTTTTTCCTAGCTAGTTAACCGTCATGTTGAACTTAAGTCAAATATGGCCAAAATTGAACTTTTCAATTTTTATAATTTTTAAAATTTTCAATTTTTATGGGTTTTAAAATAAGTATGCAAATGCAAAAATATACACATGAATGTGAAGGAAGAAGGCTTACAGGGCACACCCCCAAACTTAAACTTGACAGTGTCCTCACTGTCAGGCTACACCAAGAGGGTCAAAATGTCGGCACTCTCCTGTTTATTTTTTTTTTATATATTTTTTTTATTGTTAAACGAATATATATATATATATATATATATATATATATATATATATATATATATATATATATATATATATATATATATATATACAAAAAGGTCCCCCCCAAACTTAAGTGAGACAGTGTTTCCACTGTTTAAGCGTCAAAGTTCAGAGTTAGGGAGGAGAGAAACACAGTATCAAGCTATGCAAGGCCATACACAGGCCAAAGGTTAGCACCAAACATTCAAAAATTTTATCGTTATAATGGTAGGGTTGGTGAAAGAATGGAGTGTAGAGAAAAGAAATGAGAAGCGCACGAGACCGTGTGGAGATAGAAGCAGTATACGGTCTCGGTGGAGGAGAAGAATGGCGGAAGGGAAAAAGAAATGGTGGTGGTGGTTCGACTTCTTCGGGTGGAGGTTGATTATTCACAAAATCCGTATCGTTTAAGAATGAGAGTTCGTCGGCGAAAATATCTTCGAAACTTTCATCGAAGGTCCGATTGAACGTTTTAATGTCAATAAGTGTCACGCTAGAATTCAACACACTTGATTTTTCAAAAATTACTGAGGTAGGAGATTCGTAAATCTCATCTACTTTATTCTCAAAAGATTCTAAATCAAGTTGTTTTTCTAAAATTATCGAACTCAAAATATCGGATTGTGATTCATTAACACTCGGTATCATTAAAGGAAGATTAGAAGAAGAACCAAAGAAAGTGGGAGAAAGAAGTGGAATACGAACTTGAAGGTGGAAATGGAGTGTATAAATTAGCACAATTTGTAATGACCGATGTGTAAAAAGCGATTGTGCTAATCTATCAACCCACTGAGAAATGAGGTCAAATCCCACAAGATTCGTGAGCCAACATGGGTACGTCGAACTTGGTAAACCAATCATTGAAAATAAAACGGATATGGTTTCTTGCGCGGTCAGAACGATGGAAAGGATGAAGGGGGGGGGGGTAATTTAGGAAGTATAACAGTTAAAGGTTCAGGAGAATGAATTGGAAAATCCGACTCATCAAACAAAACTGGTTCATCCTCAATACTATCCTCAATACTCTCCTCAAAATTTAGCTTATCCATGTCATTCTCATCAAAATCAAGACGCATATGAAGTTCGGGAAAAACATTTAATGATTCGGGATGATGAATTGGAGAGAAAAACTCGGCCAAATCTGCGGGTTCATCATCCAAAATATTCTATGCGTCAATATCCTCAATCAAGTGAAAATCAATTTTTTTAGACACCTCATCAAAAGCATGGATATTTATCAATTCAGGTTCTAGATTGGAGGTGTAAAGTTCAAAAGGATTGGGTGTAGGTTCACTTGAAAGAGACCCTTCACAATCTGGCAAATCAAGCACTACAAAGTCGCACAACTCATTAAATGTTTTATTTTCAACTGGTGAAACATTTGGGACACTTGATAGACATTCAAAACCGGAGTTGTGGGATTCAATTGGGGATGGATAGGTTTGATTTGGACGGGTGTATAGCTTACTTTCTCCACTCAAATTCTTGATCTGTCCAACCGCCTCATCATACATTGGAAATTTGGAGCTAGTTGGAAACTAGCTACCGGTTCACTAGGTTGTCTCGATGAATTAAGGGCGGCAATGGACGCATCCAGATTCCTCATCTGTTGGTTTGTCGCTACAATATAAGCTTCCAACGACTGTTCCATACTAGACATGGGTTGTGAAGGGGTTTCAGTAAAATATTCAAAATTGTTTGGATTCTGAAAACTCCTAAATGGCTGTGTAGAAGCAGTGTCTAGAGAAGGTGAGAAAGTCGGGTAGGACTGGTAGGAATTGAATGGTTGGACAGGAGTAGGATCAACATTTGGTATATAGGTGAATGGACTTGTTGATCCCAAGAACTGGAAGTGTTGAAAGGAGTGAAAGATCGGTTACGAGATTGTTCAATATGTTCAGCAATAGACATGGGTTTCGGAGTTACAACAGGACTCGAAAAAGGAGTATCAACGTAAGAAGGTGGAGAATGTTGAAACGGTTGATACACAGTGGATTGCGGAGTCCAACTGTTTCTCCTAGATGCTTCTATTGGATCTTTCAAAGAATTTTTGGGCATGGAGGGGTCGTCTGTAATTCGACCAAAACAATTCGCGTAGGAAGCAAAGTTTGGTTCAGGGTACCAAAGTTCGGCAAGAGTTTTGGGAGGTGGGGTACCCATGATGTAAGAAAGCAGAAGAAAAAGAATGTGATGATTTTTTTTATTTTTAATATTTTAATTTTTTTTTATTTATTTAAAAAAATTGTTTGTTTTTGAAGTTTTGGAAATTTTGAAAGTGTTTTTTTTAGAAATAGTTTTGCAAAAATTTGTACGGAACTACGGCACAATCACAATTTATATATGCACAATCAAGCCTAGAGCTAGGGTCTCCTAAGTCAACTAGACTGCTCCTAACTGTTCCAAAGGGCAAGTTCTGAGATCCTCAAATCGCCTCTTCACCGCCAATTGTGGCCAGGTAAGCACAAGTAAAGAAAGGAGGGATCCACTCACGAATCACCGTGAGACGGGCCTTTTAAAATTACCTTTCCTACTTGTCTAGCCTAGGCACCACAAAGTCAGGTTTAGATAAACGACTGATGCCTACAACCTTTCCTTTGTCCTAATGAGCACGACAGTCCTTAGTTGGCTGAATCTAATATTTTTTAATTTAACTCGAGGGTTGATGCAAAATGCTTTTTGTGATTTTTGGGGTCTTAGGAAGGGTAATAAAATCCCCACCCAATCTGGATTGGTGTTATAGCCCCTTAAAAGTCCGTTTTATAAATGCAAAGCAGTAAACACACAAAAATATAAAACACTTTCAAAAAAATTTCTATTTTGCAGCGCAAAGAATCCTGCACAAAAACAATTTATTGGAGAGGGAGAAAGATTTTGCGCAAAGAACCCTGCAGGAAAAGTTTTCAGTTGAGTGCAGAGGGTAGGAGGAGAAAGAATATACTCACAGAGATTTTTAAAAACGATGACATCACCTATTTGACTGCGGTTCCACGGTCAAACCTTGCTTTTCACCGCGGTTCCGCGGTGGTTCAGTTGGATACGACCGTCAAATCTTTTCTGTTTGCTGTTATGGATCTCCTATGTCTGTTCAGATCTGCTATTTGTGGATTTGTTCACCGAGATTTTTCAGATCTGAATCTGTCCGTCTTCTTTTCCTGCACAATTCACACAATACCTCTAAAAAAGAACAAGATGAATTTTTTATTTCATTTCATTTTATTTATTTCTTTGTTTTAAAATTTTTCAATTTTTATAAATTTTAAATTTTTAAAAAAATTTTTTAACCCGAAATTACACAAAGAAAGAGACTACCGTCTCCCCGGCAACGACGCCATTTGATTGACTGATCTTTTGCGTACGTTTTGAAAAGATAGATTTTGAAATCAAAGAATTAACCGCAATCAATAACGGTGTCGCTTTGCAGCTAACCGGTTGAGTACGGGTCGGTCCACAGGGAGATGGATTCCTATTCTTTGTGTTTTAACGAGTTAAATCAAAAAGATTTTGGGTTTTATTTTAAGATCTAAGAATGAGATAAAATCTAAGAATGCTTGCTAGGGTTAGGTTTAGGTTAAGTTTGGAAAGTCAATATGTCTCACCGCTTTCTATGCCCTAATTAAGAACTATTTAGGTGTTAAGGTAATAATTAACAAAGGGGATTAGCACGATCGGGAAGAAACTAGGTTTCTTCCTCTTGGTTCTTTTCCGTCCTTTCTTAACTCTTACCCTAACCTCCATGGAAAACATACACAACCGGTCTTTAACTATGGTATCACCGCTACCTCGTGGGATAGGGTGCCGTAGTGAGCGGTGTGTGTATGTATGCATAGAGTCCTATTAAAATGTATGACGGGCAAGAAAGGGGTGAGAGATTTTCTTCTCTCAAACCTTTCCCATTCCTAACCCTAACAAGTGAGGAACTACTCACTCATTAGGGAATTGATAAACGAGTTCATTTTTTTATGGTTTTAATTTAATAACTAAGGCAGATAAAAAAAAATTATAACTACGGCAGATAAAAAAAATTATAACTACGGCAGATAAAAAATTTATAACTACGGCAGAAAAGAAATTCAAGATAAAAAAAACTTACTTCTTTATTGATGCACTCTTTGACAGATTACATGGAATTGAAAATCTAAGATCTAGAAATTAAAAGAGGCATCTCAAAAGAGGCACCCAAAAAGAGGCACAAGAATTATTGGCCTTTTGCTCTCCTATTTATAGATACAGGAAACCCTAGGTTACATTCTGATCCATTCATAAATTTATAAATCTACCCTAAGAAGACCGGGTCAACGCACCGCCACCCACCGACTTTTTGCACCCACACGTGCTTAGCACGGCCCCGGAACCGCGGCCATATGTCTTGTTTGGCCGTGGATCCGCGGCCGTATGGTGGAGTCTTTGGCTGAAATCTTCTGGGCTGCTTCCTGTTGCATTTTACTACTGGTTTCTTCACTTGGTTCTTCAGAATGTCTTCTAGTTTCTTCCAGATTTCCACAGTGCAGAATGTTGTGGACTTTTACCGTTCGCTTCGTGTTGAAGTCTAGAATCTTTCGCTGCCTTTGTACTTTATGAAATTGTTCATTGATCTTCGTTTGTTCTTCAAACTTTAGGCATGATAAAGATTCTTCTATTTGTTGGTCGTAGTCTCACTTTTGTAACGTCTTTTCATCATTTTCACTGTATTTGTTCTGAGAACCTATAACCTGCAACTATTTAGCAGACATGGATCAAAAGAACCTATTTATTTGTAAAATGATTAAGAATGGGGAATATAATAATGCAAAATTATGACATGAACATTTAACACTATTTTCAGCACATCACGTTGGAGCACGTGATCGCCAAATATGCTTTAGTGTTTAACACTATTTTCAAACCAATCTTAGCCCAAATTGGCTAAGTTTGCCAGAGGCAAGCCTCTCCTTCAACTGAACCTCAAAATTGATCATTTCATATGATATGCAGAATAAAGCCTAGAGCTAAAATGAAGGGTTTAATGCTCAGCCAAAGATAAAATGTTGTCAGAGCCCCCAAATCCCTGTCTAGCATTGCTAAATAAAGAAGAATTGAAACTAAACAAATGTTCAACTTTTTCAAACCTAATTGGACTTAGCCCAAGTTGGCCATAAGTCCTCAATTCAGATTTAACTGAGCCCATGTGCTCATAATCTAATTAATTGATCTTAGTCACAAATTGGACTACAGATTTCCTAATCAACATTGGTTCAAGGGTGTAAGTCCACGTTACCCGTCCCTGGTTCTTTGGGGTTGCTGAAATGGTGAAAAACGATTTTTCTTTGGGGGTAACATGGACTCAAAATACGGATCTTTGTTAAACAACTATCTAACAATCTAACTAGGAGTTTTACCTACTTGGTTAGGGGGTTATACCTTAACTTGAACTCCTTCTCTTCGACTCCTTGTGGTGGTCGGATGGTTCTCTCCTCGTCATCTCCTTGTGCCGAAGATGGATCCACCTGGAAGCTTCTACCTTTGGCTCCAACCTCAATCTAGAGAAAACTAGAACACTTGGTTTGCTAGACCTTGTATACTAGAATGAGTAGAGAAGTGTTTTGGGTTTTATCTATAAGGAAATGGTTCTCAACTCATGAGAGGGAGTCTCCTTGAGCTAGAGAGAGAGCAAGAGGAAGAGGGAGAGCTTGAGGATGAGAGAGAATGAGAATGATAGAACGAGCAAGACTTTTCCCACCCTTGCTCTCATAATCCAAAATAATCATAACAAATAATAATAATTGAGTATTATGTGATGGTTGTTATCATATCAAATGGCAATATCATTTCATCCATTAAATGCAATTTGTGAACAAACAAGCAAGCAAAGGTCAATGCCAAGAAATGATAGCCATTGTCATGATGATTGTCAACAAGTCCAACCTAGTCAACCGGTCAACTAAGTCAACAAGTCAAAAAAGTCAACCTTTCAACCCAACCATGGCACAATAATACTTAATTAATATTATCATTAATCATATTTCTTATTCTCATTAGGGTTTAGCAAAAGTCAACAGTCAACAACCCTAATGAGAATCCTCTGCCTCTGTCTTTGTCAACCGTGCATACACACCCGCATCCGCGTTCCGAGGAACACGAATACAAACGAGATAAAACCAATCCCAAAACGTACACTAGGATCTGGCTTAAACCAAAGCCCGCTAGTGATAACTGCCCGGACACTAAACATGCACAAGTGCACGGATGTGACCGAACGCTGTCGCAAAACCATGCGATCTCTACTCTTTTGCCTAAAGGCGAATAGCTCTCTGTATGGAACTCTAAAGACTCGACAATACGCTGGCAGTGGGTTTAACCACAGACCGCAAGCGGCACTAGCTGTGCATAACGGCCCCCAGGTAGATGCCGATAAGAAGACGGACGAGGTGAAACCCATCTGAACTCCTACTGAGCCTGAATGTGAAAATCTCCGTACAGTCTGGTCTGTTCGTCTGAGAATATCGCATGGCGGGCCTAGGGGGCGGTAAACGTCAATCCCCTAATAGCGGTACAAGTCGTGTCGGAGTGTAGCCCAGAACACCCTGAGATAACACTGGAAAC
This sequence comes from Agapanthus africanus, assembly GCA_030015575.1. Taxonomy (NCBI): domain Eukaryota; kingdom Viridiplantae; phylum Streptophyta; class Magnoliopsida; order Asparagales; family Amaryllidaceae; genus Agapanthus; species Agapanthus africanus. The sequence goes on from CM057341.1 coordinate 200,184,112, forward strand.
CTACCAGTATATCTCGCTTGCCCTGGCCAGGGACTTTGTGTAATGGCTCTCCTAGACACAGCGCGATATCAACCCCCAATACCGGGAGAGACGAATCCTGTCTAACCGTCACTGCTTCCAAGTGCTTCGGGACTGCACCCAATTACTACCTATTTGCACGACTCCTTTTAGCCGTGGTAGGGTAGTAATCAAAGTACAGTGGGAACACACTCGAGGCGAAGTGACAGTGTCAAGTCAGCGGACTAAGCTGTACTCATGTCACCTGGGAACTGATAACTGACGATAGGTATAGTACCAACCAACAGTTCCCGACGAGTCCTGTCCAGTGTACTCGTAACCTAACGAGCACCCACATACTATCTCAAGTACGACATACTGACGGCTGTGGGACAGACCGTCTCCCCTGTTGGGATGAGAAGCGCATACGCTAGTCTACTCCTGAGTATCGATGCCCTGTCTCGATAGTCCTACGATTAGGACCTGCATAAGGATGTGCTTGTGGATTACCCAGCCCCCACGAGTGTGACTGCCATCACAACGCTGGTAATCAAGCAAAGATCCTAAGGGCTCCACTAATGTGTATAGGCGATATGTTAAAAGAAACACATGTACACACATTGAAGTAGAGTCAAACCAAGTAGCATACTACTATTTTGAGCAAGATTGTCTATACAACTGTGAATATCCCAAGCTTCCATTAAGTAATATACAAACTAGTATGATACAGTAAGGGCCTCTAGGGCATATACACTAACAATCTCCCACTTGCACTAAGGCCATGTACTGGCGTATCGAAGACCTATCATCTCGATCAGCCGCTCGAACTGAGTCTGGGGTAAGGCCTTCGTGAATGGATCAACAGTGTTATCTTCCGTAGCAACTCTCCAAATCTCGATCTCCTGGCGACCCACGATCTCCCTGATCAGGTGATACCGCCTCAAGATGTGTCTGGACCTCTGATGGGATCTGGGTTCCTTCGCTAAAGCTATAGCACCGTTGTTGTCGCAATACAGAGGTATTGGATCAACAATGGACGGAACCACCTGAAGTTATGTCAAGAACTTCCTTATCCAGACGGCTTCTTTTGCGGCATCTGCAGCAGCGATATATTCCGCTTCCATCGTCGAGTCAACAACGGTTTCCTGTTTAGAACTCTTCCAACACACCGCTCCTCCATTAAGGGTAAAGACATAACCCGACATGGACTTGGAATCATCCTTGTCACTCTAGAAGCTGGAGTCAGCAAAGGCCTCGATCTGGAGGTCTTTTCCGCCATACACCAAGAACATCTCCTTAGTCCTTCTCAGGTACTTGAGAATGTTCTTTACCGCTATCCAGTGCTTCTCCCCAGGGTTTGACTGATACCGGCTTACCACACTTAGTGCATAAGCTACATCTGGTCTGGTACACAACATCGCATATATTATAGAGCCTATCGCAGAAGCGTAGGGTATAATAGACATGCGATCCCTTTCCAAATCAGTCTTGGGAGACATCTCTTTAGAGAGGGTGATCCCGTGACAAGCCAGTAGATTACCGCGCTTGGAATCTCCCATACTGAATCTTTTCAGTATGTTGTCGATGTACCTGGACTGTGAAAGTCCTAATATCCTCTTGGATCTGTCGCGATAGATCCGGATCCGCAGAATGTAAGAGGCATCACCCAGGTCTTTCATGAAGAACCCGTGTGACAAGAACCCTTTGACAGATTGTAGCATAGGAATGTCATTTCCTATTAAGAGAATATCATCCACGTATAAAATGAGGAATACGGCAGTTCTTGCTACAAATCTACTATAGATGCATGGTTCATCTGGATTTTTGATAAAGCCAAATTCTTTGACCGTCTCATCAAAACAGATGTTCCAACTCCGCGATGCCTTCTTTAGTCCATAGATGGACTGAAGCAACTTGCACACCTTTCCGCTGCTCCCACTCTGAATGAAACCCTCTGGCTAGTCCATATAGACACACTCCTCTAAATTTCCATTTAGAAAAGCGGTCTTTACGTCCATTTGCCAAATCTCATAATCGTGGAAGGTAGCAATGGCAAGAAGGATCCGAATGGATTTCAGCATAGCCACTGGATAAACGGTTTCGTCATAGTCCAAACCAGGTCTTTGACGAAAACCCTTTGCAACAAGTCTAGCCTTATAGGTCTCAACCTGTCCATCTACACCAATCTTCCTTTTGAAGATCCACTTGCATCCTACGGGTTTTACCCCATCTGGAGCAACGTCCAACGTCCATACTTTGTTGGTGTACATGGACTCCATTTCGGTCCGCATTTCATCCAGCCATTTTACCGAGTCAATGCTCTGAATGGCCTGCTGGAAGCTAGTCGGCTCATCACTATCAATGATGCAATCCTCTCTATCCCCGTCTATGAGAAAACCGTAGTATCTCTCACGCGGATGAGACTGCCTACTACTCCTGCGGAGCGGCGCAGGAATGTCTTGATCTTTCGAACCCTCTGGTTCTACTAAGCTTTCAGTAATAGCTCGTGGTTCTGGAATTTCTTCCAGTTCTATTGCTCTCCCACTTATCAGATTTTCCAAAAACTCAGTTTCCAAGAAGTGGGCATGACGAGAAACAGAAACCTTTTGTTCCTCTTCGCAATAGAAGAAATATCCCTTGGAGTTCTTTGGATATCCCACAAACTTGCACTGTGCTGAGCGTGCCTCGAGTTTGTCCGCATGCTGCTTTTTGACAAAAGCTGAACATCCCCATGTCTTAATGTGCTTAAGATAGGGTTTCTTCCCACACCACATCTGATATGGTGTGGTAGGCACAGTCTTAGTTGGAACTCGGTTCAAAAGGTATGCAGCTGATTCTAGTGCATATCCCCAGAATGATCGCAGTAACTCAGCGTTACTCATTATGGAACGTACCATATCCAATACGGTCCGGTTCTGTCTCTCCGATACACCGTTATGTTGCGGAGTGTATGGAGGAGTAAGCTGAGAGAGAATTCCATTCTCTTTTAGGTAATCCAGGAACTCAGCACTCAAGTATTCACCACCTCGATCAGATCTCAGTGTCTTGATACTTTTGCTGGTTTGTTTTTCTACTTCATTCTTATATTCCTGGAATTTTCTAAAGGCTTCGGATTTATGTTTCATTAAGAAGACATATCCGTACCTTGAAAAGTCATCCGTAAAAGTAATGAAGTAAGAATAACCGCTTCGCACATGTATAGAGATTCGACCGCACACGTCGCTGTGTACGAGTCCCAAGAGCTCGCTTGCTCTTACTCCATATCCAGTGAACGGAGTCTTTGTCATCTTTCCTTTGAGACGGGATTGACAAGTTGCATATGATTGATATTCGAACGGATCCAAATATCCTTCTGTATGTAACTTCGTCAACCTTCTCTCATTGATGTGACCCAGTCTACAATGCCATAAGAAAGCCAGATTTGTTTCCGGAGACTTTCTTTTGTGTGTATTCTGGACATTGAAAATCTGTGGTTGGTTTAATACGTATATACCATTGCTTAATGTACCTGACCCAATCAAAACTTGATTACGGTGAATGTTTACAACATTGCTTACAAATGCAAATTCATAACCTTCTTTAGATAATAAAGATATAGATATGATATTACAAGTTGCATTGGGTACAAAATAACAATCACGCAAAACTAAAACGTGTCCATCTGACAATCCCAGGTGATAGTCCCCCACGGACTCAGTATCCATGCCAGCTCCGTTTGCAACTCTGAGGGTCATATCACCTGCCTTCAAAACCCTACGCTTTCTCAGTGCCTACAACGAATTACAGATATGAGATCCTGATCCGGTATCCAATACCCAGGAAGTAGAGTTTATTGATAGACAGTTTTCAATAACATACACACCTGAAGCCGAAGCCGCAACTTGCTTCGGGTCCTAGTTTCTGGCCTTCCAAGCCCTGCAATCCCTTTTCCAGTGTCCACTCTTGTGACAGTAAAAGCACTCTTCCTTCCCCACAAGCTTTCCCTCTACCTTTGTTGCCTTTGTCTTTCCCTTCGTATCCACTTTACTAACACCGCCCCTTGGTTTGGCGGGGGCTTTCTTCTTCTTTCCCTTGGCTTTCGCCTTGGACCTAGAAGAGGAAGATCCTCCTACAAACAAAGTGGAAGTTTCCCTACCTTTCTGTAGGGTGCCCTCTGCACTCCTCAGCATGTTGAGGAGTTCTGAAAGTTCAACTTCTTTCTCTTGCAAGTTGAAGTTCAGGATAAACTGGGCGTAAGTGAAAGGAAGGGACTGGAGAATCAAGTCCGTGTAGAGCTCGTTCTCTAACATGGTCCCAAGGTCCGCGAGCTCCTCAATGAAGCCAATCATCTTAAGCACGTGTTCCGCTACCAATGATCCGACGACCAATCTCGCCGAAAACAGCTTTTTCGAGACTTCGTATCTGGCGATACGGGATTGCTCTCCATACAGTTCTTTTGTATGGAGAAATATAGATTCACCGGTCCATATTCTCGTGCCTCCTCTGATGTTCAATGTCCATAGAGGCAAGCACGAGGCACTTGGCCTTCGCGCAGTCGATTTCCCAGGTCTTACGGATTTCCTTATCCGTGACGCTGGTTTTGGGACCTGGGACAGGGGGAGCTTTGGTGGTAAGGAGATACCCCAACTTGTCATAAGTGATTGCCATTTTGACATTCCTAAGCCAATCTTTGTAGTTTGGCCCTGTCAGTATGTTTTTATCTAGTAGTAACTTAAGTCCAGTCATGATGTTTGGTCGCTGCAATTAGGAGAGAGAGAAGAAACACTTTTAGCATGATGCTCTTGCAAGTTTAGAGTGGTTTTTAGTTTGTCTAAACAGGATGGCTCCCACTGTCTCTCGAATCCCTCCTCAAACCAAAAAGGAAGAATTAGTCGGGATCAATCTCACCATACAATACTTGCTTAACCGTTCAGCCAGGCTAGTGTTGGTACTTCGAAGGAGGTTTTCCAACGCTTTCGCGAAGTTCCTTAATTAAATAACCTCTTTTCCCTGTGGGCGTAGCCCCGCTAACACCTTTCTAGACACCTACTTGGTTTATAGCATTGATCGTTAAGTGAGAAATTTCCCGAGGAGTAGCATATACTCACAGTAGGATCGGGATCCAAATATCATCGTGTGACAAAACTGAAGGAATCCTACCAGAATCATCACACTCCAAATGGTATGCAGCGCTAGCAAGTTTCAGTTTCTTTTGAAACTCCCGATGTGGATTTTTTCCCCATGCTCTTATGACCTTGACTTTGGCCAACAAATCATAAGTCACAAGTCAAGTTCTACCCATCATTCTCCAGGTTAATTTAAACCCACCCGTACCTACCCTTGACTTTGGCCAACAAGGCAGTACGACTGTCCCAAACCAACACATCTATCTATGCTGCACATGAATACCCAATAGCTACCAATCACTATGCCTTGACTCTGGCCAACAAACATAGTTTGAATACTATTGACTATCCATGTGAAACGAAGGAGGGCTACGAATGGTTTGGCGAAATCGTGAACGTAGTGAACTTGATATAATCGATGGAACGAGATAGCTTTTAAAAGGAGTGGCTTAAGCTCCGCGTTTAAAAGTTGTTTTTGAAAAGAAACCGAGTGGTTTTGAAAGTGTTCCAACGACTTTACTTTGGTTTATTTTCTTGCATTAATTTAATGCGTCCCATCATTTAATCCTACCATTGCAGAAAACAACGAAAATATGACGTACGCTTATGCCATCCGCATTCGCCACGGGACCCCGTCATTACCCGTTAGGTTACTTAACTAACGACAGAGCGGGGGCTGGACTAGCGCGGATGCAAAACATAAGCAACGCCTAAATAGATATCATATATAGATATATACATTCGTCACATGCAATGATAGCCATTCCAGATCACAGATGAACACATTGGATATACTAGGAATCCGCATTCCATACGAGCCTGTAACGAAGAGCGGATTACACGGTCGCGATGAATAGCCAAGACCACACCCTAGACCCCTACGGGTGCGGCAAACTACCCGCCAAGTACCCGAAGCGAAGCAACCTCCCTCAACACCGTGAGTAGGCCACTTGGCATTTCGAGGTACCCGGTAGTTTGTGCACCCCACCTTGGGTCTATCCTAGGAGCAAAAACAGTAAAAGAAATTATACAATGACGGCTACAACCCCATCCCGGTTGTGCGGCCATATAAATAATATTACATCAATTACAAATTACATGAATTGAAAGAAAAAGAAAACTCTCATCTCACAACCCCCGGCTATTCATCCGTGACAATCCAATGAATTCATATACACATACCATCAACATTACAGATCACAGATATGTATAACCCCCACTAATCGACGTATAGCGATTAGCAGACGTTCAATACATATATCACATCACAGATATAACCCGTTAGCTTAAGTCTTTAGAAGTTCGATCAAAATACGGATTTTTAAACCCCAAAAACAAATTTTGCTTTCAGGAAAATCTGGGCAGAAAAATCATATTCCAAAAATCCCAAAACAGCCCAATAAACACACTGTAGCAAAACAGATCTACGGCCGAGTCAACTCGGCCGCGGATCCGCGGCAAGAAGCTCTTCTTGCCGCGTTTCCGCGGTGAGTTAGTCGGCTCTGTGGATCATTTTTCTGCAGTGTTTATTAAAAATCCTGAGCCGGTTTTTGGTATATGTCAAATAATTTTTACAAAAGTTTAAAAATCGACAGAAAGTTTGTGTTCCGGGCATGTTTCGTGACTTTTTCTCCGATCGAACTTCTAGTTACTTTGCTAACATGTTAGATAGTGTTTAACTAGGCTCTGATACCACTGTAAGTCCACGTTACCTGTCCCCGGTTCTTTGGGATTGCGGAAATGGTGAAAAACGATTTTTCTTTGTGGGTAACATCGACTCAAAATACAGATCTTTGTTAAACAACTATCTAACAATCTAACTAGGAGTTTTACCTACTCGGTTAGGGGGTTATACCTTAACTTGAACTCCTTCTCTTCGACTCCTTGTGGTGGTCGGATGGTTCTCTCCTCGTCGTCTCCTTGTGCCGAAGATGGATCCACCTGAAAGCTTCTACCTTTGGCTCCAACCTCAATCTAGAGGAAACTAGAACACTTGGTTTGCTAGACCTTGTATATCAGGATGAGTAGAGAAATGTTTTGGGTTTTATCTTTAAGGAAATGGTTCTCAACTCATGAGAGGGAGTTTCCTTGAGCTAGAGAGAGAGCAAGAGGAAGAGGGAGAGCTTGAGGATGAGAGAGAATGAGAATGATAGAATGAGCAAGACTTTTCCCACCCTTGCTCTCATAATCCAAAATAATCATAACAAATAATAATAATTGAGTATTATGTGATGGTCGTTATCATATCAAATGGCAATATCATTTCACGCATTAAATGCAATTTGTGAACAAACAAGCAAGCAAAGGTCAATGCCAAGAATTGATAGCCATTGTCATGATGATGGTCAACAAGTCCAACCTAGTCAACCGGTCAACTAAGTCAACCGGTCAACTAAGTCAACCTTTCAACCCAACCATGGCACAATAATACTTAATTAATATTATCATTAATCATATTTCTTATTCTCATTAGGGTTTAGCAAAAGTCAACAGTCAACAACCCTAATGAGAATCCTCTGCCTCTGTCTCTGTCAACCGTGCATACACACCCGCATCTGCGTTCCGAGGAACACGAATACAAATGAGATAAAACCAATCCCAAAACGTACACTAGGATCTGGCTTAAACCAAAGCCCGCTAGTGATAACTGCCCGGACACTAAACGTGCACAAGTGCACGGATGTGACCGAACCCTGTCGCAAAACCATGCGATCTCTACTCTTTTGCCTAAAGGCGAATAGCTCTCTGTGTGGGAATCTAAAGACTCGACACTACGTTGGCAGTGGGTTTAACCACAGACCGCAAGCGGCACTAGCTGTGCGTAACAGCCCCCAGGTAGATGCCGATAAGAAGACGGATGAGGTGAAACCCATCAGAACTCCTACTGAGCCTGAATGTGACAATCTCCGTACAGTCCGGTCTGTTCGTCTGAGAATATCGCATGGCGGGCCTAGGGGGCGGTAAACGTCAGTCCCCTAATAGCGGTACAAGTCGTGTCGGAGTGTAGCCCAGAAGACCCTGAGATAACAATGGAAACCTACCAGTATATCTCGCTTGCCCTGGCCAGAGACTTTGTGTAATGGCTCTCCTAGACATAGCGCGATATCAACCCCCAATACCGGGAGAGACGAATCCTGTCTAACCGTCACTGCCTCCAAGTGCTTCGGGACTGCACCCAACTACTACCTGTTTGCACGACTCCTTTGTGCCGTGGTAGAGTAGTAATCAAAGTACAGTGGGAACACACTCGAGGCGAAGTGACTGTGTCAAGTCAGCGGACTAAGCTGTACTCATGTCACCTGGGAACTGATAACTGACGATAGGTATAGTACCAACCAACAGTTCCCGACGAGTCCTGTCCAGTGTACTCGTAACCTAACGAGCACCCGCATATTATCTCAAGTACGACGTACCGACAGCTGTGGGACAGACCGTTTCCCCTGCTGGGATGAGAAGCGCATACGCTAGTCTACTCTGGAGTATCAATGCCCTGTCTCGATAGTCCTACGACTAGGGACCTGCATAAGCATGTGCTTGTGTATTACCCAGCCCCCATGAGTGTGACTGCTATCACAATGCTGGTAATCAAGCAAAGATCCTAAGGGCTCCACTAATGTGTATAGGCGATATGTTAAAAGAAACACATGTACACACATTGAAGTAGAGTCAAACCAAGTAGCATACTACTATTTTGAGCAAGATTGTCTATACAACTGTGAATATCCCAAGCTTCCATTAAGTAATATACAAACTAGTATGATACAGTAATGGCCTCTAGGGCATATACACTAACAAAGGGTACATCTCTTCACTCCTTTGATGTTTGTCGTTGTAATCCTTCAACGTCTTTAGAGAGGTGATGGATCCCGATGACCAATCATTCTATGGACTGTGGGGTCCCTAAACTCATAGACTATGACGTCTTTAAACTGGACTGTGGGGTCCTTAAGCCCATGGACTATGATGTCCTTAACCTCGGACTTTGGGGTCCTTAAGCCCATGGACTATGATGTCCTTAACATTTACAGACTATGATATCTTTAATCTGGACCGTAATGTCCTTAAACTAACACTGGACCACCATGTACTTAAATTGGTAATGGACCGTAATGTCCTTAAACTAACATTGGACCGTAATGTGCTTAAACTAACATTGGACCGTAATGACCTTAAACTAACGTTGGACCACCATATCCTTAAACTGGTAATCGACCGCAATGTCCCTAAACTAAACAATAGAGCCTGAATGCTCTTTTGTTGGATCTAAATGATCCCGTTATATTGATCTTAGTCTAAAATTAGACTAACTTATCCTTAACATACGTTTAAGTTGATCTTAGTCTCAAATGAGACTAACGTATCCTTAAACCCAACCCCAAACCCAAATCTAAGAAGATACGGATTTGGACTAATCCACGCCTTACGGGTGACAACATAAATTAGTCCCCGTATACAATCCACCGGCAACCAAAAACAAAACAAACACACATGACACGAAGTGACCATCTGGAGAAGGAGAAAGTGGTTACCGCGATGCGGTAGCATAATTAACTGCAGGGGCTTGCGCCTGCAGGGAAGAGCGTCCCCACAATCAAAACCCCCTTAAATGAGGGGGAATCTGACGAAGTCTGCTACATCGGCCGCATCCGTTTAAACCTTCGATACATGGTGCCATAAATCAACTTGGCATCTTCGGAGAGGTGGATGGGTAGCACCAATTAGCATCTGCCCCGAATTGAGGCAAGACAGACCTACGCAGTCGCGTCCCCGTGTTCGGAGGGGAATAGGTCTGACCCCAGAGAATGCCATTCGGCACCGATTCCCAAGCTTGATCAAAGTGTTAAACATTTATGAAAGTCTGTTCCTTTAATTCGGAAGCCACGGGGTCAGCTTCACAGATTTCATCGCCCGTTTTCTTCGCCCGGAAGTCCTGTCGAAACATGGTGCGAAGTTCATCAAACTCGACGATCCCTTTGGCTTTGGTTCGGACAACCAGCCGGCAGCGTAGGCGGATCAGAGGAATTTTTTTCTTCCGGACACCCCGGTCATCTCTTTCGCAGAGCTCGCAGCTTCCGACGTCGACGCAGAGACGTTCTTTTTGGGGTTCTTTGGCCTATGGTTAAGCTGGTTTGTGCTCCCCATGCACCCTTGCTTCATGAGGCCGTCCGTTTTCTACCCAGCTCACCGAATGATTGAAAGGACCCGGGTTGCCGTCGGGATTGCTGGGCTGGCTCATTTGTATCATGGCCTGAGCTCAACGGCAGATACCACTCAGCCGGGGGTGCAGCCCATAAACCTCCCAATGCATTATTTTACGTCGTGGATCCAACTTCATGTGCTCGGCACTTTCGGATTCCACAAGCGGCCCCGTTTCTACGACAGTTATAACTTTCCTCGGGTTATGCTGCTAGTTGATGCTTCCGCTTTGGAACCGACTCAGCGAGAGGCTCGGGGCTTGGTTCTTCGCCCGCATACAGTTGGAGATGGCATGACATTTGTCGATAAGGTTTTAACTACCGGCAAGGAATCCATTAAGATGGTGCAGCCGCTGTAGGATGCCTTCAAAGATGGGGTTTCTACCTTGAAAGCTCGGGAGATTCTTCACTTATATTCAATCAGGCCGGGCTTTTTAGTGTTTAGGCAGAACGATTCGGCGCCGTTCATGAGATACAACCCGCACCGTTTTTCTCAACAATCAAGCTACAATCAGGGTGTCCCGCTTGAGGCCTTTTTAGCTGAGCCTGCTGCTACAGAGGAATGTATCCGTAATGCGCTGCACCATTTCATGCGGCTAAACACTAGGTCTAACTTCTTTATCAGCGAGCCGAGCTGCGTTCCGAAAGTTTTGAACGTATACGTGGCGTGGTACCAGCATGCGATGGGTGCTGTTATCAGGGAAAAAAAAGTTTATTGCTTGATCGCAAGGGTGCTGTCCTAGCTGGTAATCCAGCCGTTCCTTTGAAGCGACGGAGCATCGTTCGTCCTTCCTTGAGAGAAGCTGCTGCGGTTGTGGTCCCGCACGCCTTTCCTGATAAGCCTCTACCTCCTGTGCCTGTAGAAGCGGTAGCTGCAGCGTCTCCCGAGTCTGGCGTGGGCACGGAGATCGGGACTCATCGCCCAAAATTTCCCTCCAAGCGCAAGCTCCTGTTGCCGGCTGTCGGTGCTCGCTCGCAAAAGAAGAAGAAGTCGCTATTTTCTGCGGACGTTGTACTTGGCCAGGAGCCCCATGCTCTCTACAGCGAAGGCTTGTGCGAGTACGGGACTAATGAGGGTCTATTTATAGCGCCTGCGGATGATACTGATCTTCAAGCTGCCCTTGTGGCTTCCGAGTGACTGGCTCGCGATGAAGCAGCACTGATCACTATCGCACAATCAGGTAGACTTCAGTCGCACCTTTCCGTGGTTATATTTTTTATTATGGTTTTACTGACGCATTATTCTTCAACAGGTATCTCTGCCAAAGAGGCTTTCGCGGCTTCCCTGAAGACTTTCGAAGAGGAAGAGAGGCTCCGTGCTTCTTTGGGCCTTAGTATAATTCAGCTCATTGTGCCTTTGCTCCTTTTTTTTATTCGTGCTCTGACCCTTACTTCCATCTTATTGTAGGGACTACCTCGACTTAGGTTGTCCCGAGTGCGGTGCCGATCCCGTGTGGTGATGCGGCGACGCTTCCAGAGCCGGCTTCTGAGGCCCCAGCTCCTTCAGTATTGCCGCAAAAGGCTTCGCTCAAGCAGCCGATGACAGACGCCGTAAAGACTCCAGAGGCAGAGCTTGATTCGGACGATGACGTCCCTTTGACAGAGGTCTTGAGGAGATCGCTTCTCACTGCTCGGACCGAAAAGAGACACAGGAAGCACGCGGCGAAGGAACATGACGCCGCTTTGGCTATAGTTGCTGGCTCAAGCACTACTCCATATGTCGCTATTCCTTCAGAGGATGCTCCAGCTGCCCTGTCTACTGCTCATAGACAGGTCGCACGTGTGGCTCGGGAGGCAACTTAGAATCCATCGCAAGGTAATGTTATGCCCGGTCTTTTCATTAGAACTCGATCCGCAAATTCTGATATACCATATCTGTTTCCCCCAATTAGAGAAAGGTTCTGTTCAAATTTTCAAAATTTGAAATGAAGCGACGCTTCATAAAAGCGCCAGCGCTTTGAAGTAGCGCACCACGTGCAAAGCACGAGTGCGCTAGCGCTAAGTGCGCCAAGAGCGCCAGCGCTCTGAGGCCGCGCACCACGTGCAAAGAACGAGTGCGCTAGCGCTAAGTGCGCCAAAAGCGCCAGCGCTCTGAAGTAGCGCACCACGTGCAAAGCACGAGTGCGCTAGCGCTGGAACTAAATGTTCCCTACCGTTAGATCAAAGATCCAATAATAATGATAAATCATTAATTGACCAGAATAAAATTTTGTAAAGGAAAGATTCCTAAAAATCTTTCCAAACAAAAAGATTGTGCTTTGTAAATCAGAGCAACGTTCGATCAATGATCCAAAGGTGATTAAAAATCACCAAAAACACAGAATAAATTTTGTTTAGATAAATTCCCCAATCTTGTTAAAAACAAGAAGATTGCCTTTTGTAAATCAGAAGCTCTTGGATCAAAGATCCAACGGGGGAACATCCCCAAATCAATTAAAGAGAAGATCTCTTCAACTGATTGAACTGATCAGCCCTCACTATATAAAGGGCCCAAGACTTCAAGTCTCATATAGAGGAACCCCCCCATAAATTTTGAGAAATCTCAGAAAGAAGAGCCAAGCTCTCGGTAGAAGAACAACTTTTCTTCAAGGTAAAAATAAACAGAGAGATGAAATCATCTCATATTAAAAGAAGAATTCACTTCTTTCTTTAAGATCATAGATCTACAAGACCAAGGTCTTTCACAAAGAGATTAAAGAATATCACCATAAAATAAGAAGAAGAACATAATTCTTCTCACAGATCATAGATCTATAAAATAAGGGGGGGGGGGGGGGCGAATAAGTCAATTCTCTTAGGATCACAGATCCATAAAGGCAAAGCCGTTCATCAAAATAAGAGATTGAAACATCTCCTACAAACTAAGAACTTTGTTCTTAGAACCTTGAGACAAAGTCTCTTCTAAACGAGAATTTATTTCTCAGATCATAAAGCTGATCAGAGAGCGCTTTGCACTCATAAACTTGCGCTCTGCGCTCTTGGACTGGCGCTCAGCGCCAAGCACGCCACGTGCTTCTCACGTGTGCGCTACTTGAACAGAAGCGCTTTGCGCTCTTTGGACTGGCGCTCAACGCCAAGCGCGCTACTTGCTTCTCACGTGTGCGCTACATGAACAGAAGCGCTTTGCGCTCTTTGGAATGGCGCTCAGCGCCAGGCGCACCACGTGCTCCTCACATGTGCGCTACTCAGCAGAAGCGCAATGCGCTCATAATCTGGCGCTCAGCGCCAAGCGCACCACGTGTTCCTTACGTGTGCGCCACTCAGCAGAAGCGCAATACACTCATAAACTAGCGCTCTGCGCTCTTCGACTGGCGCAAAGCGCCAAGCGCGCCACGTGCGCCACGTGCTCCTCACGTGTGTGCTAAAAGAACATAAATTGTTCTATAAATAAAGCACCAGAGCTATGATGAATGCTCAGCATTCAATAAAAGACAAAAATATTGTCAGAACTTAAATCAATGCTCAGCCTTATCAAATGTTTAACATTTTAACTGAGTGGGCCGAGCCCAAGTTGACCATAAATCGCTCATTCAGATTAATTGAGCCCATATGCTCATAAATCTTTTAATAGATCTTAGCCCTAAATTGGACTACAGATCTCTTAACCAAAATTGGTTCAAGGGTACATCTCCTTACTCCTTTGATATTTGTCGTTGTAATCCTTCAACGTCTTCAGAGAGGTGACGGGTCCCGACAACCAAACATTCCATGGACTGTGGGGTTCTTAAACCCATGGACTATGATGTCCTTAACCTCGGACTGTGGGGTCCTTAAACCCATGGACTATAATGTCCTTAACCTTGGAATGTGGGGTCCTTAAGCCCATGGACTACGATGTCCTTAACCTTGGACCGTAATGTCCTTAAATTAATTGACCGCAATGTCCATAAACTAAACAACAGAGCCCAAATGCTCTCTTGTTGGATATAAACGATCCCGTTAAGTTGATCTTAGTCTGAAATTAGACTAACGTATCCTTAACAAACGTTTAAGTTGATCTTAGTCCCAAATGAGACTAACGTATCCTTAAACCCAACCCCAAACCCAAATCTAAGAAGATATGGATTTGGACTAATCCACGCCCTACGGGCGACAACATAAATTAGTCTCTGTATACAATCCACGGGCAACCAAAAACAAAAAACACACACATAACACGAAGTGACCGTCTGGAGAAAGAGAAAGTGGTTACCGCGATGCGGTAACGTAATTAACTCCAGGGGCTTACGCCTGCAGGGAAGAGCGTCTCCACAATAAAAAACCCCTCAACGAGGGGGAATCTGACGAAGTCTGCTACATCGGCCGCATCCATTTAAACCTTTGATATATGGTGTCATAAATAAACTTGGCATCTTCGGAGAGGTATAAAGATAGCACCAAATAGCATCTGCCTACGGAATTCAGGCTCGGACGTCCCAACGTCCCGGTCGCGTCTTTCGGCGGGGAACAGATTCTGGCACGCCCGGTGGGACCTTTTCCTGTTTCCACTCCACACTTCGTGTGTCGTGTTCGCGAACGAATCGCGGTTTGATATGGTTTCCCTTGGGTTCGAGGTACTAAGATTTAGTTTTGCTCCCGTGCAGAAAAAAGAACATCAATGGCCTCTAACTGGTCCAGCTACAACAATAATTCTCATTCCCTCCTATCTTTCGGAGTGACCTACGGGCCCCAAGCAGCCTCCCTTTTCACAATACCTGTAGAACAGGTAACTCAGGCCACCACTTGGCTATTCTTCGGGACCATGCTCCCACCGATGAGCTTCAACGCCCCTGTACCATTGCAAGAAGCTCCGAAGAAGTCGGTCTTCGATCGGCTTGCAACCACTGCGGCCCCTCTTAACGGATCGCCCAAACCAAGTGCCTCAGTTTCAGCAGACTGGGCCAAAGCTCCAACAGGCCCGTAAAGAAGCCCGCAATACCAGAAGGCGTTATCCCGAAGCGGATATCCATTCCTACTCCCGAAGTCACCAAGGCGGCTTCTCCTGCTAAGAGGTCAGTCTTCACAAGACTGGCCGTTTCAGCTCCCACTCTGGGTGAAGTAACCAAGGCCGTTTCCCCTGCATAAAAATCGGCCTTTTCAAGATTGGCCATCCCCTCTCAACGGGCATCAGTCTTTGATAGACTAACGACGAAAACAACCCCTCATCAAAGCAGGGGGCATGAAGAAGCTCATCCAACAGCGGAGGCGATCCCGGCCGTACGACATGTTCGACGTCGCCACTGGCGCCGAGTGAGGAAAGCTGGGGGCAATTCCCCTTCTGGACCGACTCCGCCAGCTCCAATGGTGGAAATTGATGCTGCTATTCCAACTGGGAACAACTTTGAACTACTTAATAGGGTGCGCAGGAACTCTCCAACTGTCGTGCTCAAAAAGTCTCCTCCGCCTGTTGAAAAGATCACAAAGGCGAAGCCGGAGCAGCCCCCTCAGCGGTTGTCCTCCAAAATTTACAAAGTCTGGCGTCAAGTCCAAGACCCGGTGATTGATCAAGACTACCCCCGCCGACAGGAAAAGATGAAAGCGCGGCGAGAAGAGGACTACCCTTTCAAGCCACAGAAGGTGTCAGCAGTTTGGGTGCCCTCTGCAACGGCTCCCTCAACTTCGACCACCCACAAAAGAAGAAGGCCGGAGAAGATCCCTGTGTCTTTGGCAAATCGCAAGGATACTAAATTTAAACGCCCCAAGTCTGGGGGCATGGTTGTGCACATCATCTATATGGCATCCGGAAAAGAGGATAGCCGTATCTCCACAGGTCATTGACCGCTTATGCGATCAGTGACTAAGGCTCAGGAGCAATAACAGAAAAAGCTCCAAGAGATGCTAACAGCTATGGCCGCACTTACGGGACCGAAAGCAAGCCCGGAGACATCCTCGGAGCAACGCTGTGAGAAGGAAACTGATGCTGAATTCTTTCAGAGAATGCTTGAGAAGAAGGACAAAGAGGCTGCGGAACAAGCGACCAATATAAAACAAATGGCCTTTCTGTTCCAAGATATGGTGGGCATGATGATCCAGCCGGTCCCTCCAGCCGAAGACCCTCCAGTAATAATTGAAGATGACAGAGGAGAGACATCAAATCCTCTGCCGGCTCTGTCAGCAGCCAAGGAGGAGACCATCTCAAAAGCCGCCCTGGATGATTACATTGCTCAGCAGATATGAGTTCATCAGGCGAATGAAGCGGCTGGGCAAATTGTTAAAACTGGAAGACCCTATCCGGGTTGGTATGACCAAATAAAGTACCCGCCGGGATACACGATCCCTAAATTCCACATATATAAGGGGACGGGAAATCCGCATCAGCACGTCGCTCAATTCAGAGACTTGTGCGGCAACACCGAAGGTGACGATAAGCTACTGCTTCACCAATTCGTTGGCAGCTTGTCAGAGACAGCATTTGAGTGGTATTCCGAACTCCCAAATGACTCTGTCAAGACATTTGCAGAGATGGAGCTACTGTTTACACAGAGATTCGCAAGCGCTAGCGAGCGCACCCCGATCACCGCACTGATTAACGCTAGGGTAAAGCCAGGCGAAACGTGGGTGCAATACGCAATACGATGGCGGAATCTGTGGTCGAAGTGCGAGCAACGCATCGAGGAAGCGCCTGCGGTAGGAATGTTCATAGGGACCCTTGACCCTCAAGCGACCATTTCACAATTCATGATGTTCTTCAAGCCAACTACTTTCCAGGCCTTGATTGACAAGTTGTTCCAAATGGACCAGATGAGCCATAAGCCTTCCTCTTCGAAGCCGAAGGCACGGAATGAAAAAGGGAAGGGGAAAGCGACCTTCGTCGCCAATGCTCAACAGCACCCCAGTGGCCCAAAACTAACTGATCGCCTAGACGAGAGACGGCGATTCTTTAATGAGAAAATGAAGCGTCCTTATTCGTTTCCTCGGGACAAAACGAGGAGATTGTTCGAGCTGGCGGTGCGCAACAGGCTCATCAACTTGCCGGATCTAAAACGTCCATTGCAACCCGGTGAGGCTAATAATCCCAATTATTGCCCCTATCACCAAGCGATAGGCCATCCAATCGAAGATTGTTTCATTTTCAAAGGGTGGATTGAGAACCAATACCAGCAGGGCAAGTTCGCACTGTCCGAGAATTGGAAAGTAAACCCGCCCTAGCCGCACACTCTCAAAAAGACGGATACACCGGGGGCATTATGCTCTTTTTTAGAAGAAGCTCCATGGGAGGTCGTTCTTTCAGCCAAAACGAAAAGAATGCTGAAAGATCTCCAAACATGGCCGGCGATCAAATGGAAAAGTTCGCTGGAACCCAAAGTCATCAAGGGAATGCTGAAGCCGCGCCCAACTCCAAAAATTGGTGGTGATAGTCAAAGTGCCCACACCCAGCCGTTAAAGTCTTCGAAGAAGAAGTAAAAGATCAAAAAGCCCGTGAAGCCTGATGACAAGCGTACGGACTTGGAAAAACATATTGACGCGCTGGAAGAATATAACCAGAAGGCGCGGACCCCAGTCACACTCCAAGAATTTCTCAGCCACGTCCTTGAGGACGGAGATGATAACAATGGAGAAGACTCTTCGGATGAACCTGAGGATTATGTGGCAAGATGCCATGTGATCTCTCACTCATTAAATAACAGTGAAGAAGCTATGGATGCAGAGAAATTAGGGGCAGATCCTGAGCCAGAACTTCTGGGACTATCATACGAAATGATTGACTCATTCCTGAACGAAGCTCTTTTGAAAAGCAAAGCTGATCGGGAGCGCGAGATGGCCATATTTGAAAAGGCCAAACGCGGGCGACTGGACTAAAGGGTTGAAACACTCCCACCTGATCAAAGTACATCCAACGCAAACAAAAGCAGGATCAAGACAAGGAAAAGGTTCGCCAAAGCCATATCGATGGGAATGAAGTTGCCCTCGTTCAGAGGAAATTCTCCTGGCGGTATACATCTTGATGAAGTGGACGTACATCCTAACTTCTGCTTATATCATCAAAAGATCGCACACCCTACTGAGGAATGCAACGCCTTTAAAAATTGGTGGCAAGGGTATGTCGCTCACAGGCAACACTTCAAGAGGATGAAGCGTGAAGCTCGCCGACAGCAGAAAAATGCGACAGATGAACGAGGAAGAGTTGCCGGCAATTGTCACATAGTTGATAGCAGGGGATCACAAGTTCTTACCTTCGGGAGTCATTCTGAAGAAGAAATGACTCTCGTCCCTCTCTTCAAAAAATCCACCCAAGGAAATGAGGAAGAACCGAAGAGCTGCGAGAACATTCAGCTGCGCAATCGCATGCTACCTGAAAAGAATCTCGGACCCGCAAACAAGGGATCGAATAAAAAAAATAAGGGGAAAGAAAATGTCCTTGAGGGTATCGCCCTCGATGATCGAGTCGTCGAAGAGCTGGAAGCCAAGGACCCACCTAAGAAAAACAAGGTGGATTACAACGTTCTGGCACACTTAAGGAAGATACCCTCGAAGCTCAGCATTCTCGACACCCTTCTGCTATCCAAAGAGGCGGGAGATTCGCTGATCAAGGCGTTACAAGAGCCCGAACAATTCCAAGCTTTCCTCGCCGAACAAAAAATGAAGGACGAGTTGGAAGAAGTGCACACAGCCGATATCACCTTCGGCGATGAAGATCTCCTCCTCGGGACGTGCGAGCATAACCGCCCCCTTTATGTCTCCGGATACTGTCATGATATTAAGATAGGCAAGATCCTGGTTGACAATGGGTCCTCCGTCAACCTCGTCAATTTAAGAGTCTTGAAGGAAATCTGCATTAGCGTTCAACACCTCGCTCGTGATAAAATCACTATCTCCAGGTTTGACTCCCAGTCATCACGGACACTCGGGTCTGTGATACTGACGTTGCGCTTTGGTCTGCTTGTCACGAAAATTAAATTTCACGTCATTAACGCCAAGACCTGCTACAACGCTTTGCTCGGTCGGCCTTGGTTACATGAGTACAACATCATTCCTTCTACACAGCATCAGTGTATGAAGCACTTCAAAGATGGGCTGGAATATACAGTGATAGGGGAATTTAACCCATTCTCTGCGAATGAAGTCCGAAAGTACGAAGATGTAAAGTACTTCTTACCAGACTTCGAGGACACGGAGAGATGCCATAAACCGAAGGACAAGCAAAAAGCTATCACTACCATTCCGTTCTTCGGGAGTGATACCGAGGAGGAAGAAGAGATAGTCTATTCATGGCCGCCCCAATGCAACAAGCCAAAACCATCCACCCCTATGTTGATCTTCGGCAGCGACTCGGAAGATGAGGTCAATGCCGTATTTTATGTTCGGCCATCGATACAAGCCTTCGCTGGCGATGATCGGAGTTTGCAAATTGCCATGGTTCCGCAAGAGCATTACAAGGAGCTCGACGCGCTTGGTACCTATAGTGTGCAAGAACTGCAGACATTCTACGTCCCTCCCAGGCGAAGAGATGAAAAGGCAATCCTCTTTTATCGATCAACGGAAACCAAAGCGGAGAAAGAAATTTGGCATGGCGCCGATTCTACGCTTGACAGACTCCAGCCCATCCGTCTGTCCAGATACTACACAGAAGGATTAAAAATACAGTTAAGGCGCCAAGGCGTACCCTTAAAATAAACTGCTCGACATGCCCAATTCTACGACAGGATCTGAAACGTCCCCGGAACTCAGTGAAAATTGCCCAACGAAAGAATGGAAGCGATCGGGCTTGGATTTATCCGATCCAAGAAACGGGAGCGATTCCTCGGCTGCTACGTCATACATGACTTCGATGAAGAGGGAGATACTCTGTGGGAAGATGCTAACCCTGAACCAAAACGAGGTCCCGCCGTGAAAATGCCAAGTCAGTCGTTCGAAGAACAGATGGACAAGCTTATAAGAGAAGAGGGTCAAAAGGTTCGAGACGACCATAATCGCGAAATGGCCATCTACGAGAAAGCCAGAATGCAGCGCCTCCTTCAGCAGGCTATGGAAAATGACGATGCTCTTCGTCGCCAGCCCGTCATACAAAAGACTCGACGCAGAGGTAAAAATAAACCAAGGAACGGAAAAAGCGTTCGATAGCGACAAAGCGGGTCCAAGAAGCCACGCGATCGGGAATCGAGCAGCCGGGATCCGTCTCTTATAAAGAAGATGGTTCGAGCATATTCTTTTCCCCAAGACAAGACAAGGAAGATACTTAATCTTGTCATAAAACATCAGATGATTACCCTCCCGGAGTCCAAGCACCACAAGCAAGCAGGCGAGGTCTTTCACCCGGACTATTGCTCCTATCACCGAGCGATAGGACATCCTCTCGAAGACTGCTTCACATTCAAAGACTGGCTGGAAGACCAGTATCAACAAGGCAGGTTTGCTCTATCCAGCAGTTGGAGGGTAACCTCGCCACAGATACATGAACCGAAAGCCACAGATGTGGTGAGAGTAGAACAAGATCAACATCGGTCTTGGAAGCGATCTCGTACCTGTCACGTAATAACGCTGTTAGAAGAAGAACCCGAGAACATGGATGACCTCCTCTGGTGCTTCGAAAACGATGATGACGATGTGATCTCAGAGTTTCCACCGGCGCCAAAAGAGCTGGAAGATGGGATACTACTGCAGATAACCTCAAGAAAATTGACTTGGGGACAACAAGTGACCCACGGCCGACGTTCGTTAGTGAGCTGTTGTCTGAAGAAAGGGTGGCTACGCTAAAAGACGTGCTCATACAATATAAAGATTGCTTCGTATGGAACTATTCCGAGATGCCGGGACTAGATCCAAAAATAGCCGTGCACAGATTGGCGATATATCCGGACATCAAACCAGTCAAACAAGCGCCGAGAAGGATGCGGCTCGAGCTTGAGATGAGCATCAACGTCGAGGTCAAGAAGCTAATCAACTCCGGCTTCATCCAAGAAGTTCAGTACCCTGATTCGATTGCCAACATTGTCCAGTGATGAAGAAAAATGGGACGGTGCGCATCTGCGTGGATTTTCGGGACCTCAATAAAGCTTGCCCGAAGGACGATTTTCCTGTACCGGTTACTGAACTGATGATAGATAATACGTCCACTCACGAAGTTATCTCCTTCATGGAGGGCTCATTAGGATACAATCAGATAAAGATGCATCCCGAGGACCAGAAGCATACCACTTTCCGGACCGCTTTAGGCATATTCTGCTACAAGGTGATGCCCTTCGGTCTAAAGAACTCCGGTGCCACCTATCAGAGGGCCATGACGAAGATTTTCGATGACCTCATACATGAAATCATCGAATGCTATATTGACGACCTCGTAATTAAAAGCAAATCATATGAGGAGCATTGGGAGCATCTGAAGATCGTGTTTCAGCGCCTTCGGAAATACAACTTGAAGATGAACCCCCTCAAATATGCGTTCGGAGTTTCCTCGGGTAAATTCCTAGGATTCGTCGTCCGACACCGAGGCATCGAGATAGACCCGTCCAAGATCAAGGCAATCATGGAAAAGCCTCCGCCAAGGACTCTCAGCCAACTGCGGTCTCTCCAAGGAAAGCTCGCGTATATCCGGCGATTTATAGCTAACCTATCTGGCAAGTGCCGTCCCTACAGTCATTTAATGAAGAAGGGAACCCCGTCCGTTTGGGATCGCAAATGCCAAAGCGCACTGGACGAAATCAAGCAATATCTATAGAATCCTCCGGTGCTGACCGCTCCAGTCAAGGGAAAGCCCCTCATTCTGTATAAAACTGCCCTTGAAGGTTCCTTAGGCTTGTTATGGGCACAAGAGAACGACCAAGGGAAAGAGAGAGCCCTCTACTACCTGAGTCGAGTTCTCCTGGGGGCAGAAAGCAATTACTCCCCCATCGAAAAACACTGTCTGGTGTTAATCTTTGCGATAACGAAGCTCCGGCACTATGCGTTGGCGCATGAGGTTCATCTCATATCAAAGGTGGATCCTCTCAAATATTTGATGTTAAAGGCCATATTAACAGGACGAATCGTTAAATGGGCCCTGCTTTTGATGGAGTTCTCGATAACTTATCGTCCTCTCAAGGCAGTGAAAGGCCAGGCCATCGCCGACTTCCTCGCTGAGCATCTGATACCTGCCAACTCTCCCTTGAACTGCGAATTGCCAGACGAACACGCGTTTGACACAATTGACGGGGAGAGGAGAGAGAATGATACCCAGTGGGAACTCTACTTCGACGGAGCATCTTCTATGAAGAAGCGAAAACACAGCACCCCCATAATCAAATCAGGGGTATGCCTCATCTTCGTGACACCACAAGGAGGGATAATGCGCTTTGCCTTTACCTTGACAGAGCCGAGGACAAACAATGAAGAAGAGTATGAAGCTTTGATAGCAGGTCTTGAGATCGCTATCGACATGGGAATCGAAAACCTCCTCATATACGGAGACTCCCAACTGGTCGTTAGTCAAGTAAACGACGACTATCAAACGTGCAAACCAGAGTTGGTGAAGTACCGCGAGAGAGTGCAGCAACTGCTGACTCAAATCCCAGCTTATACCCTGGAAAGCATACCGCGTGCAGAAAATAGCAAGGCGGATGCATTAGCCAAACTCGCTAAAGAATTGGCTGACGAGAACCTCGATGACGTGAGGATCGTTGTGCAAAGCCGTCGGGTTCTTGCACCGGCAGAAATATCTCCAGAGTCATCTGAAGAAAAAGGAGCGACCGAGCAAACGGCCCTACAAATAAAAGACCAGGAAAAGTCTACGGATTGGAGAGAAGTCTTTATAGACTACTTCAAATCCCGTCGAACACCTGAGAATGCGTCCTCAAGACATCAGCTCATGAAACGAGCTCTGTCTTTTGCCTTCGTCAATGATACGCTGTATACGAGATCATTTGATTCTCTGTGGCTAAGATGCCTGGGACCTGAAGAGGCAAAGAGAGTCGTCCAAGAAACTCACGACGGACTCTGCGGTTCTCATCAATCCGGGCCAAAAATGAAACTAAAGATTAAAAGGATAGGCTAATATTGGCCCACGATGATCCAAGACTGCCTCGAATATGCGAAGCGGTGCCACTCATGCCAGATTCATGGGGACTTTATCCACCAGCATCCAAATCCACTACATCCGACAGTGGTTAGCTGGCCATTCGAAATGTGGGGAACTTACATAATCGGGCCCATCGAACCAGCATCGTCTAGAGGACATCGATTCATTTTGGCGACAACTGATTACTTCTCCAAATGGGCAGAAGCAGTACCACTGAGGGAAGTGAAGACGGAAAATATTCTCCATTTCTTCAAGACACCCGTCATTTACCTGTTCGGCACTCCACGACGGATTATCTCCGATAACGGGCCAGCCTATAGAAGCCACAAGATTAGCCGCTTCGTACAACAGCATAACATAGACTGGAAATACTCTTCGGTCTATAATACCTGAGATAACGGTCTAGCTGAGGCTTTCAAGAAGACCTTGACGAAGATCGTGAAAAAGACGGTGTCTCGAAATAAGAGGGACTGGCACGAAAGACTGCATGAAGCTCTCTTGGCGTATCGAATTACGTTCAAAATGGCCACGAACACAACGCCGTATGCATTGGTATTCGGCACAGAAGCGGTACTCCCCCTCGAGATAGAGTTACCCTATCTACGAGTGGCGGTTCACTACGAGCTAACAGACGAAGAAAATGCTCACCTTCGGCTTGAGGAGCTCGATGCCCTTGATGAAACCCGGTTCATGGCGCAACAAAACCTGGAGGCTTACAAAGCAAAGATGACGCGCTCATACGAGAGATTGACTAGGCCGAGAACATTCCGCCAAGGCGAACTCGTGCTAGTGGTCAAGAGACCCATGATCCCCAATCGTGCCAAACGGGGGAAATTCGAGCCGAACTATGAAGGCCCATACATCATAGACAAAGTTTACCAGGGTGGAGCCTATCTACTCATGGACATGCATGGTGAAAGACCTTTCAGGCCAATAAACGGTCACTTCCTGAAAAAATACCACGCCTGACGAGTCACGGCCTAGGTCAACGATAGATGACGACGCCTATGTCCGCTCGCTATCTTCCTAAGCCCAAACTCTATAAGTAGTAGCCGGCAAACAGACCGAAATGTCCTAAAACTAACGACGGACCGAAATGTCCTAAAACTAACAACGGACCGAAATGTCCTTAAACTAACGTGGACCACTATGTCCTAAAACCGGCTATTGACCGAGACGTCGATAAACTAATACGGACCGCAGCATCCCAAGGCTGACACAAAAAAAAAGAATAAAAAAAATAAAAAAAAGAAGAAAGAAAACGGTATGTCCATAAGCGAGATAGGCACGGATGAAAACCTGAAAGGGCTCCATGAGTAAAAACAGCAGGACCACCGGCGAGTTTTGTGAAAACCCGAAAGGGCGCAATCTCGTTAAAAAACACTTGCAAGGTCCTCTCGACCCTGTAAGGAGAAACCACCTGCGTGAGATCCTTACGACTCACAAAGGAGAAACACACTTAGGGATCCCCACGATTCTTAAGGAGAAATTACACTTGCGAGATCCTCACGACTCGTAAGGAGAACCCTCTTATGAGACCCTCACGGCTCATAGGATTCAAAAGCATTAAGCTACAGGGATCTGAACCTGTTCTTAAGCCATCAAAATCTCCAATGCTGCCCTACAAGCGTCTCAATATCGACCCTTGTATTCAATCCACGGGCGTGAATAAACATTTCCCTGACAAAGTCCCACCAGAGACTGGGGATATGCTCACATGGTGAAAAGCCCTTGTAAGTCCTCTCGACTTATAAGGAGAAAATACTCTTGTAAGATCCTTACGACTTATAAGAGAATACACACTTAGGAATCCTCACGATTCCTAAGGAGAAAACGCATCTACAAGATCCTCACGACTCGTAAGGAGAAATACCTTTATGAGACCCTTACGGCTCATGAAGTCAAAAGCCTTAGTCGACAGGACCTTAACCCTGTTTACTAAGCCAGCTTTGTTCGAACTGAAAAAGGCAAATGATGATTCGCTCCTGACAATATCCAAGTGGTAGCGATGCTGATGCCTAAATTGGTATCAAATCCCAAACTAACAGCGAAAAGTCAGCGAGCCACAAATGCATATGAAATAGCCGAAATGATGGGGCAACTTGCAACAAAATCAGTAAGTAAAAATGTATGCATACAAAATAGCCGAAATGGTTGGGCGACTCGCAATAAAAAGTAGCGAGTAAATAAAACAAATAGCCGAAATGATTGGGCACCGCGAAAAATAGCCGAAATGATTGGGCAATCGTGACTTTCGCGATATAAAAGCTGAAATGATAGAGCATCGGGGAAAGAAAAATATATAAAATAAAACCTTTTGCCCTACAGGTGAGATCACATCGATCCCTGTATACAATCCAGAGGCACAAACGAAGAGGGAACCATACCTTCCCACCAGGCTCCATCAGAAAGAGAGCCAAGTCTCGACGGTTCACAGACAGTCTAGAGACCCACAACAGCGTTCCTCCTCATTCTAGCAGGATTCAGACGCGACAATCAACCTTGGAGCCATGGCAAAGTTCCTGTTCCAAACCTCGACGGTTCACAGACACCCGAGAGAGCAAATCCTGGTCCCGTAGAACACGGCTAATGTCAATCTTGACCCCATGGGAAACGCCCAGAGCAAATCCTGGTCTCGAAGAACACGACCAATGTCAATCCTGACCCCGTGGGAAACGCCCAGAGCAAATGCTGGTCCCGTAGAACACGGCTAATGTCAATCCTAACCCCGTGGGAAACGTCCAGAGCAAATCCTGGTCCCGTAGAACACGGCTGATGTCAATCCTGACCCGTGGGAAACGCCTAGAGCAAATCCTGGTCCCGTAGAACACGGCTAATGTCAATCCTGACCCCGTGGAAAATGCCGAGAGCACATCCTGGTCCCGTAGAACATGGCTAATGTCAATCCTGACCCCATGGGAAACGCCGAGAGCAAATCCTGGTCCCGTAGAACACGACTAATGTCAATCCTGACCCCGTGGGAAACGCCCAGAGCAAATCCTGGTCCCGAAGAACACGGCTAATGTCAATCCTGACCCCGCGGGAAATGTCCAGAGCAACTCCTGACTCCGTGAAATGCGGATAAAGTCAAACCCCTGACCCCATGAAATGCGGACAAGGTCAACCCCTGACTCCGTGAAATGCGGACAAGGTCAACCCTTGACCCCGTGAAATGCGGACAAGGTCAACCCCTGACTCCGTGAAATGCGGATAAAGTCAATCCCTGACTCCGTGAAATGCAGATAAAGTCAAACGCCTGACCCTGTGAAATGCGGACAAGGTCAACCCTTGACCCTGTGAAATGAGGATAAAGTCAAACCCCTGACCCCGTGAAATGCGGACAAGGTCAACCCCTGACGCCTTGAAATGCGGACAAGGTCAACCCCTGACCCCGTGAAATACGGACAAGGTCAACCCCTGACTCCGTGAAATGCGGATAAAGTCATCCCCTGACTCTGTGAAATGCGGATAAAGTCAAACCCCTGACCCCGTGAAATGCGGACAATGTCAACCCCTGACCCCGTGAAATGCGGACAAGGTCAACCCCTGACCCCGTGAAATGCGGACAAGGTCAGCCCCTGACTTCGTGAAATGCAGATAAAGTCAAACCCCTGACCCCGTGAAATGCGGACAAGGTCAACCCCTGACTCTGTGAAATGCGGATAAAGTCAACCCCGGACT
Source organism: Agapanthus africanus (assembly GCA_030015575.1). Classification (NCBI taxonomy): domain Eukaryota; kingdom Viridiplantae; phylum Streptophyta; class Magnoliopsida; order Asparagales; family Amaryllidaceae; genus Agapanthus; species Agapanthus africanus. The sequence goes on from CM057341.1 coordinate 200,211,060, forward strand.
CAGTGAAATGCGTATAAGGTCAACCCTCGACCTCCCTGTCAAAGCAATTCTTTGATTCGGAAGCAAGTAAACTCATCAATCACTTACGGGTCCTCTCGACTTGTAAGGAAGAAAATTCTCTTGTGAGATCCTTACGACTCTCAAGAGAAAATGCACTTAGGAATCCTCATGATTCCTAAGTCGAAAATACACTTACGGGATCCTCTCGACTTGTAGGGAGAAAATTCTTTATGAGACCCTCAAGGCTCATAAAGTTGAAAAGTTTTAGGTGACAGATCCTAACCCTGTCTCCCAAGCCATCATTTCCTCGCAGAAAGGTCAAGGTAGATTTTCTACAGGCCACACTCTCCGACAAGAAAGGAAACAATCACTTACGAGTCCTCTCGACTTGTAAGGAGAAAATTCTCTTGTGAGATCCTTACGACTCTCAAGAGAAAACGCACTTAGGAATCCTTATGATTCCTAAGGAGAAAATACACCTACGGGATCCTCTCGACTTGTAGGGAGAAAATTCTTTATGAGACCCTCACGGCTCATAAAATTGAAATGTCTTAGGCAGTAGACCTGAACCTGTTTCTTAAGCCATCGTTACCCTGCAAAGAGTCCAAGATGGACCATCACTTACTATCTACAGGCCACACTTGCTAAAATCACATGTCGATGACACAGCGAGGAGAAGAAAGCAACAGTAGAACAAAAAATGTGTATCTTTTATTCATGAATTCATTGGAGTACAAGTTGGATCATATGAAAGAATAAAAAATGGATACATGTTATTCAAAGATTACAAGCTTTCAATCTATACAAAACAGCTACTGAGAAGGAAGCGTTTTCAATAAGTCAGCAAGTTGCTCTCGCACTCCTTTCAGTGCCTTCTCGTGATCAGCCGCCGCGGCCAGCTCCGCTTTAATTCGAGCCCTTTGCTGCAAGCATGATGAAATCTTCTCATCAATTTCCCGTTGGTCAGCTTCGCGACTCTGCGTAACCCACTCAATAGAGTCGAGCTTTCGCCTCAATACAAGCCCGTCCGAGATACATTGCTGCAAGGTGTCAAAAGCAGCTCTCAGTTGCGCGGCATTCGTTTTAACTTGGGAGCGCAGCCGGGCAGATTCATCCGAAGCCTCCTCGCGTTCCTTCCGCCTCAAGTTCGCTTCTTGTTCGAAATGGCAGAGGAAGGACACGCTCTGCTCAACCCACGCAGCCCGCTGGGAGTTCAAAGCCTGAATTTCAGGAGCAGGACGCCTAAACTCAAGCTCATGCAGGCAGGCCTCAATCTTCCTACAGTGGTTAACCCAAGACTCAACGACGCCTTCATTATGGAAGTTCACAAGCATCACCAGCATTAGATTAACTTCGGCAGCAAAATCCGCAGCGAATGTAGGGGACTCCGCATCAAGCTCCTCGATGTAATCGCTCAACATACGCAGACTGGTCACAGCGTCTTTTGAAGATGGACGTCTGGAAAAGGGCCCTGCCGACATTATAATGCGAGACTCGAACGGAGCTGGAGTCGGTTTGACCGCTGCAAAACAAATCATAATCAGATGTCGGCTTAAGAAATAAAGAAAAATACATGAACAAAAGAGTCTATTATACCTGTTGCAACAGGGGGCAGAGCTGGGAGTTCCGGTCGCGTCTTTCGGCGGGGAACAGATTCTGATATACCATATCTTGAACATAATCAGAGCTTGGGTTTTCCATTAGAACTCGATCCGAAAATTCTGATATACCATATCTTGCAGGGCTAAGTCCTGGCGATGAGATAGCAGGTGAGACGATGGGGACCACAGAGCCCGAAGTGGCTACTCTCTCTCAGGAGTCTGGGACTGCTCAAACTGCCGCTCTTTCTCCTTGTGGTTCCCTGTTATCGGCGGGCATTGCGAGTGTCACGACGACCCTCGTTGAATCAGGGGATGAAGCCATGGGCGCCGAAACTATTCCATTGAAGGAGAGCGAAAAAGCAGCAATGCTCGGTGATGCTTCCGTCATGGTTTTGACTGATGACCCATCAGGTAAGTCTTGGGTCGCTGTTTACTTTTTGTTTCGCAATCCCTTTCAGTCCCCTCTGAAGATATTTTGTTCATTTCGAATTTAGGTGTGGTGAGCGCTGAGGTTGTGCCACCCGAAGAAGCGTCACCAGTTGCTGCTCTGACGGTCGCCGTCCCTTCGCCTTCTCTTGTGTCCTCTCAAATGCTGGAAGGTGTGGGTTTGCGATTTATTTAATTTAAATTGTGGATACCATTTTCCTTGTATTGATAGTAGTTTGTCGAAATTATGCCGGAGTCCTTTTCGACCATCTGTATCAGGTGTTGAACCCACATTTCTCCTTCCAGTCAGAAATCGTCTCGCCTGCAGATTTCGGTGAGTACAATTTTTTTAACCGACATCCTTTCCTTTCTTTTACGGGTGACCATGTTGTTGTTAATTCTTCTTTGAATCGATTGCAGCGTTACAGATTGGCGGAGGGTGCGAGAGAATAGCCGCGCCTCTGGTACTCCCAACTTTGCCACCTGTCGCCGCCGGTATAGTAGACTCCATCGCTCGCGTATATTTTTTTTACCTCCCGGGTCGACATCTGACCATAAGTTGTTTTGCAGCAATCGCACCGACTCCAGCTCCCTTCGAGTCTCGAATCCCAATGCCGGCAGGGCCCTTTGCTAAACGCCCATCTTCTGCGAACAACTTGCGAATGTTGAGCGAATTCGTCGAGGATCTTGACGTCGAGGCCTTCGAATTTGCTGTAGACTTTGCTGCTAAGGTTAATCTTATGTTGGCGACGCTCGTGAGCTTCCATACCGAAGGCGTCGTCGAGTCTTGGGTTAATCACTGCAGAAAGATCGAGGCTTGACTGCATGAGATTGAGCTCAAGCGTCCTGCTCCAGAAGTATCGTCTTTGAACTCCCAGCGAGCTGCATGGGTTGAGCAGAGTGTTCTTTTCCTTCACCATTTTGAACAAGAGGAGACCCTTAGGTGAAAGGAATGTGAGGTGGCTTCCGCGGAGTCTGTCCGATTGCATGCCCAGGTCAAAGCGAACGCTGCACAGCTAAACGCTATTTTTTAAGGTCTCTAACGATGTATTTCTGACGGGCTGGTGCTGAGGAAGAAGCTTGACTTCACTGAGCTGGTTACGCAGAGTCATGAAGCCGCTCAGCAGAAAATCGATGAGAAGGTTTCGTCCTGTTTGCAGCAACGGGCTCGAATTGAAGCGTAGTTGGCCGTGGCGGCCGATCATGAAAAGGAATTGATAGGAGTGCGAGAGCGGCTTGCTGACTTACTGAAGACGCCTCCTTCTTAATAGCCGCATTTGTATCGACTGAAAATTCGTAATCTATGAATAACATGTATTCATTCATTTTTTATTCTTTTATATGATGTATCTTGTATTCAATTGAATTCATGAATAAAAGACACGTTTTTTTCTCCTATTATCGCTTTTCTACGGTGTCAGGGTTGACTTGCTCCGTTTTCTACGGTGTCAGGGTTGGCTTGCTCCATTTTCTACGGTGTCAGGGTTGACTTGCTCCATTTTCTACGGTGTCAGGGTTGACTTGCTCCGTTTTCTATACTTGCTCCGTTTTCTACGGTGTCGGGGTTGGCTTGCTCCGTTTTCTACGGTGTCGGGGTTGGCTTCCTCCATTTTCTACGGTGTCGGGGTTGGCTTGCTCCATTTTCTACGGTGTCGGGGTTGACTTGCTCCGTTTTCTACGGTGTCGGGGTTGAATTTCTTCGTTTTTTACGGTGTCGGAGTTGACATGCTCCGTTTTCTACGGTGTCAAGGTTGACTCTAGGTTGTCTGTAAACCGTAGTGTCTTGGAACCGGAGACTTTGTCGTGGCTCCGATCGGTGATGTCGCGTCCGTATCCTGCTGGAATGAGGAGGAACGCCATTGTTGGTCTCTAGGCTATAGATGCGGCCGTCGAGATTTGTAACTAGGGACTTTGCCATGGCTCCGCTTCGTTGCGACCCTAAGGTCGGTTGTTGACGTTACTTCTGCATCCAACTGGAGTTGAGAAGGAACGCCGTGTTGATCTTCTGGGGCGCAGATGTTGCTGTCGAGATCTGACTTTCCCTTTGATAGAGTTTGTTGGCACCTGTGGTTCCCTTTTCGTTCATGCCCATGGATTGTATACAGGGGTCAGTATGGACTTACCTGCAGGGCAAAAATTATATTTTTTTGTTTTCTTTCCGCGATGCTCTATCATTTCAGCTTTTTATATCGCGAAAGTCGTGATTGCCCAATCATTTTGGCTATTTCTCGTGGTGCCCAATCATTACGGCTATTTTTCTTTTTACTCGCTGCTTTTTCTTGCGAGTTGCCCAATCATTTCGGCTGTTTTTGTATGCATATAGTTTTCTTGCTGATTTTGTTGCAAGTTGCCCTATCATTTCGGCTATTTCATATGCATTTTTGGCTCGCTGATTTTTATCGTGAGTTTAGACTTGGAATTTGATACCGATTTAGGCATCAGCATCGTTGCGACTGGAATATTTCTAGGAGCGAACCATCACTTGCCGTAAAAGGACTTGGAATTTGCTACCGATTTAGGCATCAGCACCGCTACTACTGGAACGTTGCCAGGAGCGAATCATCATTTGCCTTTGTCAGTTCGAACAATGGTGGCTTAGCAAACAGGGTTAAGATCCTGTCGACTAAGGCTTTTGACTTCATGAGCTGTAAGGGTCTCATAAAGGTATTTCTCCCTACGAGTCGTGAGCATCTCGTAGGTGCGTTTTCTCCTTAAAAATCGTGAGGACCCTTAAGTGCGTGTTCCCTTATAAGTCGTAAGGATTTTAAAAGAGTATTTTCTCCTTATAAGTCGGGAGAACTTACAAGTGTTTGTTCGCCGAATATGGGGACTTCCCGCCGTTGGTGGAACTTGGTGGGGGAGACGTTTATTTGTGCCCGTAGATTGTATACAAGGGTTGGCATTGAACCACTTGTAGGGTAGTCTAGGAAATGTGACGGCTTAAGAACAGGTTCAGATTCCTGTAGCTTAAGGCTTTTGAATCTTATGAGCCGTGAGGGTCTCATCAGGGGGTTCTCCTTACGAGTCGTGAGGATCTTGTAAGTGCATTTTCTTATTAGGAACCGTTAGGATCCCTAAGTGTGTTGCTCCTTTGTGAGTCGTAAGGATCTCACGCAGGTATTTTCTCCTTACAAGGTCGAGAGGACTTTGCAAGTGTCTTTTAACGAGATTGCGTCCTTTCGGGTTTTTACAAACTAGCCGGTAGCCCTGCTGTTTTTACTCACGGCGCCCTTTCGGGTTTTCATCCTTGCCCATTTCGCTTATGGACGTACCATTTTTTTTTAATTTTTATTTTATTTTATTTTATTTTAATTTTTTTTATTTTTTTGCGTCAGCCCTAGGATGCTGCGGTTTGTAATAGTTTAAAGACGTTTCGGTCCGTCGTTAGTTTTAGGACATTGCGGTCCCTTGTTGCCGTTTTGGAGACAACGGTTTTGTTGGATACTACTCTCAGAGTCTCGACTCAAGAAGATAGCGAGCGTATATAGACGTCGTCATCTATCATTGACCTGAGTCGTGACTCGTAAGGCGTAGTACTTCTTCAGGAATCGACTGTTTATTGGCCGGAAGGGTCTTTCGCCATGCATTTCCATGAGCAAGTAAGCCCCACCTTGGTAGACTTTGTATATGATGTACGGGCCCTCATAGTTTGGCTCGAATTTCCCGCGTTTAGCACGATTGGGGATCATAGGTCTTTTTACGACTAGGACAAGTTCTCCTTGGCGGAATGTTCTCGGCCTGGTTAACCTTTCGTATGAGCACGTATCCTTGCTTTGTAAGCTTCCAGGTTTTGCTGCGCTATGAGACGAGTTTCATCGAGGGCATCAAGCTCCTCGAGCCGAAGATGAGCATTTTCTTCGTCTGTTAGCTCGTAATGAACCGCCACTTGTAAAGAGGGTAGCTCTATTTCCAAGGGGAGTACCGCTTCTGTACCGAATACCAATGCATATGGTGTTGTATTCGTAGCCATCTTGAACGTGGTTCGATACGCCCAGAGGGCTTCATGCATTCTCTCGTGCCAGTCATTTTTATTTTTGGGCACCGTCTTCTTTATGATCTTCATCAAGGTCTTGGTGAAAGCCTCAGTTAGACCGTTAGCTCGGGGATTATAGACTGAAGAGTATCTCCAGTCTATATTATGCTGCTGTGCAAAGTGGCTGATCTTATGACTTCTGTAGGTTGGCCCGTTATCAGAGATAATCCGTCGCGGAGTGCCGAACCGGTAAATGACGTGTGTCTTGAAGAAATGGAGAATATTCTCCGTCTTCACTTATCTTAGCGGTATGGCTTCTGCCCACTTAGAAAAGTAATCGGTTGTCGCCAATATGAACCGATGTCCTTTGGATGACGCTGGTTCGATGGGCCCGATTATGTCGGTTCCCTACATTTCGAACGGCCAGCTAGCCACTGTTGGGTGTAGTGGGTTTAGATGCTGGTGGTTAAAGTCCCCATGAATTTGGCACGAGTGACACTGCTTCGCGTATTCGAGGCAGTCCTGAATCATCGTGAGACAATAGTAGCCCATCATTTTGATCTTCAGCTTCATCTTTGGCCCAGCTTGATGAGAACCGCAGAGTCCGTCGTGTGTTTCTTGGACGAATTTCCTTGCTTCTTTGGGTCCCAGGCATCTTAGCCATAGAGAGTCGAACGATCTCTTATACAGAGTATCATTGACGAAGGCGAAAGACAGAGCTCGTTTCATGAGCTGATGTTTTGAGGATGTATCTTCAGGTGTTTGACGGGATTTGAAATAGTCTATAAAGACTTCTCTCCAATCCTTAGACTTTTCTTGGTCCTCTAATTGTAGGGTTGTTTGCTTGGTCGCTTCCTTTTCTTCAGACGACTCCAGAGATATTTCCGCTGGTGCAAGAACCCGACGGCTTTGTACAACGATCCTTACGTCGTCGAGGTTTTCATCAGCCAGTTCTTTAGCATGCTTGGCTAACCATCCGCTTTGCTATTTTCTGTACGGGGGATGCTTTCCAGAGCGTAGGAGGGAATTTGAGTCAGCAGTTGTTGTACTCTCTCGCCGTACTTTACCAACTCTGGTTTGCACGTTTGATAGTCGTCGTTTACTTGACTAACGACCAGCTGGGAGTCTCCGTATATAAAGAGGTTTTCGATCCCCATGTCGACAGCGATCTCAAGACCTACTATCAAAGCTTCATATTCTGCTTCATTGTTTGTCCTTGGCTCTGTCAAGGAAAAGGCAAAGCGCATTATCCCTCCTTGCAAAGTCAAGAAGATAAGGCCCACCCCGATTTGATTATAGGGGTGTTATGTTGTCGCTTCTTCATGGAAGATGCTCCGTCGAAATAGAGTTCCCATCGAGTATCACTCCCTCCTCTCCCCCCGTTGATCATGTCAAATGCGTGCTCGTCTGTCAATTCGCAATTTAGGGCTGAACCGACAGGTATCAGATGCTCAGCGAGGAAGTCGGTGATGGCCTGGCCCTTCACTGCCTTGAACGGCCGATAAACTATCGAGAACTCCATCAAGAGTAGGGCCCATTTAGCGAGTCGTCCTGTTAGTATGGCTCTTGTCATCAAATACTTGAGAGAATCCACCTTTGATATGAGATGGACCTCTTGCGCCAAAGCATAATGCCGAAGCTTCGTTATCGCGAAGATTAACGCCAGGCAATGTTTTTCGATAGGGGAATAGTTGTTTTCTTCTCCCAGGAGAACTCGACTCAAATAGTAGAGGGCTCTTTCCTTCCCTTGGTCGTTCTCTTATGCCCACAGTGCGCCTACGGAACCTTCAAGGACGGTTGTGTACAGGATGAGAGGCTTTCCCTTGACCGGAGCGGTCAGTACCGGCGGATTCTGCAAGTATTGTTTGATTTCGTCAAGTGCACCCTGGCATTTATGATCCCAGATGAATGGGGTTCCCTTCTTCGTCAGGTGACTGTAGGGACGACATTTGCCGGAGAGATTGGCTATGAACCGCCGGATATACGCGAGCTTTCCTTGGAGAGATCATAGTTGCTTGAGATTTCTTGGCGGAGGCATTTCCATGATCGCCTTGATCTTCGATGGATCTATTTCGATGCCCCGGTGTCGGATGATAAATCCAAGGAATTTGCCCGAGGAAACTCCGAACGCGCATTTGAGAGGGTTCATCTTCAGGTTGTATTTCCGAAGACATTGGAACAGTATCTTCAGATGCTCCCAATGCTCCTCGTGCGATTTGCTTTTCACCACGAGGTCGTCAATATAGCATTTGACGACTTCATGTATGAGGTCATCGAAAATCTTCGTCATGGCCCTTTGATAGGTAGCGCCGGCATTCTTTAGACCGAAAGGCATCACTTTGTAGCAAAATATGCCCAGAGGAGTCCAGAAAGCGGTATACTTCTGGTCTTCGGGATGCATCTTTATTTGTTTGTACCCCGATGATCCGTCCATGAAGAAGAAGACATTGTGAGTGGACGTGTTATCTATCATCAGCTCGGTAACCGGTACGGGAAAGTCATCCTTCGGACATGCTTTGTTGAGGTCCCGAAAATCCACGCAGATGCGCACCGTCCCATTTTTCTTCATCACTGGGACAATGTTGGCGAACCAGTCAGGGTATTGAACTTCTTAGATGAAGACGGAGTCGATTAGGTTCTTGACCTCGGCATTTATGCTCATCTCAAGTTCGAGCCGCATTCTTCTCGGTGCATGTTTGACTGGCTTGACGTCCGGAGATATCGCCAATTTGTGCACAGCAATCTCTGGATCTAGTCCAGGCATCTCGGAGTAGTTCCATGCAAAGCTGTCTTTATACTGCATGAGGACATCTTTTAGCGTTGCCATCTTTTCTTCAGATATCAGCTCACTGACGAACGTTGGTCACGGATCGTTTTCCGTACCCAAGTCGATCTTTCTTAGGTTGTCTGTAGTGGTGTGTATCCCATCCTCCAACTCTTTTGGCGCCGGTGGAAATTCCGAGATCAATTCCTCTTCATCCTCGTTTTCGAAGCACCAGGATAGGTCATCCATATTTTCGCACTCTCCTTCTTCTGACAGCTTTATCACGTGGCAGGTACGAGACCGTTTCCAAGACCGATGTTGATCTAGTTCTACTCTCTCTATATACGTTTCTTTTGGTTCATGTTTTTGTGGTGGTGTTACCCTCCAGTTGTTGGATAGAGCGAACCTGCCTTGCTGATACTGGTCTTCAACCCAGTCTTTGAAAGTGAAGCAGTCTTCCAGAGAATGTCCTATCGCTCGGTGATAGGAGCAGTAGTCTGGGTGATGAACCTCATTTGCTTGATCGGGATGCCGAGACTCCGGGAGTGTCAACATTTGATGTTTCATGACGAGGTCGAAGATTTTCCTTGTCTTTTCTCGAGGGAAAGAATATGCTCGACCTATCTTTTTCGTTAAAGACGGATTCCGGCTGACCTTTTCTTGATCGCGTGGCTTTTTGGATCCGTTTTGCTTCTGTCGAACGTTTTTTCCGTTCTTTGACTTGTTTTTTCCTCTGCGTCGGGCCTTTTTCTTATCATGGGAATGCATGTGGGGCTGACGGCGAAGGGCATTGTCGTCCTTCGTAGCCTGCCGAAGGAGACGTTGCGTCTTGGCCTTCTCGTAAATGGCCATTTCGCGGCTGTATCCGTTCCGAACCTTTTAACTCGCTTCCCTTATTAGCTTGTCCATCTGTTTTTCAAACGACGGACTTGGAAATTTTATGGCAGGATCTCGTTCTGGTTCATCATCAGCGTCTTTTAAAAGAGCATCTCTTTCTTCATTAAGGTCTTTTACGACATGGCAGCCATGAAATTGCTCCTTTCTCTTGGACTGGACATATCTAAGACCGATCATTTCCATTTTACCGTTGGGCAATTTTCGCTGAGTTCCAAGGACGTTCCAAATCCTGTGGTAGAACTGAGCTTGTTGAGGAGTCTGTTTGAAAGGTACGCCTTAGCATCTTAATAAACTTTTCAATCCCTTCGTGTAGTACCTGAGCAGACGAATCGGTTGGAGCCTATCGAGCGCAGGATTGGCACCATGCTAGACTTTTCTTTCGACTTTATTATCAGTGGATCGATAAAATAGGATCGCCTTTTCACCTCTTTGTCTGGAAGGGACGTAGAATGTCTGCAACTCTTGCACACTATATGTTTCCAGTGCATCAAACTCTCTGTAGTGCTGTCGTGGAACCATGGCGATTTGCAAACTTTGGTCTGCTCCAACGAAGGTCTGCATCGACGGGCGGACGGAGAATACGGTGTTGGTTTCATCTTCGGAGTCACTGCCAAAGACTAAGATCGGAGCGGATGGTCCGGGTTTATCATTCCGCTTCTGAGGCTGTCCTGAGTAGACTATTTCTTCATCCTCCTCGGTGTCGCTTCCAAAGATAGGAATGGGAGTGACGGGCTTCTTTTTAAGCTCTGGCTTATAACACTTCTCTATGTCTTCGAAGTCTGGCAGGAAGTACTTGGCGTCTTCATATTTTCGGACTTCGTTCACAGAGAATGGGTTTAGCTCTCCCGTAACGGTGTACTCGAGGCCGTCTTTGAAATACTTCATGCACCGGTGTAGTATAGAAGGGATGACATTATATTCGTGTAACCAAGGCCGACCAAGTAGAGCGTTGTAGCAAGTCTTAGCGTCGATGACATGGAATTTGATGTTTGTGACGAGAAGCCCAAAGCGCAATGTCAGTATCACAGACTCGAGCGTCTGCAACGACTGCGAATCAAACCCAGAGATAATGATTTTGTCTCGGGCTAAATGCTGAACTCTCATGCAGATTTCTTTTAGCACCCGCACGTTGAGAAGGTTAACAGAGGACCCGTTGTCAACAAGTATTTTCCTTATTTTGATGTCATGGCAGTATACAGTGACATATAGAGGGCGGTTGTGGTCGCACGTACCAAGGAGGAGATCCTCGTCGTTGAATGTAATGTTAGTCGTGTGGACTTCTTCTATCTCATCTTGCATTTTCTTTTCTGCGATGAAGGCCTGGAACTGATCGGGCTCTTGTAACGCCTTGACTAAGGAATCCCGTGCTTCTTTAGACAGAAAGAGCGCATCCAATATGCTTAGTTGTGAGGGTATTTTCCTCAAATGCGCTAGGATGTTGTAATCCTCCTTGCTATTCTTAGGCTGGTCCTTGGCTGCCAGCTCTTCGACGACTCTCTCATCGAGGGCGATATCCTCAAGGACTTTTTCCTTCCCCTTATTTTTCTGTTCAACCCCTTGTTCGTAGGTCCGAGATTCTTTTTGGGCAATGTACGATTACGCAGCGGAATGTTCTCGCAGGTCTTCATATCTTTTGTATCGGAGGTGGATTCCCTGAAGAGAGGGCCGAGGGCTATTTCTTAGTCAGAGTCACTTCCGAAGGTGAGAACTTGCGATCCCTTAGTATCAACCATGTGACAGTGGCCGACAGTTCTTTTGCGCTCATCTGTCGTGCTTCTTTGTTCCCGACGAGCCTTGCGCTTCAATCGCTTGACGTGTTGCCGGTGGGCAACATATCCCTGCCACCAGTTTTTAAAGGTGTTGCATTCTTCGGTAGGGTGCGTGATCCTCCGATGGTATAAGCAGTAGTTTGGATGTGCATCCGCTTCGTCAAGGTGTATGCTGCCAGGAGTATTTCCTTTACAAGGCGACAGCTTCATTCCCATCGACAGGGCCTTAGCGAACTGTTTCCTCGTCTTAAGCCTGCTTCTGTCTGCCGCGGGCGTGCTTCGATCCAGTTGGGGTACTCTATGGCTTCTCAATACCTGAGCTTCTTCAACTTGACGCTGACGCTTGGCCCTTTCGTATATGGTCGTTTCACGCTCTCGGTCAGCTTTGCTTCTCTGAAGAGCTTCGCTCAGCAGCATGTCGATCATCTCGTCTGACGGTTCCAAGGATTTTGGCACCGATCCTGCCCCCAGCTCCTCTTTTTTATCTTTTAACGCCGAGTGAGCTTATTCGTTATTTAGCGACGAATGAGAGATCATGTGGAAACTTGCCACATAATCCTCAGGTTCTTCCGACGAGTCTTCTCCTTCATCATTATCGTTATCTCCGCCCTCAAGGACGTGGTTGAGAAACTCTTGGAGTGTGACCGGGGTTCGTGCCTTCTGGTTATATTCTCCCAGCGCGTCAATATGCTTTTATAACTCCATACGCTTATCGTCAGGCTGCGTGAGCTTCTTGGTCTTTTTCTTTTTCTTAGAAGACTTTGACGGCTGGGCCCGGGTGCTTTGCCCCTCGTTATCCATTCTCGGAGTTGGGCGCGGTTTCAGCATCCCTTCAATGATCTCAGGCTCTAGCGGGCTTTTCCACCTGATTGCTGGGCATGCTTGGTGATCTTTCAGCATTCTTTTAGTTTTTGCCGAAAGAACAACTTCCCATGTAGCTTCCTCTATGAATGAGTATGATGCCCCCGGCGTGTCCATCTTTTTTGGAGTATGTGGTTGTGGCGGGTTTACCCTCCAGTTTTCAGACAACGTGAATTTGCCCTGCTGGTACTGGTCCTCAATACAGTTTTTGAAGACAAAGCAATTTTCGATTGGATGGCCCATTATTCGATGGTAGGGCAATAGTTGGGACTGTTGACGTCACCGGGCTGCAGTAGGCGTTTCGGATCCGGCAGGGTGATGAGCCTGTTGCGCACTGCTAGTTTGAACAGTCTTCTCGTTTTATCCCGGGGAAACAAGTAGGGACGTCTCAATTTCTCGTTGACGAATCGCTGTTTGTTGCCTTGGCGGGCAGCTGGTTTCGGATCACTCGGCTGTTGCTGAGTGTCGGTGACGAAGGTCGCTTTCCCTTTACCTTTTTCATTTCGAAGCTCCGTTCTTGAAGAGGACGGCTTGTGGCCCATCTGATCCATCTGGTCCAGCTTGTCAATCAAGGCCTGGAAGGTGGTAGGCTTGAAGAACATCATAAATTGGGAGATGGTAGCCTGAGGATCGAGGGTCCCCACAAACATGCCCACGGCAGGAGCTTCCTCTATGCGTTGTTCGTATCTCGACCATAGGTTCCGCTACCGGATTTCATACTGAACCCATGTCTCTTCCGGGTTTACTCTGGCGTTGATCAATGCCGTGATCGGGGTACATTCGCTGGTGCTAGCGAACCTTTGTGTAAACAGTAGCTCCATTTTTGCAAATGTCTTGACGGAGTCATTCGGGAGTTCGGAGTACTATTCGAACGCTGTCTCCGACAAGCTGCCAACAAACTGGCGAAGCAGCAGTTTGTCGTCACCCCCAGTATTTCCGCACAGAGCCCTGAATTGAGCGACGTGCTGGAGTGGATTGCCTGTTCCCTTATACACATGGAATTTGGGGATCGTATATCTCGAAGGGTACTTTATTTGATCGTACTAGCCCGGATAGGGTCGTCCAGTCTTGACGATTTGGCCAGCCGCTTCACTCGCCTGATGAGCTCGTATCTATTGAGCTATATAGTCGTCAAGGGCGGCTTTGGAGATGGTCTCATCTTTGGCTGCTGATAGAGCCGGAAGTGGGTTTGATGTCTCCCCTCTGTCGTCTTCAAGGATTATTAGAGGGTCTTCAGCTGGGGGATCTGGCTGTATCATCATCCCGACCATATCTTGAAACAGAAGCGCCATTTGCTTTATGTTAGCCGCTTGTTCCGCGGCCTCTTTGTCTTTCTTCTCGAGCATCCTCCGGAGGAATTCGGCATCGGTTTCTTGCTCCTGGCGTTGTTCCGACGACGTCTCCGGGCTTTCTTTTTGCCCAGTGAGTGCGGCCATTTTCGTTAGCATTTCCTGGAGCTTTTGCTGTTGCTCCTGAGCCTTTGTCACAGATCGGGTGAGTGGTTGATGGCCCGTGGAGATACGGCTATCCTCTTTTCCGGCAGCCATGTAAATGGTGTGCACCACCATGCCCCCAGACTTGGGGCGTTTAGGTTCAGTGCCCTTGAGATTCGTCGCATACACGGGGATTTTCTCCGGCCTTCTCCTTTTGTGGGCGGTCGAAGTTGAGGGGGCCGTTACAGCAGGCACCCAAGCAGACGACACCTTCTGTGGTATGACGGGGTAGTTCTTTTCTTGCCGAACCCTCATTTTCTTCTATCGGCGGGGGTAGTCTTGGTCAACTACAGAGTCTTGGACTGTTCTCCAGACCCTGTGAATTTTGGAGGATAGCCGTTGAGGGGCTGTTCCGGGTTTGCCTTTGTAACGTTTTCCACGGGTGGAGGAGATCTTTTTAGCACGGCAGTCGGAGAGTTCTTACGCACCCTTCTGAGTGGTTCAAAGTTGTTCCCAGATGGAACAGTAGCATCAACTTCCACCATTGGAGCTGGTGGGGATAAGTATAGAAGGAGAACTGCCTCCAGCTTTCCTCACTCGACGCCAGTGGCGACGTCGAGCATGTCGTGCGGTCGGGATCACCTCCATCATCGGGGTGGCTTCGTCATGCCCCCTGATCTGATGAGAAATTGTCATCGGTGTCAGCCTATCGAAGACAGACGTCCGCTGAGAGGGAATAATCATTCTTGCGAAGGCCGACTTTTGGGCAGGGGAAGCACTGATGACGACCTCACCCGAAGCAGGAATCGGGATGGCCAGTCTTGCAAAGACCGACCCCTTAGCAGGAGAAGCCCCTTTGGCGACTTTATCTATCGGAGCTAGAACGGCTACCCGCTTCGGGATAACTCCTTCGGGTATTGCACGCTTCTTCACGGGCCCACTTGAGCTTTGGCCTAGTCTATTAAAGACCGAGGCGTTGGACTTGGACGACCTGTTGAGAGGGGCCGTGGTAGTGGTAAGCCGATCAAAGACCGACAACTTTGGAGCTTCCTGTGACGGCACTGGAATGTTGAAGCTCATTGGCGGGAGCATGGTCCCGAAGAACAATCCAGTGGTAGCCTGTGTCACATGTTCCACTCGAATTGCGAAGGTGGAGGCCGCTTGGGGCCCATAAGTTACTCCTCCAGACGGACGAAGTGGGAGTTGCTGTTGCAATTAGTGCAGCTGGAGGCCATTTGCTCTTATTTTCTACACGGAGCAAGACACCAAATTTTAGTACCTCGAATCCAGGGGCAACCACATTAAACCGCGATTCGTTCGCGAACACGACACACGAAGTGTGGAGTGGAAAGAGGAAAAGGTCCTACCAGGCGTGTCAAAATCTGTTTACCGCCGAAAGACGCGACCGGGACGTTAGGACGTCTAGCCTGAATTTTGGGGACAAATGCTATTTGGTTTTATCTGTCCACCTCTCCGAAGATACCAAGTTGATTTATAGCACCGTGTATCGGAGGTTTGGACAGATGCGGCCGTTGTATCAGACTTCGTCAGATTCCCCCTCGTTTGCTAGGGGTTTTTGATTGTGGGGACGCTCTTTCCTGCAGGCGCAAGCCCCTGCAGTTAATTACATTACCGCGTAGCGATAACCGCTTTCTCCTTCTCCAGATGTTCACTTCGTGTCGTGTATGTTTGTTTTGTTTTATGTTGCCCGTGGATTGTATACGGAGACTAATTTATGTTGTCGCCCGTAGGGCGTGGATTAGTCCAAATCCGTATTTTCTTAGATTTGGGTTGGTTTAAGGATCATTAATCTCATTTGAGATTAAGATCAACTTAAATGTTTGTTAAGGATACGTTAGTCTAAGTTCTAGACTAAGATCTACTTAACAGGGTTTTAGGATCATTTAGATCCAATCAAAAGAGCATTTGGGCTCTATTACTTTAGTTTAGGGATGTTACGGTCCATTGGGTTTAAGGACATCATAGTCCATAAAGTTTAAGGACATCATTGTCCATGAGTTTAAGGGCCTCATAGTCCGTAGGTTTTAAAGACATCATAGTATGTAGGGTTTAGTTTAGGGACGTTGCGGTCCATTGGGTTTAAGGACATCATAGTCCATGAGTTTAAGGACCTCATAGTCCGTAAGGTTTAAAGACATCATAGTCTGGGTTCTGGTTTAACCAGTTTGGGGATGCACCAAAAGTTATTGGTTATTGGGACCCTCCGCCTCTCTGAAGATGTTGAAAAATTACAACGACATGTATCAGAGGTCTGGAGAGATGTACCATCGAACCAGTGAATGTTCATCAAAGATTTTATGATCTTGTTTGGGACTAAGTCCAATAAAGAGCACATAGGCTCGGTTGATTATGAGTTTTAGCCAACTTGGGCTCAGCCCACCGAGTCATTATCATTTCTCTTTTCTTTTGAATAAAGTGCTGGACACTTGCTAGGACACTGTCATTTCTCTGTGCACACAATGCTAAGCATTTATGTGGGTTCTGACACTCACTTTCGTTTTTTTCTATATGAGTGTTGAACACTCTTCATGGTGCTGGGCCCTTCTTGAGGAGCGCAAAGCGCTCTGTGTTAAACAGCGCCCACATGAGGAGCACATAGGGCGCTTGGCTCTGAGCGCCAGCATTTGAGCGCTAAGCGCTCTTTATTGAGCAGCGCCTACTTGAGGGGCACATGGAGCGCTTGGAGTTTTGATCGCACGCTTTTGGCGTGTCGGATGTTCAAAGTTCTAAAGTATAACCGCGATCAGGACGGTGTCGCTATGCAGCTAGCCGGTTGAGCACGGGTCGATCCACAGGGAGATGGTTGTATGTCCGTTCTTGTTTTAGACGAGTCAATAAAGAATGAGTATATGTTTGTTCAAATCTAACCTATGTATTTTATATGCAAGTATAAAGTTGTTAAGAAAAGATACGAAAGTGTAAGCTAAAGAAATCCGCACTCAAAACCTTTGAGCCGAGTCTTGACCAATTGAAGCTAGAGCAATCGGCAACAACGTGGATTAGGGGATTTAAGCACGGTATTCGTGGAATCCGGCTTATTTACCTTTGTCCTTCCTTTCTTGTCTCTTGCTTTCGCCTCCGGCCAAACCGAACGCAACCGGTCGCGGTTAGGAATCACCGTTACCTTGGTAGGGTAGGGTGCCTAACGGAGCGCTTGCGTATCGTTTGGGCGGAGTTCAATGGAAAATAACGGGAAAAGGAAATGAACAAAGAAACATTAACTTACAATAGCGTATTTATTCTTAACAACAATAATTACAACCATTCACAAAAACGAACCAAAAAGAGCAAAAGAAAAGAAAAGATTACAAGTAAGTAAGTGCATGGAATTTAAAGTGCATGAAAGTAAAGCAAGGTAATAAAAAGCAAGAAATAAATAAGCAAGAAAAAGAACTAGAAACTAGAACTCAAGACAAGCATGGGATCAATAGCCAACCCTTAAACTTGCAAGCTCAATCAAGAGGTTGCAAGATCAAGAGAAGGGTAAAGAACTCATGTGAAATGAAAGCACTAATTCCATAAGAAGATACAACCCTTGAGATCAATAACCAACCCTTAAACTTTCAAGCTCAATGAAGAGGTTGAAAGATCAAGAGAAAGCAAAAATCTCAAGGGGAAGCTAAACAAACAAGAATGATAAAAAACCCTCATCTTCATTTAACATCCACTCAATGCTCTCACTACATTTTCATGGAGGAAAGATGAAGAAGAAGAAGAAAACTAAAACTAGCAAAAAGAGGCTTAAGAATTTAACACCAAAAGCTTGGCAAGTTCTGAGGTATTTATAGGAAGGGAACTGGAAACCTAGGGCAAGAATCTGCCCCTACAAGAAAAGACCAACATGCCCCTACAAGAAAAGACCAACATGCCCCTGAAAAACGACAACGAGAGGAGACTAAATGGCCGCGGTTCCGCGGCCTAAGCGCGCTTATGCCGAGGAACCGCGGCCGTTTAGAGGAGTTAGGCCATGAAATTTGGTGGTTTTCCCTAGTTTTTAGTACTCTTCAGGGTGGTATATCACTTTTTCTCAGAAACTTTTCCCATTTCTTCCAGAATTTCAGTAGATCAAAAGGTGATGAGATGTGGATCTTTTGCCAAGATTTCCTCGAGCTCCGCGTAGATATGTTGGATCTTGTGTTGACATTGAGCTTTGTGCACGAAAATGACATCGATTTGCCATTTTGTCCCTTAAACTGGTGTGTGGCAACATACGGATAGAGAGCGGAGACCCGTGTTTTATCTGTTGTTGGCAGTAATCCGAAATTTGACGTACTTTTCTATAAATTTCACTGTCTACAGCTGAGAACCAGTATCCTGTAAATATGTAGCAAACACTGATTAAAAGCACCTGCCTATAACCAAACGAGCGTAAGAATGGGCGGTATAAAATGCAATATTCTGGTATGAACAAATACCCCCAAACTTAACTTTTGCTCGTCCCGAGAAAAACCAATTATTCACAAAAATAAAATCCTAACCGCACTTTCACAGGGAACGCGATTGCACTGAGCGCGTGCAACAAGCCGTTAAACCTCTAGGTGTCCCTAGTAGGAGGAGTGTTGTCTCCTGAGGGTTTTCAGCAGATACTACCCACAAAATCCCGTCAAGCTACTTTCATAAGTTAACATCGATTCTACTCCTACAGTTTTAGTATTTACGTTAGAAACTCTATCATCCTAAGTTAGAAATATCCAACCCTTATTTTTCACACCTCCTATCTATTTAACCTTAGATCATATACGTTCCAAAAATGTTTAGAAAGATATTGGTATCTCCTGAGTTTTCCTTCTAAAGTGCGGCCTCAAATCAGGGATTTTTATCAACTTTACAGAAAACACAAGTCTTATTCTTTATTTCTATCTTTTATCCAAACATCGATTGTATACCCCTACGTGTGTGTATATTTGCACCCCTACACTCAAGAATTCAATTCAAACTATAATACCCTTGCCCTGATACCTAATACTACTTCTTTTCATTAAGGATGCACGGTTTTGCTCACACACCTTTCATGCGACTATTAATGCTTCTTGAGGCACTAACAGCCGATTACTGAATGTGTGAGCTTAAAGCGTAAATAGCAGTTTCCAGGTCTTGACTTTATTCTATTTTTCTTTTTCTTTTTCTTTTTCAAGACCGGATATATTTTTCAATATGCTCTTTTGGTGTTTAGCTTTAAATACCGTTTTTTCTTTCATATTAGGCTTTCAGGCAAGAGTATTTCTAGGTATCCTATACTGTCCCAAGTTTCAAGGTACGTGTAGGTGCAGTTGTAGGGTATATACTTTCTAAATTTGAACTCAAGAAAAGAAACTATTTTTCAGACTTATCCTCCAGTAAAGCTTCAATACTTTCCCTTCATCTTGACTTAACTCAAGAACTGAACTCAAGACTACCTATTTCTCAAAAAAAACTGTAAGGATGTATAATCACCAAGTTTAAACAGAATGAGGGTTATTTTTAGGGTTTTCAAATCCTAAGCCTAGAATTTAGTTATTTCTATCATATCAACTAAACTTTCGGAATAAAGATCTAAGTTACCCTATTAGCTAACTTGACGAAAAAGTTTTTATATTTTTTGGAAAATTTTCGATTTTTATGGGTTTTTTTAATAAGGTATGCAAATGCAAAATATACAAATGAATGCGAAGGAAGAAAGCTTACCGAGCACACCCCCAAACTTAAACTTGACAGTGCCCTCACTGTCAGGCTATACCAAGAGGGTCAAAATTGTCGGCGCTCTCCCTAAAAACAAATTATATACAAAACAAAAAGGAAAACAAAAAATATATACAAAAAAAAAGAGTCCCCCCCAAACTTAAGTAAAACAGTGTTTCCACTGTTAAGCGTTGAAGTGTAGGATTAGGGGGGAAAGAGAACAGTATCAAACTATACAAGGCCTTACACAGGCCAAAAGTGAGCACCAACCATTCAAAGATTCTATCTCTATAATGTGCTGGTTGGTGAAAAAATGCGGAGAGGTAAGAAATGGAGAATACGCGAGACCGTATGGAGATAGAAGTGGGATATGGTCTCGGTACATGAGAAGAAGAATGGCGGAAGGGAAAAAGAAGTGGAATACGAACTTGAGGGTGAAAATGGAGTGAATAGATTAGCATAATATGTGATGACCGATGTGTGAAAAGCGATTGTGCTAATCTATTAACCCGTAGAGAAATAGGGTCAAATCCCTCAAGATTCGTAAGAAACCATGGGTACGCCGAACTTGGTAAACCAGGCACAGGAAGTGAAAATGATACGGTTTCTTGCATGGTTGGAACGATGGAATGGGTGGGGGGAGGTGATTGAGGAAGGTTATCGGTTAAAGGTTCAGGAGGGTGTACACAGTCAATGAAACGAACAGGATGAATTGGAAAATCCGACTCATCAATTAAAACTGGTTCATCCTCAAAAATATCCTCAAAAGTTTCCTCAAAATTCAGCTTATCCATGCAAATTTGATCAAAATCAAGACGCATATGGGGTTCGGGAAAAACAGTTAATGACACAGGATGATGAATTGGAGAGAAAAACTCTGCCAAATTTATGGGTTCATCATCCAAAATATTCCCAGCGTCAATATCCTCAATCAAGTGAAAATCAAAATTCTCAGACACCTCATCAAAAGCATGGATTTCAATCGATTCTGGTTCTAAGATAGAGGTGTAGAGGTCAAAAGGATTGGGTGTGGTTTCACTTGGCAAGGTCCCTTCACAATCGGGTAAATCAAACACTGCAAAGTCGCACAACTCATCAAACATTCTATCTTTAATTGATAATTCAGTTGGGACACTTGATAGACTTTCAACACAGGAGTTGTGGGATTCAATTTGAAACGGGTAGGCTTGATTCGGAAGGGGGTACATCTCACTCTCTCCACTCAAATTCTCAACTTGTCCTATCGCCTCTTCATACATTGGAAAATTTGGAGCTAGTTGAAAACTAGCTACCGGGTCACTAGGTTGTATGAGCGCGGCCATGGACGCATTCAAATCCATCATCTGTTGGTACGACGCTACCCTAAAATCTTCCAAAGACTGTTCCAGACTAGACATGGGTTGTGAAGGGGTTTCAGTAAAAGATTCAATGTTGTTTGGATACTGAAAATTCCCAAATGGCGGTTCAAAAGCAATGTCTAGGGAAGGTGCAAAAGTCGGGTAGGACTGGTAGGAATTGAATGGCTGGACAGGAACAGGATCAACATTTGGATAAGAAGGTGAATGGAATTGTTGATCCCAGGAATCTGTAGTGGTGAAAGGAGTGAAAGATCGGCTATGAGATTGTTCAATACGTTCAGCGATGGACAAAGGACGACTTGCAAAAGGGGTATCAACATAAGCGGGTGCGGAAGGTTGAAAAGGTTGATACAAAGTGGATTGCGGAGGGCAAGTATTTGTCCTAGACGCGGCTATGCGATCTTTCAATGACATTTTGGGCATGGAGGGGTCGTTCGACGTTCGGCCAAAGCAAGAACCGTAAGAAGTAATGTCTGGTTGTGGGTACCAAAGTTCGGCAAGAGTTTTGCGAGGTGGTGTACCCATGATATGAAGAGAGAATGAAAGAAAGGTAGAAAAAAGGAGGGGAAAAAGGATGTGGATTTTTTTTTTTAATTATTAACAAAAGAATGAAATATACACACAAAAAGAATCTGGAAAAAAACAATCACGACACAAAAATACCACACACCTAATCGTTCTAGGGTTCACCTAGGTCAACTAGACCTGCTCCAGAACTTGATTGTCGAAGTAAAACTGTGTCGAGAAACGGGCTCAAGATATACTGATCACGAGGCCAGGTAAGTGCAGAGATAAGGGGGGTTTTCCAACGATTTCGCGAAGTTCCTTAATTAAATAACCCTTTCTCTTTTGGCGGTTTCGCCGTTAACACTTTCCTAGACACCCCGTAAACAATGTACCGTTAAGCGAGGTTCTAAACACGGTTAACTTCTCCTAATGAGCGCGAAGTCCTTAAGGCTTAAAGTCTAATTTATTTTAAAATTTGTGCGGGTAAACGTTATGCTCAAGTTCGTGGTTTGTGGGCCACGGAAAAGGTGATGAAATCCTTTACCGTATATTGTGGGGTTCACTTGCCCTTAAGTCCGTATTAATGTATGCAATGCGCAATTCAATAAAATTTTTATAAAGAATCAAACAATCGTTTTTTAGTTTAAGCACGGCACTGCAACAAATACGAGTTAGTCAAGTTTTAGCGTTTTCTAGCGAACTTGCATAGAATCCTGCAAAGAATAATATATTGGATGCGTCGGATTTGAGAAGAAGGTGTTAGTAAAGTACGTACTGTTATGTTTTTGGGTTAGGAAACCCCCGTTGAATCAAATCCGGTAAGCTTGAAAAGTTCGCTTGCGCGGGTTAAACTACCCGGATCTTTGGCACTGTACTTTGCAATCACCTTAGCCTTGAACGTACACTTTGCTCCCCACAATCGCCGTTTGCAAATCCGCAAAAATCTGCAGACTTGCTCATAAAAATTATCAAAAAAAAATAATTTTTTTTAATATTTATAAATATATACAAAAAGAATATTAACCCGAATAACAAGAAAGAAAGTACGCTACCGTCTCCCCGGCAACGGCGCCATTTGATCGCACGCTTTTGGCGTGTCGGATGTTCAAAGTTCTAAAGTATAACCGCGATCAGGACGGTGTCGCTATGCAGCTAGCCGGTTGAGCACGGGTCGATCCACAGGGAGATGGTTGTATGTCCATTCTTGTTTTAGACGAGTCAATAAAGAATGAGTATATGTTTGTTCAAATCTAACCTATGTATTTTATATGCAAGTATAAAGTTGTTAAGAAAAGATACGAAAGTGTAAGCTAAAGAAATCCGCACTCAAAACCTTTGAGCCGAGTCTTGACCAATTGAAGCTAGAGCAATCGGCAACAACGTGGATTAGGGGATTTAAGCACGGTATTCGTGGAATCCGGCTTATTTACCCTTGTCCTTCCGTTCTTGTCTCTTGCTTTCGCCTCCGGCCAAACCGAACGCAACCGGTCGCGGTTAGGAATCACCGTTACCTTGGTAGGGTAGGGTGCCTAACGGAGCGCTTGCGTATCGTTTGGGCGGAGTTCAATGGAAAATAACGGGAAAAGGAAATGAGCAAAGAAACATTAACTTACAATAGCGTATTTATTCTTAACAACAATAATTACAACCATTCACAAAAACGAACCAAAAAGAGAAAAAGAAAAGAAAAGATTACAAGTAAGTAAGTGCATGGAATTTAAAGTGCATGAAAGTAAAGCAAGGTAATAAAAAGCAAGAAATAAATAAGCAAGAAAAAGAACTAGAAACTAGAACTCAAGACAAGCATGGGATCAATAGCCAACTCTTAAACTTGCAAGCTCAATCAAGAGGTTGCAAGATCAAGAGAAGGGTAAAGAACTCATGTGAAATGAAGCACTAATTCCATAAGAAGATACAACCCTTGAGATCAATAACCAACCCTTAAACTTTCAAGCTCAATGAAGAGGTTGAAAGATCAAGAGAAAGCAAAAATCTCAAGGGGAAGCTAAACAAACAAGAATGATAAAAAACCCTCATCTTCATTTAACATCCACTCAATGCTCTCACTACATTTTCATGGAGGAAAGATGAAGAAGAAGAAGAAGAAAACTAAAACTAGCAAAAAGAGGCTTAAGAATTTAACACCAAAATCTTGGCAAGTTCTGGGGTATTTATAGGAAGGGAACTGGAAACCTAGTGCAAGAATCTGCCCCTACAAGAAAAGACCAACATGCCTCTGAAAAACGACAACGAGAGGAGACTAAATGGCCGCGGTTCCGCGGCCTAAGCGCGCTTATGCCGAGGAACCGCGGCGGTTTAGAGGAGTTAGGCCATGAAATTTGGTGGTTTTCCCTAGTTTTTAGTACTCTTCAGTGTGGTATATGACTTTTTCTCAGAAACTTTTCCCATTTCTTCCAGAATTTCAGTAGATCAAAAGGTGATGTGATGTGGATCTTTTTCCAAGATTTCCTCGAGCTCCGCGTAGATATGTTGGATCTTGTGTTGACATTGAGCTTTGTGCACGAAAATGACATCGATTTGCCATTTTGTCCCTTAAACTGGTGTGTGGCAACATACGGATAGAGAGCGGAGACCCGTCTTTTATCTGTTGTTGGCAGTAATCCGGAATTTGACGTACTTTTCTATGAATTTCACTGTCTAGAGCTGAGAACCAATATCCTGTAAATATGTAGCAAACACTGATTAAAAGCACCTGCCTATAACCAAACGAGCGTAAGAATGGGCGGTATAAAATGCAATATTCTGGTATGAACAAGTTTGGCGCCAAATAGTGAGTGCAGAGCACTCTTTTAAAAATAGCGCTCACGTGAGAAGCACGTGGAGCACTTGGCGCTTGGCGCCAATCAATGAGTGAAGAGCGCTCTTTATAAAATAGCGCCCACGTGAGGAGCACGTAGAGCGCTTGGCGCCAACCAATGAGTGCAGAGTGCTCCTTATAAAAAAAGCGCCCACGTAAGGAGCACGTGGAGCGCTTGGTGCTGAGCGCCAGACTTGGAGCGCTGAAGCGCTTCTTTGGCAGTTCTGGTTAATTCTGTGCTCTGAGAATTAAATTCTCATTTATAAGAGACTTTGTCTCATGGATTTAAGAACTGAGTTCTTCTTTACGAGGAGATACTATGATCTCTTTTGTTTTTCTTTATGAAAGACTTTGTCTCATGGACCGAAGAACTAAGTTCTTCTTTTTATGAAGAGAGACTTTGTCTCATGGATCTAAGAACTAAGTTCTTCTTTTGTGAGAGTTAAACTCTCAAATATGGAGGGGATGTTATAATCTCTCTTCTTTTTATTTTCCTTGAAGAAGGTTCTTCTTCTTAGAGCTTGCTCTCGTTTTTGAAGTTTCTTCAAGTTTATGGAGGGGTTGCTCTGTGCAAGACTTGAAGTCTTGGGTCCTTTATATAAGGAAGGCTGATTTGTTGAATCGGTTAAGGAAATCTCTCATTGAGAGATCTCTGAGTGATTTGTGGATTTTATCCACCGTTGGATTTTTGATCCAAAAACTTCTGTTTTACAGAAGAGATCTTTCTTGTTTTTAACAAGATTGGGAAAATATCTTCCCATACAGAACTTATTCTATATCTTGGTGATTTTTAATCACCATCGGATCTTTGATCCAACGGTGCACTGATTTACAGAGCGCAATATTTCTTGTTTGGAAAGATTTGAGGAGTATTTTCTCAACATAATTAAATTATGTAATTTTGATGATTTATTCATCTTCATTGGATCTTTGATCCAATGGTGGAGAACATTTAGTTCTAGCACTGGCGCTCTCGTACTTTGCACGTAAGGCGCTGCCTCAGAGTCTTAGACTCTTTGCACAGGCGCTTTTGGCGCGAGCGCTCTCGTGGTTTGCACGTGAGGCGCTGCCTCAGAGTCTTTGACTCTTGGCACTGGCGCTTTTGGCGCAAGCGCTCTCTTGCTTTGCACGTGAGGCGCTGCCTCAATTTAAATTTTGAATTTTGAACAGAGTTTTTCTCTGATTGGGGGAAACAACCGTATTTACGTATTTTGGGAAGCGAGGCGTGCCAGTTAATGAAAGTATGTCTTAGCACCTCTACTAGTGTTCAATGAGCATCAAGTATGCAATTTTTAAAAATTAGAGGTCTAAGTATACTAAACAAGAATCGAACTAGAGAATTAGGGCTTCAAACTTAAGTAAACAAGTTTTAATTTAAGTGAAGAGAGTCTACAACCTTTGTAGTCTAGTCCTTCACTGCTAATGCTCCAAGTAGTCGTCCCTAGAACTCTTCTTTGACTCCACTTGACGAATGGAGAGAGTTTGCTTGTAGTCTTCATCGTCGAAGATGATCCACCTTGAGGCAACTCACACTCAAGCTCACACTTCACTGATCAAGATATTAGTGAAGTTAACAACCTATACTAATGGGCTAGAATAGTGTAGGTTGATGAAGTAGGAATTTTGCTCACTAAAAATATTTCTTTCACTTTTCTTTTTCTCACCCTAGAAAATCAAGTGAAGAGATGAAGATGAAGATGAACTTAGATGAGTGTGAACCATTTGGATAAGATCAGATGAGATCGGGAATGACAAAATATCTATGAATAAGACAAGAATTGAAGATGAGTCATGGCTTCTCAATGCTTCTCCAAGCATCTAAAGCCATGACTCATTCTTCATTTCTTTTAATTCACAAATGTTTATAATTATCCTTCTCAAATGTGATTCTTACACATCATAGTTCTATGTATCATCAACCATGATATAAATTCATATATATATATATATCACATATATAAATATATATAAAGAGAAGAAAATCTTAAGTGAGCTATATATTAGTTTATATATATATATATATATATCAAATATATAAATATATATCAAATTATTAAATCAATACTTGATTCAATAATCCGGTTATATCATATATAACCCGGCTAATGTCAAATATATATATGTATATCAAATTATTAAATCAACACTTGATTCAATAATTCGGTTATATCATATATAACCGGCCAATATTTAATATTAGTTAATATATATATATATATCCTATATATATATCAAATTATTAAATCAACACTTGATTCAAAAATCCGGTTATATCATATATAATCTGGCAAATATCAAATATATAAACATATATATAAATCAAATCATTGAATTAACACTTGATTCAATAATCTGGTTATATCATATATAATCCGGCTGATATCAAAAACGCTAGATTAGAATACGGTATCATATACTCGTATTTAATCAAGCTCCCGCACATATCTCCATACGTGTCCTAATTTGTTTCGCTTGAGCTAGGAAACCTCTATTTGGGACTCTAAAGACTCGTCAATACGCCAGCAGTAGGTAATGATCACACAAGGTACCAAAAAGCCATCAGCGGTACTAGCTGGACGTAACGGCTACCCAGATATTGAGCGAATAGAATATCAACAAGAAAACTTGTCCAAACTCCCATAGAGCCTTATTGGAAACTCACTCGCGCGTGCAAACGCGTATGTTTTGGAAACGGATATGAAATTAAGGAAACAGAATGCGCACGCGAGATCGTTCTCGTTTTAATATTTATAACCGCAAGTGCACGGCGCGTTGTATCAAGCCGGCAAGTGCGGGTCGATCCATAGGAAATTGTGTATTAAGTCTTGTTGTTTAAGGTTCAACAAATTAACGAATTGGTTGTTTGTCACAAAAATGAATAGAATACGAAAACAAAGAAAAGCAAGAAAACAAGCAAGTAAGAAATGGTAGTGGCTTTGGCTTGGAAGGTTGAATCGCGATGATTCCCTCAACGCTCCCTTGTTCATGAGTTGTCCGTCCTTACGTTGATCCCGGCATGAAGCACGACTTGTCGAAGCGGTTGCGAGGCACAAGTCGTCAAATTCTGATATTCTCCGCAAAGCACGAAACTAATCCGTTTTGATCACTTACCTTTTGTATGTCCGAGCTTGGGGTATCAACACTAAACACAAGGGTTAGCAAGCATACCACAACAATAAAAACACAAAGTAGTGAGTGAAAGAAAATGATTTTAGTGTTGAGTTTGCTAGGTGTTTGTGATGGTATATCGTATATGAAACCGAAAGATTGTCAAACACTTGATCACAAAATACGATATCCAAACCTAGCAACCTTAACACTAAATTGATTTTAACTTAAACATTGAAATGGGGAAAGAGAGTGAATATGGTATATGAGGAGGTTACAAAGTAACCATGTTTCAAAATACCATATCACATCAATACATAAACAATCTTTAAGTTAGAATTGTATAGTTAAGCACATTTAAACATAAATAAGAGGTGGAGGAGGAAAAATCCTTTCATCTCACTTCCTCACCATTACCACAACCAAAGAAATATTAGTTAAGCATAATAAAGAAAAGCAAGTAAGAAAAATAAGCAAGTATAAAAGAAACAACAATTTATTAACACTTGAAGAAAGAGATACAATATTTTGGTTACTTGTTCAACCTCCTTAATGAAGCTTTCCAAAGAAAGCTTCAAGAGGGAAGAAGAAGAAGAAACAAATGATGAAGCCCACTCACCCTCAAGCTTAAACAAAAACAAAAGAAACTAACAAAATGTGGAATATACATTAGACCCCTTCCCTTGCTCACTGGTCTGCTTTTATAGGCACCAAAGAAAAATAAACAAACAATAAAAATGAGGTGACGTGGCATCAAGGGAGGCTCTGTAGAAAACTGGGGTTGATTGACTCAAGGGGGGCCGTCCTGCTCGGCTAAAATGAGCATGTGGTCGGTCCTGTAGATGGGTCTAGGGCTCGTGCTGGATGTGTGGACTTGCGTGATCCCCCGTATCACTCTGGTGCAGCTAGTTTTGTCTGTAGAGGCCTTAGATGCATGCAGAGATTTGGAGGGAACAAGAGGCCATACATCACATCAAATCTTTTTGCATTTATTACCCATGTCCCCCCACATATGCTATGGGCAGCCCCTATGTAGGTCCAAGAACCAAAGAGCTATGTGCACACTTGTGTTGTGTTGGACCAAAAATGTGTACACATGATTACTTGCAAAAGAGCTCTTCGGATATCGGTCGTTTTTCTGTTTTGTTTGCAGTGTCAGCTCCCAAACGTTATATCCGTGATTTTCAGTGTGTTTCCAGTCTTTTATTATGAACACCTGTAATCTGTAATTCTGAGCAGATACTGGTTAATAGTACCGATATATACAAAATAGATAACGAATGAGGGTGTTAAAATGCAGTTTTCTGAGATGAACAAACACCCCCAAACTTATCTATTGCTCGTCCCGAGCAATACAAAAAATCCTTGCCTCACTTTCGCAGGGAACGCAAATGCACTGAGCATGTGCAACAAGCCGTTAAACCTCTAGGTGTCCCTGGTAGGAGGAGTGTTGTCTTCTGAGGGTTTTCAGCGGATTACACCCACAAAATCCCGTCAAGTTAGCGTTGCGGAAAAACTATTGATTCTAATCTTAAGGTTAGAGATCAAAGTTAGAAGTTTTATTTCCCAAGTCAGAGACGTTAAACCCTCTTTTTCACTCCTCACAATTTGTTTAACATAAGCTTATAGTGTCCATAATGTTTTAAGAACATAGATTAGGGTCATCATGTCATAATTACAGACCAGGATAAACTTCCTGAAGGATCACACGAGTTTGAAAGGAGTCAAGATTTTCTCAAGTTTTATTCTCCAGCTAGGTTTCAAGTCAGAATATATATCAATTTTAACAGAGAACCTAAGACTTATACTTCACTCCACCCTTTCACCTGTTTTTGTTCATACACACCCTTCGTTATCGTGCAAAACGTCTTAATAAATACAAACCTTCATATCTCCTCGAAAAAACTGTTTTAATAGAAAATTCGTCTCCGCCAAGATTATTCTCCTACAAAGAACCGTTAGAACTTTTAACTCGGAGAGAACACTTGCTTAGCTTGTTTTATCTGGCGATTGGAAACTTAGCGAGGGTTGGATAAACTCCCAAACCAGATGGTTTTAGGGCATTAGGTGTGGAGACACCCCAAAGACTTAATTACCTAAGTTACCAAGGCCACAAAACAAAAGACTCATTTTATTTTAAATAATTCTGCAATCAGTGAAAACGGAGATATAGCCAGCTTTTTATTTTAAATCTGAAGACGTTACATGTGATAAGGTGTGTAATTACTCCAACAAGGTTTCAGATGGGTTATTTTTCAGACTTATAGCTTCTGCTAAAAGCTCTATAAAATTCTTCATATCTACTTCACTGTATGAACTATTCTTGATATTTTGCTTAACTTGGAACAAACCTGTTTGATCCTAAAGATGTTTATCAATTTTAAAAGTTTATAGATATGTGTGACTTTCATCAAATTCTCAAAAACATACGACACGTGTAAGTGATATAAAAGACGTATATTAGCAATGGTTAAACATAAGGGAGGGTTATCTTTCGGGTCGTCAATCTCACAACAAGGATTTAGTTATTTCTAACTTATCAACCGAACCGTCAGACTTTGAATCTATGTTTCCCCACTAGCTGACATGAAAAAGATTTTATATTTTTGGGAATTTTTTTCAATTTTTATGGTTTTTTTTTATAAGCATTCAATGCAGAATATACACATGATGCAGCAAAAATAAACGCAGTGCTCACCCCCAAACCTGAGTTTTACGATGTCCTCATCGTTGCCCCCGTCTCCTGTAGCTAGACTTAGACATCAGGGTGAGAATTTTATTCAAAGAAAAAAAAAACCTAAGACTAATTACAATATTCACAAGTTAAAAGATTGGGTTAGTCCAGAAATTAATACCATCCATATAAAAATTTTGTCTATATAGTGCAATGGCTGGTAAAAGAATATGTATATACAAAAGAAAAAGAAAACGTATAAGTTAGATGTTAGTGAAGGGCATGGGCATGTAAAAGTAGGGATCGGAAGACGCTGAAGGTGAAGACGAAGTTTTGAAGAGGAAAATGAATTGTTGTTCGAATGAATTGAATTTTCAAGAAGTATATGTAGAGTTTCAAAGTCAGGTTCATTCAAAAACTAGATTTCATCCGCAAAAAGTTCGGCAAAAGAAAGTTTCTTAGGATGTTCCCAAATGGATCCTGACTCAAACTCACCAAGTATATCTAGTTCATCTGCAAAAATTTCCTCAAAACTTGATATGAAAGAATATTCTTCAATGCTATCCTCCTCCCTACGATTTTTCACAATCCTATTCTTATCATTATAGCTCATAAACTCTCCCAATACAATTTCTCTCTCATCACATTCAAAAATGGGTAGGTTCATGTCATCTAAAAAAGTAGGTTCCCACCCTAATGTTTCTTCCGAAATAATATCACTAGGTGAAACAAAAATAGTGGGTTCCTGATCATTGATCTCTTCTGACAATCCATCCAAACCATACCCGACAAAGTCACAAGGTTCCTTCTCTAAAATTGGAATGCAAAAATCAAGAGGAGGTTGTTCTTGTGTGTCCTGATAACACTTCGTCAATTCAATTGCATCGTCATCTATGAAATCATCAAAATTCAATTGATCGCTAATCTCACTCGGGTGACTTCCTAGATGACAGATATTAACACTATTGGGTTCCGATTGACTGTGTTCACTCCCTAGAATCCTCACAGCTAAATGTTTCGTGTGTTCCTCTATTCTAGCCAAAGATTGAGCTTGAGCAAGAAATAATTGTTCAGACTGCTGTATGAACAGGGCTAGCGTAGAAGCTGATTGATTCTCGACTGCAGTCATTACTTCAATACCCTTTTCTAGAGCGGTCAACCTAGCATCCATCTTACTATCATACCCTAATGATGGTTCAATTGGTTCATGTTGGAGGGGTTGTGATGGTGGTGATGCTAAAACGGTCAATCTGTCGACCTCTCTCTAAATTTTCAATCATTTGGTCTATGGTTGAAATGGGACTGGGCTCCAGAGTGTTAGGTGGGTGACCGTTAGCAAAACTCTGGGACGGCTGGTCACCCCCTAGAAAAGGACAATTTTCATGAATGTGGGAAGAATTTTGGCAATTTGAAAAAGTGTATTAGGATTGAGTATAAACAAAAGAATAAGAATCGTGAAAAATTGAATTAAATTGTGTGCCACCCATATTAACATGAATTCACGAATATCACAAAAATAAAGAATATCACACCCCTAGCAGTCTCTGGTATGCTAGTCAACTAGACCTGCTCAAGAACCTGATTGTCAAAGTAAAACTGTGTCGAGAAACGGGCTCAAGATATATGGATCACGAAGCCAGGTAAGTGCAAGAGAGAAGGGGAGGTTTTCCAACGCTTTCGCGAAATTTCTTAATTAGATAACCCTTTCTCTTGAACACTTGCCTAGACACCCCGTGAACGATATACCGTTAAGCGGTGTTCTAAACACAGTAAACTTCTCCTAATGAGCGCGGTGTCCTTAAAGTCAAAGTCTAATTGATTTTAAATTACTGTGGGTATGCAAGAATATGGTTTTGTGATTTGTGGGCTACGGAAAAAGGTGATAAAATCCTTTACCGTATCTTGTTTGGTCTTTTTGCCCTTACAATCCGTATTAAGATGCAAATGCGCATTAAATAAAAGAATTCAAGATATCAAGTAATTTAAGCAATTCTTTTTCGTTTTAATTTTAAGCGCTGCAAAAAATACGGTTAGTTCTCTATGCAATTGGTGGCAAAATTGTGTGAAGAATCCTGCATAAGATAGAATAATGGAATGCGTCGGATTCAAGAGGAATGTGTTAGGAAATACGTACCGATATGATTTTGTTTAAGAAACCCCCTTTGAAAGTGATCCGAGTCTTTGATTGTTCGCATACGCGGGTCAAACTACCGGGATCTTTGGCACTATACTTCATTAACGTTTTGCAATTGAATTTGATTCTCGCTCCGCACGATCGCTGGTCGTAATTCCTAAAAAATTGAAATGTTGGAAAAATACGATATTTAGTGTCAAAAAGCGATATATGTGCCCCAATTCCTGTACACTATAAATTATAAAAATCAAACAATACCAATAGAGCATAAACACTGCACTGCACTGGAGGTCACCAAAAAAGAAAAAATCAAAAACACCTTCACTAGGCCGGCGAGCTCGGATATTTCCTTGATGTCGCCGGCCAAATGAATCTGTTTTGTGCTGCAATTTTGGGTGAGTTCTCTAGGTAAGCTAAGTACTCTTTTGGTATAACTTAATTTTTAAGTTAGATTACAGAGTGATAGCAGATTGCAAGGACAGAGAACAAATGCAAAGAGTTAGTTAGTTTTGAAAAAAAATTGAATTAGAAATTAGTAAGTTAGTAGGAACCAGAAATAACAATTCCTAATACTACCAAATCCCCGGCAACGGCGCCAAAAACTTGTTGGAAACTCACCCGCGCGCGCAAACGCGTATGTTTTGGAAACGGATATGAAATTAACGAAACGGAATGCGCATGCAAGATCGTTCTCATTTTAATATTTATAACCGCAAGTGCACGGCGTGTTGTAGCAAGCCGGCAAGTACGGGTCGATCCGCAGGAAATTTTGTATTAAGTCTTGCTGTTTAAGGTTCAACAAATTAATGAATTGGTTGTTTGTCACAAAAAATGAATAGAATACGAAAACAAAGAAAAGCAAGAAAACAAGCAAGTAAGAAATGGTTGTGGCTTTGTCTTGGAAGGTTGAATCGCGACGATTCCCTCAACGCTCCCTTGTTCATGAGTTGTCCGTCCTTACGTTGATCCTGGCATGAAGCATGACTTGTCGAAGCGGTTGCGAGGCATAAGTCGTCAAATTCCGATATTCTCCGCAAAGCACGAAACTAATCCGTTTTGATCACTTACCTTTTGTATGTCCGAGCTTGGGGTATCAACACTAAACACAAGAGTTAGAAAGCATACCACAACAATAAAAACACAAAGTAGTGAGTGAGTGCAAATGGTTTTAGTGTTGAGTTTGCTAGGTGTTTGTGATGGTATATCGTATAAGAAACCGAAAGATTGTCAAACACTTGATCACAAAATACGATATCTAAACCTAGCAACCTTAACACTAAATTGATTTTAACTTAAACATTGAAATGGGGAAAGGGAGTGAATATAGTATATGAGGAGGTTACAAAGTAACCATGTTTCAAAATACCATATCACATCAATACATAAACAATCTTTAAGTTAGAATCATATAGTTAAGCACATTTAAACATAAACAAGAGGTGGAGGAGGCAAAAGCCTTTCATCTCACTTCCTCACCATTACCACAACCGAAGAAATATTAGTTAAGCATAATAAAGAAAAGAAAGTAAGGAAAATAAGCAAGTATAAAAGAAACAACAATTTATTAACACTTGAAGAGAGAGATACAATATTTTGGTTACTTGTTCAACCTCCTTAATGAAGCTTTCCAAAGAAAGCTTCAAGAGGGAAGAAGAAGAAGAAACCAATGATGAAGCCCACTCACCCTCAAGCTTAAACAAAAACAAAAGAAACTAACAAAATATAGAATATACATTAGACCCCTTCCCTTGCTCACTGGTCTGCTTTTATAGGCACCAAAGAAAAATAAACAAACAATAAAAATGAGGTGACGTGGCATCAAGGGAGGCTCTGTAGAAAACTGGGGTTGATTGACTCAAAGGGGACCGGCCTGCTGGCCAAAATAAGCATGTGGCCGTTCCTGTAGATGGGTCTAGGGCTCCTGCTGGATGTGTGGACTTGTGTGATCCGCCATATCACTCTGGTGCAGCTAGTTTTGTCTGTAGAGGCCTTGGATGCATGCAGAGATTTGGAGGGAACAAGATGCCATACATCACATCAAATCTTTTTGCATTTATTACCCATGTCCCCCCACATGTGCCATGGGCAGCCCCTATGTAGGTCCAAGAACCAAAGAGCTATGTGCACACTTGTGTTGTGTTGGACCAAAAATGTGTACACATGATTATTTGCAAAAGAGCTCTTCGGATATCGGTCGTTTTTCTGTTTCGTTTGCAGTGTCCGCTCCCAAACGTTATATCCGTGATTTTGAGTGTGTTTCCAGTCTTTTATCATGAACACCTGTAATCTATAATTCTGAGCAGACACTGGTTAATAGTACCGATATATACAAAATAGATAACGAATAAGGGTATTAAAATGCAGTTTTCTGAGATGAACAAGCCTATAAGCAACACTTACCGTACAGTCCGGTCTCTTCGTCTGATATGTCTCATATCAAGTTTAGGGGGTGGAATCGTCAGACCCCAATAACTTGATAAGTCATGCCGATGTGTGGCCTATAAGTTTTCGAGAAACTACTGATAACACTTACCAGTAAATCTCATCAGCCATGGCCAGGGACTTGCTGTTATATCCAATCGACCATAGCGCAACATCAACTCCCAATATCGGGAGAGACGAAACCCCTCCCATCGCTCACTTCCTCCATGTGACTCGGGACTATACCCGAAAACCACCTGTCTGCACGACTCATTTAAGTCGTGGTAGGGAGGAAATCAAAGCACAGTGGGAACCACACAAGACAATATGATGATCTCGGTTCTCCAAACTAACCTGTACAAGTGTCACCAGAGAACTGCTATCTAATGATAGGTATGGTACCATCTAGGAGTTCTCGGTGAGTCATGTTCAGTGTACCCATTCTCCAATGAGCACATGTGTAAAATATTTGATGTCAAACACCAATGGATGTGGGATCAACCATCGTCCCATACAGGGTCAAGAAATGTGCACACTAGTCTACTCTGGAATATCGATGCCCTATCTCGATACTCTCTCGACTAGGAACTGTTAAAGAATGTGATTGTGGACTACACAAGCCCCACTAGTATGATCCGCATCATAGTCCAGGTATTCAAGCCAACATCCTAAGGACTTTATCAACATGTATCAGTGAGATAGTAAACTAAAAAAAGTGCACATGTTAAGATAAAGAGCAACCAGATAGCATACTATCATGTCGAGCAAGAAAGTCCTATATATATGTCCAAGCATCCACTATAATATACAATAATGGCCTCTAGGGCATACATATTCCTAACAATCTCCCACTTGCACAAAAGCCAGTTGTTGTAGTATCGCATACCCAACATCCCAAAAAGTATTTCGAACTGTGTCTGGGGAAGGGCCTTCGTGAGTGGATCCGCCGTGTTGTCCTTCATGTCTACTCTCCTGACCTCGATCACGCGGCGATCAACTATCTCTCGGATCAGGTGATACCGCCTCAGAATATGTCTAGATCGTTGATAGGACTGGGGTTCCTTGACCAAAACCATAACTCCATTGTTATCACAATACAAGGGTATTGGATCTTCAATGGATGGAACAACACCAAGTTCAATAATGAACTTCTTCATCCAGACAGCCTCTTTGGCAACATCATTGGAAGCGATATATTCAGCCTCCATCATCGAGTCTGCAACGGTATCTTACTTGGAACTCTTCCAATATACCGCCCCTCCGTTGAGGGCGAAGAAAAATCCCGAGACAGACTTGCTGTCATCCTTATCACTCTGGAAGCTCGAATCGGTAAAAGACTCCACTTGGAGTTCTCCTTACCATACACCAAGAACATCTTTTTAGTCCTTCTCAAATACTTAAGAATGTTCTTCACAGCTATGCAGTGCTTCTCTCCTGGGTCTAATTGATACCTACTTACCACACTGAGTGCGTAAGCTACATCTGGACGCATAACATCGCGTACATGATAGACCCAACTACAGAAGCATAGTGTATCACGTTCATGCGAGCCCTCTCCAAATCAGTCTTAGGAGACACCCTTTTGTCGAGAGTGATTCCTGAAGAAGCGGGTAAATTACCACGCTTAAAATATTTCATACTAAACCTCTTTAGTATGGTGTCTATGTACCTGGATTGGAACAATCCCAACATCCTTTTATATCTATCCCTATATATCTTTATCCCCAGGATGTAGGAGGCATCACCCAGATCTTTCATGGAGAACTTTTATGATAGGAAGAGTTTAACCGAGTGCAGTATAGGAACATCATTTCCTATCAAGAGTATGTCATCCACGTACAATACGAGAAATACAACCTTACTCTCTACTACCTTTTTATATATACATGGTTCATCTATGTTTTTAATGAAGTCAAACTCTTTGACTGCCACATCAAAACAGATATTCCAGCTCCGCAAAGTCTGCTTTAATCCGTAGATTGATTTAAGCAGCTTGCACATCTTTCCGCTGCTCCCACTATCTACGAAGCCCTCTGGCTGTGTCATATACATGCTCTCTTCTAAATCACTATTTAGAAAAGCGGTCTTGACATCCATCTGCCAGATTTCATAATCATAGTATGCAACAATGGCAAGTAGGATCCTGATGGACTTAAGCATAGAGTCCCCACTTGTGATGGCCTGCTCAAAACTAGTTGGGTCATCATCTTCCATGATGCAATCCTGGCTCCCACCATCTATGAGAAAACCATAGTATCTCTCAGGTGGATGAGAAACCCTACTAGATCTACGGAGTGGCTGAGATTTGTTGGGGACTATCGAATCCTCCGGATCTACAAAATGTTCAGTTGTAGTTTGTGTATCTGGAACTTCTTCCAGCTCTACCTCATT
The DNA here is from genome assembly GCA_030015575.1 of Agapanthus africanus. NCBI lineage: Eukaryota > Viridiplantae > Streptophyta > Magnoliopsida > Asparagales > Amaryllidaceae > Agapanthus > Agapanthus africanus. The sequence goes on from CM057341.1 coordinate 200,247,874, forward strand.
ACCATTAATTTCTTTTACAAGAAATTCCTTTTCTAAAAAGGTGGTGTGTTGGGCAAGAAACACCTTTTGTTCCACAATGTGGTAGAAAAGATATCTATGTGAAATCATTGGATATCCCACAAACATGCAAAGAACTGATCGTGCTTCGAGTTTGTCCAGATTCTGTTTTTTAACATAGGCCGGACAACCTCATATCTTAACTCGTTTAAGATATGGTCTTTTTCCACTCCATATCTCATATGGTGTTTTAGGCACAGATTTTGATGGAACTTGATTCAATAGGTATGTAGCTGTCTCAAGTGCATAACTCCAAAAGGAAATAGGTAACTCAGCAAAACTCATCATATAGCGCACCATATCTAATAGGGTGTGATTCCTCCGCTCCGATACACCGTTGTGTTGTGGTGTATACGGAGGAGTAAGCTGAGAGAATCCCATTCTCTTTTAGATAATCTCGGAATTCTGTGCTTAAGTATTCACCTCCTCGATCATATCGAAGCATTTTAATACTTTTACCCATATGGTTCTCTACTTCGCTCTTATATTTCTTGAATTTCTCAAAATCTTCAGATTTGTGTTTCAACAGGAATGTTTCCTGATTTAAAATCAGGAAAACCTACGGAGGAGGCATCACGTGCTAGCACGTGACCATCGGTCACGTGTTGGCACGTGACATCTAGAAGCAGCGGCACAAAGCACTTCCATTCCCTGATTAAAAGTCAAAAAGAAGCTCCGGAAGAAGCATCACGTGCTAGCACGTGACCAACGGTCACGTGTTGACACGTGATGGCTAAGCAGCGGCAAAGAACAGAGCGCAGAAGGAAGGGAAGCCCATTCCAAGGGGGGTCATGTGTGCATACGTGACCAACGGTCACGTGGCCACACGTGACCGACCTCAAGAGCCTTATTTCTATGACATAATTAAATTCTGAGAAAAGATCTCTCAAGTCTTTCCGAAGTGGAAAAGATTATTTGGAACCGTTGGATTAAAGATCTAAGGGTGATTAAATATCACCAATTTATGGAAAAATATCAGACTTGGAAAGATTTCCCCTTAAATCTAACCGAAATAACAAAGAGATATCTTTGGATTTAAAATCCAATGGTGAATAAAATTCACCTAATAATCCAAAGGTCCAGATGAATGATAAATATAAATCAAATCTCTCAATAAACAAATCAAATCTTTCAATTGAAGATTCACTAAAACTGATTGATTCTCTTCCTTCTCCTATAAATAGGAGCCAGAAAAGGGAGGAAAAATACACAGAGAGACGTATACAGAGGGACAGAGACATATAGATACAGAGACATATATATATATATAGATAGAGATAGAGCTTTTGGAAGAAATTGATCCTATGCAAAAGAAAACCATAGGTAAGAGAGGAGAGGCTGGAAAAGAGAATTTAATTCTCAAAAGAGTTTAACTCTTGGATAAAGAAAAGAACTTAGTTCTTTCTCTGGTGGAGGATCTGCAAAGTGAACATCTCTCCATGAATTGAGAATTTAATTCTCATTGGGTTGAGATCCTGCCATGCAGATCTAAAACACAGAGGAGGAACTGAGTTTTTGAGAATTTAATTCTCACAGAATTATAGGAATTTAATTCCTTTGGGATAAAATTAGGGTTTAACCCTATAATTATAGGAATTTAATTCCTTCAAAATGGATAGAACCAGGGTTTAACCCTAATTAAGAACTTAATTCTCTTAAAATCACAGGAATTTAATTCCCTTAAAAAATGAAGGAATTAGGGTTTCACCCTATGCCAGAATTCAATTCTTTACATACATGAGGAATTTAATTCCTACAGAAAAGAAATTAGGGTTTAACCCTATCTAAGAATATAATTCTTCAGAAGAAAACATGAATCTAATTCCTCTAAAGTTTAACCCTATGAAGAATTTAATTCTTAAAAAGATAAACACATCTTCAAACAGGCAAAGAAACAGGGTCACGTGCTACCACGTGACCTCTGTAAAGATCCATAGAGAAGAACTTTGAGGCAACGCCTCACGTGCTCCACGTGACCCCCAAAGCGCACAAAGAAAAAGTAAAAGAAAAGAAGCTCTGGGGCGCCCTCACGTGTCACCACGTGACCCCTAATGAACATTCTAACAGATCAAAGTGTGAGCCCCTATCACGTACCCACACGTGATGGCCTTCAGAATTAAAAGTGCTAAACACTTATCTGTAGAACAAAATGAAGGGGATCTGGCCCCACCTTTTGGATGCCATCACGTGCCCCCACGTGATCTCTTCTCTTACAATATTTAGCATCAAACTGATGATCTGCTCCCAGTGTTTAACACTGATTTCCATAGTGTTTAATACTAGTTTGAAAACCCCATTTCCAGTGTTTAACACTGATTTTCTTAGTTTTCAAACACTAATTTGGAAAATTCTGCTCCCAGTGTTTAACACTGATTTTCTTAGTGTTTGACACTAATTTAAAATCTTTGTTCCCAGTGTTTAACACTGATTTGCATTAGTGTTTAACACTAATTTGAAAACTCTGTTCACAGTGTTCAACACTGATTATCTTTTAGTGTTTAACACTAACTTGTTAATCTTATTCCCAGTGTTCAACACTGTTGGTCTCTAGTGTTCAACACTAGCTTCAGCCCAATTGGCTAAGTTTCTAGAGGCAAAGCCTCTCCTTCAATGGACCAACAGAGGGCCCATATCCTAAACATGACTGGACTTAGCCCAAGCTGGCCATAAGTCCTCAATTCAGACTTAACTGAGCCAATGGGCTCATAATATAATTAATTGGTCTTGGTTCCAAATTGGGCCAAAGATTATTTAATCTACCTTGGTTTAAGGGTACATCTCTTCACTCATTTGATACTTGGCGTTGTAATTTCTCAACGTCTTCAAAGAGGTGACTGGTCCCGATGACCACACATTGATACGGACTGTGGGGTCCTTAAACTCATGGACTATGAGGTCCTTAACCTTGACCGGGATGTCTTAAAACTAACGACGGACTGTGGAGTCTTTAAACCCTCGGACTATGACGTCCTTAACCTTGACCGTGATGTATTAAAACTAACAACGGACTATGACGTCCTTAACCTTGACCGTGATGTCTTAAAACTAACAATGGACTATGACGTCCTTAACCTTGACCGTGATGTCTTAAAACTAACATCGGACTGTGGAGTCCTTAAATCCACGGACTATGACGTCCTTAACCTAGACTGCAACGTCTTAAAACTAACATCGGACCGCAATGTCCTTAAACTTCCCATTGACCGCAATGTCAATAAACTAGACAACAGGGCCCCCCTTTATTGCTCTCTTGTCGGATCTAAACGATCCAGTTAAGTTGATCTTAGTCTAAAAACTAGACTAATGTATCCTTAACAACCGTTTAAGTCGATCTTAGTCTCAAACGAGACTAACGTATCCTTAAACCCAAACCCCCAAACCCAAATCTAAGATAATACGGATTTGGACTAGTCCACGCCCTACGGGCAACGACATAACTCAGTCTCCGTATACAATCCACGGGCAACCAAACACAAAACAAACACACACGACACGAAGTGACCACATTGAGAAGGAGAAAGTTGTTACCGCAATGCGGTAGCGTTATTAACTGCAGGGGCTTGTGCCTGCAGGGAAGAGCGTCCCCACAATCAAAAACCTCTCAAGCGAGGGGGAATCTGAAAAAGTCTGCTACATCGGACCCATCCGTTTAAACCTTCGATGCACGGTGCCATAAATCAACTTGGCATATACGGAGAGATAAACGGATAACACCAATTAGCATCTGCCCCGAATCTCAGGTAAGACGTCCCCGCGTCGCGCCGCCATTCGGAAGGGAACGGCACGCCCGGTGGGACCTTTTCCTCTTTCCACTCCACACTTCATGTGTCGTGTTTGCGAACCAAACACGGCTCGCTAATGGTTGCCCTTGGGTTTCAACGTACTAAGATTTGGCGCTTTGCTTATTGTAGAAAGCAAGGAATCAATGGCTTCCACTTGTGCAAAATGCTCCAACTGCAACTGCAACCGGTGCTCCGCCTCGTCAGGAGGTATAGCCTACGGGCCCCAAGCTGCTTCGCTGTTCACAATGCCCGTGGAACAGGTCACTCGAGCCACCACAGGGTTGTTTTTCGGGACCATGCTCCCGCCAATGAGCTTCACTACTCCTGTGCTGACACCGGAAGCTCCCAAGAAGTCGGTCTTCGATCGGCTTACACCTACCGTGGCCCCTCTCAACGGGTCGCCCAACACCAGTGCCTCGGTCTTCTCCAGACTGGGCCAGAGCTCCTGTGGGCCCGCAATGGGGCCTGCAATTCCAGAGAAGGCTGCTCCTAAGAAAATAACCAAGCGAGGATGCGCGACGCGACGTGACATCTAGAAGAAATGATTTATGGTAATCATTCCGAATGGCGGCGCGACTTGTCTGAACTCTTTTGTTTTCTCAGAGTTGCGCAGGCTGGCGGCCTCTATCGCTGATTTGTCTCCCCGGCAATCGTTTCATAGCCTGCTGGAGATGGCAGCTCCGCAGGCGATCTCTCCTCAGCGCATCGTCCTTTCCTCTGGGCAAGGTTAGCGTCGTTCGCCATTTTTTTTATTGTGGCATTGTTGCTATTCCGCGAAATAACATTGATGCCTCTTACAGTTTTGGAGGCCGATGACGAGGTCGAGGTCGTTGAAGGGACAGGGGAACCTTCAGCTCCCACTTGCATGACCGTAGGTAAGCGACATTTCAATATAGTCCCATTTTTTCTTTTGCTTAAGAGTTTTTCTGACATTTTTCAAATCCGAACAGCTCTGCCAGCCTCCATAGCGCGGGAATCGCGTATAGCTATGCCGCCCGGTCCTTATGCTTTGCGAGCCTCAGAGCGCTTGGCCCAGTTGAGCCTTGTCTCCTTGTCATCCTTGATCGAGGAGCTTCGTGCTGGAAGCGCAACCACAGCTGAAGCATTTGCTGCCGAGGCTAACGGTTCTCTTCCTTTTCTTGCCACCTACAATAGCGAAGAGGTGGTGTGAGTTTGGGTGGAGTTCTGTCGGCAGGTGGAGGCTTGCTTGCACGCACTTGAATGTTCCCGTCTTTCCTCGGAGGCCATGGCTGCAAAGGCGGACCTGCGGGGGCTGATAGCACGGTGCGCGACAAACATGACATCGTGCGAGCTCCAAGCTAATCTTACCGCCAAGGCCAACAAAGCATATGAACTCTGGCGGGTGCTTCAAGATTCTATCAGGGAGGTGGTGACTCTTGATAAAGCTTCCACGTTCACTCGCGAGAGGGTCGAGGCTCACAAGGCCACCGAGAAAGAGCTTGAAAGCCGGCTTGCTTCGTATCAGGCCCAGCAGGCTCAGGCGGAGGCTCGTCTTCTGGCGATCCTGAATAACGAAGCCATGACCCAGCAAAAGCAGGATGAGCTAGCGAAATTACTAAATCGCCCGCCAGCTTGAAAACTTATATTATATTTTTCTTCTTCTTTTTTGTACATACTCCTGGATGAGAGTATATTCTTTTTGCCTTTTTATGACTTGTACCTTGTATCCATTTTAGTTATGAATAAAAGACATATTTTTTCTTCTCAATGGTGTGTCTCCTTTCTATTGAATGTGTTCTGCGGACAATTTATCTTGGCCTACTTGCAGGGCAGCGATGGCTTAGGATTCAGGGTTAAGATCTGCCTCCTAAGACTTTTGATCTTTGTGAGCCGTGAGGGTCTCATAAAGAGTTTTTCTCCCTACAGGTCGAGAGGATCCCGTAGGTGTAACTTCTCCTTAAGAATCGTGCAGATTCTTAAGCTGGTTTTCCCTTGGGAGTCGTAAGGATCTCAAAAGAGAGTTTTCTTCCTTGCGGGTGCTGAGTGAGGTCGCCCTTATCCGTATTTCACGGGGTCAAGGGTCGCTTTGGGATGTTCTCCAGGGTATCGTAGTTTAAAGACATCGCGGTTAAGGTTAAGGACCTCATAGTCCATGGATTTAAGGACTCCACAGTCCGATGTTAGTTTTAAGACATCGCGGTCAAGGTTAAGGACCTCATAGTCTGTGGATTTAAGGACTCCACAGTCCGATGTTAGTTTTAAGACATCACGGTCAAGGTTAAGGACCTCATAGTCCATGGATTTAAGGACTCCACAGTCCAATGTTAGTTTTAAAACATCACGGTCAAGGTTAAGGACCTCATAGTCCGTGGATTTAAGGACTCCACAGTCCGATGTTAGTTTTAAGACATCACGGTCAAGGTTAAGGACCTCATAGTCCGTGGATTTAAGGACTCCACAGTCCAATGTTAGTTTTAAGACATCACGGTCAAGGTTAAGGACCTCATAGTCCGTGGATTTAAGGACTCCACAGTTCATCACGGTCAAGGTTAAGGACCTCATAGTCCGTGGATTTAAGGACTCCACAGTCCGATGTTAGTTTTAAGACATCACGGTCAAGGTTAAGGACCTCATAGTCCGTGGGTTTAAGGACTCCACAGTCCGTGAAATGTGTGGTTACCGGGACCCGTCACCTTTTTGAAGACGTTGAGGAATTACAACGCCAGATATCAAAGGAGTGAAGAGATGTACCCTTTAACCAAGGTAAAATCAGCCTAGAATCATCGTGGTTGGTCTTTAGTTTTAAGACATTATGGTCGAGGTTAAGGACATCATAGTCCGTGGATTTTAAGGACTCCACAGTCTGATGTTTGCTCAGGATGCTTCATACGGGTTCACTGCCGTGCTTGGCGAGGACCAGGCTACGCTCTGGGCGCTTTCCGCGGGGTCAAAGAGTGACGTTATCCACGTTCCACGTGACCAGGAATTTTGCACTAGATGCTTCACACGGGTTCACTGCCGTGCTCGGCGAGGACTAGGCTCTGCTCTGGATGCTTCACACGGGTTCACTGCCGTGCTCTGCGAGGACCAGGATCCGCTCGGGACGTTTTCCACGGGGTCAAAGAGTGACGTTATCCGCGTTCCACGTGACCAGGAATTTTGCACTAGATGCTTCACACGGGTTCACTGCTGTGTTCGGCGAGGACTAGGCTCCGCTCTGGATGCTTCACACGGGTTCACTGCCGTGCTCTGCGAGGACCAGGATCTGCTCTGGACGTTTTCCACGGGATCAAAGAGTGACGTTATCCGCGTTCCACGTAACCAGGAATTTGCTCTAGATGCTTTACACGGATTCATTGTCGTGTTCAGCGAGGACTAGGCTCCGCTCTGGACGTTTTCCACAGGGTCAAAGAGTGACATTATCCGTGCTTTACGTGACCAGGAATTTTGCACTAGATGCTTCACACGGGTTCACTGCCGTGCTTAGCGAGGACTAGGCTCCGGTCTGGACGTTTTCCACGGGGTCAAAGAGTGACATTATCCGCGTTCCACGTGACCAGGAATTTTGCACTAGATGCTTCACATGGGTTCACTGCCGTACTCAGCGAGGACTAGGCTCCGCTCTGGATGCTTCACACGGGTTCACTGCCGTGTTCTGCGAGGACCAGGATCCGCTCTGGACGTTTTCCACGGGGTCAAAGAATGACATTATCCGTGTTCCACGTAACCAGGAATTTTGCTGATTGTATCCGCATTTCACGGAATGGAGATTTGACCCTTGGTGATATGTATATCGCTGAGCCATGGAACTGGGGGTTGCTGCTGTTCCGTTTCGCTTGATGTTGTGTCTGCTGCAATGAGACGAACGTCGAGATGATCTCTAGGCTATCTGTGAACCGTCGAGATTTGGCTTCTTATGATGATTCCGGCTCGACAAGGGTAAAGGGAAGGCGACCTTCATTGCGAACGCTCAACAGCAACCCAGTGCTCCAAGACTGGCGGATCAATTAGAGGAGAGACGGCGTTATTACAATGAGAAAATGAAACGCCCTTACTCATTCCCGCAGGATAAAACGAAGAGGCTGTTCGAGCTGGCGGTACGCAACAGGCTTATCAACTTACAAAATCCAAGGCGACCGCCACAACCCACTGAGGTGAATAACCCCAATTATTGCCCTTACCATCAAACGGTAAGCCATCCGATTGAGGATTGCTTCATCTTCAAAGGATGGATTGAAGATCAATACCTCCAGGGAAAGTTTGCGCTGTCCGAAAAGTGGAAGGTGAACCCGCCACAACCTCACACTGCTAAGAAGACGGACACACCGGGGGCAACTTGTTCTTTCATTGAAGAAGCTCTATGGGAAATCGTGCTTTCAGCAAAAACCAAAAGGATGCAGAGTGACCTTCATACATGCCTGGCAGTCGAATGGAAGAACCCGCTTGAACCTCAAATCATCGAAGGGATGCTGAAGCCGCGTCCAACTACAAAGATCGGCGGTGATGGCCCAAGTACTCACACCCAACCGTCAAAATCTTTGAAGAAAAAGAAGAAGAAATCCAAAAAGCCAGTGAAGCCTGGAGACAAGCGCACGGACTTGCAGAAGCAAATTGACGCGCTGGAAGAATACAATCAAAAGGCGCGGACTCCCATTACACTCCAAGAATTCCTCAACCACGCCTTTCAAAAGGAAGATGAGGGGGAGAGTTCGTCGGATGAATCCGAGTGTTATGTGGCGAGTTGTCATGGGATCTCCCACTCGTTTACGGACAATGACAAAACTCCTGGCACTAAGAAACTGGGGACAGAGCCTGAGCCGGAGCTTGTGCTGCCAACAGAAGAAATGATTGACGCCTTTCTAGACGAGATTCGTTTGAAAAGTAAAGCCGACCAAGAGCGTGAGATGGCCGCGTCAGAAGGAGCCAAACGCAAGCGAATAAACGAAAGAGTCGAAGCATTCCTACCAGATCAAAAGACATCTCATGCGGGTAAAAACGTATTCAAAACGTATTCAAGACATCTCGAAGCATTCCCTTAAGCGAGGGGGAATCTGACGAAGTCTGCTACATCGGACGCATCCGTTTAAACCTTCGATACACGGTGCCATAAATCAACTTGGCATCTTCGGAGAGGTAGACGGATAGCACTAATTAGTATCTGCCCCGAATCTAAGGCAAGACGTCCCCGCGTCGCGCCGCCATTCGGAGGGGAACATATTCTGGCACGCCCTACGGGTTCCCCTCCGAATGGCGGTGCGACGCGGGGACGTCTTGCCTGAGATTCGGGGCAGATGATAATTGGTGCTATCCGTCTATCTCTCCGAAGATGCAAAGTTGATTTATGGCACCGTGTATCGAAGGTTAAAACGGATGCGTCCGATGTAGCAGACTTCGTCAGATTCCCCCTCGCTTGAGGGGTTTTTGGTTGTGGGGACGCTCTTCCCTGCAGGCGCAAGCCCCTGCAGTTAATTACGCCACCGCATTGCGGTAACAACTTTCTCCTTCTCCATGTGGTCACTTCGTGTCGTGTGTATTTGTTTTGTGTTTGGTTGCCCGTGGATTGTATACGGAGACTGAGTTATGTCGTCGCCCGTAGGGCGTGGACTAGTCCAAATCCGTATTATCTTAGATTTGGGTTTGGGGGTTTGGGTTTAAGGATACGTTAGTCTCGTTTGAGACTAAGATCGACTTAAACGGTTATTAAGGATACATTAGTCTAGTTTTTAGACTAAAATCAACTTAACGGGATCGTTTAAATCCGACAAGAGAGCAATAAAGGGGGGCCCTGTTGTCTAGTTTAGTGACATTGCGGTCAATGGGTAGCTTAAGAACATTGCGGTCTGATGTTAGTTTTAAGACGTTGCGGTCAAGGTTAAGGACGTCATAGTCCGTGGATTTAAGGACTCCACAGTCCGATGTTAGTTTTAAGACATAACGGTCAAGGTTAAGAACGTCATAGTCCGTTGTTAGTTTTAGGACATCACGGTCAAGGTTAAGGACGTCATAGTCCGAGGGTTTAAAGACTCCACAGTCCGTCGTTAGTTATAAGACATCCCGGTCAAGGTTAAGGACCTCATAGTCCATGAGTTTAAGGACCCCACAGTCCGTATCAATGTGTGGTCATCAGGACCCGTCACCTCTTTGAAGACGTTGAGGAATAACAACGCCAAGTATCAAAGGAGTGAAGAGATGTACCCTTAAACCGAGGTAGATTAAATAATCTTTGGCCTAATTTGGAACCAAGACCAATTAATTATATTATGAGCCCATTGGCTCAGTTAAGTCTGAATTGAGTACTTATGGCCAGCTTGGGCTAAGTCCAATCATGTTTAGGATATGAGCCCTCTGTTGGTCCATTGAAGTAGAGGCTTTGCCTTTAGAAATTTAGCCAATTGGGCTTAAACTAGTGTTGAACACTAGAGACCAACAGTGTTGAACACTTGGAATAAGATTAACAAGTTAGTGTTAAACACTAAAAGATAATCATTGTTGAACACTTGGAACAGAGTTTTCAAATTAGTTTAAACACTAAGGCAAATCATTGTTAAACACTGGGAACAAAGATTTCAAATTAGTGTCAAACACTAAGGAAATCAGTGTTAAACACTGGGAGCAGAATTTTCCAAATTAGTGTTTGAACACTAAGAAAATCAGTGTTAAACACTGGAAATGGAGTTTTCAAACTAGTATTAAACACTATGGAAATTAGTGTTAAACACTGGGAGCAGATCATCAGTTTGATGCTAAATATTGTAAGAGAAGAAATCACGTGGGGGCACGTGATGGCATCCAAAAGGTGGGGCCAGATCCCCTTCATTTTGTTCTACAGATAAGTGTTTAACACTTTTAATTCTGAAGGCCATCACGTGTGGGCACGTGATAGGGGCTCACGCTTTGATCTGTTAGAATGTTCATTAGGGGTCACGTGGTGACACGTGAGGGCGCCCCAGAGCTTTTTTTCTTTTGCTTTTTCTTTGTGCGCTTTGGGGGTCACGTGGAGCACGTGAGGCGTTGCCTCAATGTTCTTCTCTATGGATCTTTATACGGGTCACGTGGTAGCACGTGACCCTGTTTCTTTGCCTGTTTGAAGATGTGTTTATCTTTTTAAGAATTAAATTCTTCATAGGGTTAAACCCTAGCAATAAACTTTAGAGGAATTAAATTCCTGTTTTCTTCTGAAGAATTATATTCTTAGATAGGGTTAAACCCTAATTTCTTTTCTGTAGGAATTAAATTCCTCATATATGTAAAGAATTGAATTCTGGCATAGGGTGAAACCCTAATTTCTTCTTTTTTTAAGGGAATTAAATTCCTGTGATTTTAAGAGAATTAAGTTCTTAATTAGGGTTAAACCCTGGTTCTATCAATTTTGAAGGAATTAAATTCCTATAATTATAGGGTTAAACCCTAATTTTATCCCAAAGGAATTAAATTCCTATAATTCTGTGAGAATTAAATTCTCAAAAACTCAGTTCCTCCTCTGTGTTTTAGATCTGCATGGCAGGATCTCAACCCAAGGAGAATTAAATTCTCAATTCATGGGGAGATGTGCACTTTACAGATTCTCCACCAGAGAAAGAACTAAGTTCTTTTCTTTATCCAAGAGTTAAACTCTTTTGAGAATTAAATTCTCTTTTCCAGCCTCTCCTCTCTTACCTAGGGTTTTCTTTTGCAGAGGATCAATTTCTTCCAAAAGCTCTATCTCTCTTTATATATATATATGTCTCTGTATCTATATGTCTCTGTCCCTCTGTATACGTCTCTCTGTGTATTTTTCCTCCCTTTCCTGGCTCCTATTTATAGGAGAAGGAAGAGAATCAATCTGTTTTAGTGAATCATCAATTGAAAGATTTGATTTGTTTATTGAGAGATTTGATTTATATTTATCATTCATCTGGACCTTTAGATTATTAGGTGAATTTTATTCACCATTGGATTTTAAATCCAAAGATATCTCTTTGTTATTTCGGTTAGATTTAAGGGGAAATCTTTCCAAGTCTGATATTTTTCCATAAAGTGGTGATATTTAATCACCCTTAGATCTTTAATCCAACGGTTCCAAATAATCTTTTCCACTTCGGAAAGACTTGGGAGATCTTTTCTCAGAATTTAATTCTGTCATAGAAATAAGGCTCTTGAGGCCAGTCACGTGTGTCCACGTGACCGTTGGTCACGTGTGCGCACGTGACCCCCCTTGGAATGGGCTTCCCTTCCTTCTGCGATCTGTTCTTTGCCGCTGCTTTGCCATCACGTGTCAACACGTGACCGCTGGTCACGTGCTAGCACGTGATGCTTCTTTCGGAGCTTCTTTTTGACTTTTAATCAGGGAATGGAAGTGCTTTGTGCCGCTGCTTCTCGATGTCACGTGCCAACACGTGACCGATGGTCACGTGCTAGCACGTGATGCCTCCTCCGTTGGTTTTCCTGATTTTTAATTAGGAAACAAATGCCCCCACAGCGTTGTTCTCACGTCTCTGCATGTGAGTGCAACGCTGTCACTTTTGTGACCGTCGGATCTGCCCTGGGGGTAGGGTAGATGAAACGTTTTCCATCCATCCTAAAAATGCCCATGTCCTTTCAGAAGAGCCTCCACTTTGCTCATCTTCCTCCTCGCATACTTTTTTCTGAGAATTTAATTCTCCTATTCCAGAGCTTAGTTCTCTGCCTTGAAATATTTTCAGAGTTTAACTCTGTTCAAAAAGGACTCTTTTCTTCAGGTTATGCTCTTGAACGAACGAAGCACCCTCGTTTTAAAAGAACTCTCTGGATTTTAAATCCACATTAGGGGTTTTACCCTTTTTTACACGAACCCATTTTTTTCAAGTTCATCTACGAGAACAGAGGCCCATCTAATTTTCAAACTGTAAACCTCTTAGGGTTCATCTGATCTTTTAGGGAGATGATGATGGCGGTTGTCTTTTCAAAGAAAATGTCTCTGGGAATTTAATTCCCTTCTCTCAGTAAGGAATTTAATTCCTGCGAAGAACTTAGTTCTTCCCATGGAGGCTTCTTAGGGTTTTCTTGCCCTGGGCTGTCCTTCTGTAATCAATGAAGAAGAAGCTTGCAATGATGTCTTTTGTGGGAATTTAATTCCCTTGATCCTGTTTGATTTGCTGCAGAGTCCTATGTGGATTTCTTTTAGGGGAGTGTGTAGGGTTACTTGAAACCCACTGCTTATTTAATGAGAGTATTCCCTTTGTCTCATTATGATTACTGTGTCTCATCATTAGCCAGCCGTCATCTTGATTTCGTGGGACCCACATGTTTTGTAACTAATGGTCCTACCAAACAAGTCCTCTGTCACTTTCTTCAACCGTCTTCATATATTTATGCTCATATATATATATATATATATATATATATATATATATATATATATATATATATATTCCTGGCTTCCCTTTTGACAATTTTCCTTTACTTTGTTTCAGGTGCGATGGCTTATGTTCCGTGCTTTCCCTTCATTCGCTCGGAGGCCGCTTTTCCTCAATCACCATCTGACGAGGAAGCGATGGCGATGATCCGGGCTCATGATCCGAACTGCACCAACTTGCTTCTATGGGGAACTTGGTACAGCCATATTATCCGGGGTCGTCGGAGTTTCCTCTGTGAAGTGCCGACAGAGCCCACTTTCCCATTTTTGCCGATGGATCCTCCGAGGACGGTTTTCGCTGTGGAGATGCCAAATTGGACTCCGACGGGACGGCTTGAGCCTTCGACGACCGGTATCCCGAACCATCCAATCCCCGCTATAGATATCCTGGGATGACGCATTTGCCAGGGTGAGGCCCACCCATGGGGACAAATTTATAAGATAGGGATCACTCCTCGGCACCCTACGGGCTACCTCCTCTGGGCTTGCTATATCCTTGCTACCCATCGTGCACGGCTGCAGAAGGTCGGGCTTTACCAAGCGATATATGCGTCACTCTTCCATTATCAATCCCCGCATGTCTGGTGGGTTAAGGCGTTCTTGAATCAATGGAATCTCCCCACCAACACTTTTCTTCTGGGGTACAGAGAAGTCTCGATCTCTTTGGGAGAGTTCTATGAGATCTCGGGACTGCGAATTCGAGGGACACTTTATGAGGAGTTGCTGCCCTCTGATGAATACGTCTTTGAACCCGAGCCTGCTCCGGTTGACGGCTTGTCTGCTGAGAACGCCGTCCACCACAAGCGTCCCAGCTTAATCAAGGTGCTGGGTATCTTTGATCGTTTGTTCACAGAATCCGAAGAGCAGGCTGTTACTTTCAAGAGCTTCATTGCTTGTTTCCTTCGCGAGGACGTCTTGTCGAAGATAGCTCCGAAGTTCGCCAACATCAAAGACCCCTTTGGGTTTGGTCCGAAGAAGCTGCCGACCACTGAATCGGATCTACCACAGTACTACATCCCCATTATGTCTCCGATGTCTTTCGAATCCATTGCAGCTCCCGGCATGGATGAGGAGACGTTCTTCATGGGGTTTGTCAGTGTCTGGCTCAGTTGGTTTGTCATCCCCATGCATCGTCGCTTTATGAGGGCTTCGGTTATCTACCCGGCTCATTGTATCGCTGAGGAGACGCGGTTGGCCGTCGGTATCCCGGCGTTGGCGCATCTTTATCACGGGTTGGGCACCGTAGTTAATACTTCTACTCCTGGTGTGGATGTAGTAAACTTTTCGCTTCATTACTTCACGTCTTGGATCGAAATGCATGTGTTGGGGGCTTTCGCTATGCATCAGAGGCCCGCATTTTACGACGCCTACCCCTTCCCACGACTTATGCGATTGGTGGATGCTTCTGCCGCTGATCCAACTCAATTCGAGGCTATTCGGACGTTGATTTCTCCATACGCTACTGCTGGCGGGTTGATATTTAATGATCGGGTGTTATCTTCTTCCGCGGGTTCAGCCCAGCCGCTTTGGGATCGGTCGATAGACAACGCGTCCTCTTTGAAGCCCCAGGAAGCCGCACGCTTATACGCAATCAGACCGGTTTACCTGGTGTTTCGTCAGGATAGTGCGGCTCTCTTCATGCGGTACAATCCGCATCGCTTTGCCCGGCAGTTTGGCTATGATCAGGGTGTCCCATTTGAAGATTTCATAGTCGCGCCGGTTCCTTTGCTCGAGGCCGTCCGAGATGCCGCCCACCACTTTGTGAGGCTGAACACCGGTTCTCAGTTCATGATCCACGATGGTGATTACATTCCCAGATGCGTGGGGTCGTTCACGGGCTGGTATCTCCATCGTGTGAACCCAATTATTATTGAGGAGAGAAGGGTGCTTCTTGGCCACGGTGCCCCTATTCAGGTTCCGGCCACGGGAGCCACGCTGCGACCGCGTGCCTCGGTCCGCTTTCCCCTGAGGGATACCTGCACTGCGCTTATTCCTAGAGAGTCGGGAGTAGATCTTACTCCAATAGTTGGTAGCCCCTGGGTACTCGGTCGCGGGGTAGACGGGGGCCAGTAACAGTACCGCCACCCGAGGCAGCACCACCCTCCGTGGCATCGACGATGGCAGTGTCCTCTCCAGTTGTGGCCCGGGGTGAGGGTGTTGAGGGTGACGTGGGCCAACGCCGCACTAAGGCTTCGAAGGGAATGAAACGGTCGTCCTCGGCGGCCGGTTCTGGATCTAAGAGGCGAAGGAAGGTGGCCACCAACCTACTTGATTCTTTAATGGAGTCTGAGCCCATACTTCCAGACGAATCGTTGGTCGTGCAAGAGTCGGAAGCTGGTCTTCACTTCCCGAGCTCGGCTGCCGAGGAGGCCGCACAGTTGGCTGAGGCCATACGGCGTTCTAAAGATGAGTCTCAGAACGCAAGGGTTCCGAAGAAGCCCTATCCTGCCGTGATCTTCTATGAAGACCCCTTATGGATCCGGCGGCGGTTCATTGGCGCTTTGGAGGAGTGGGGTGAAAGGGCGCTAAAGCAGGCCGCTTCAGAGGATGCTACGGACGCGCTTTCCTTATGGACCGGCGGCCATGAATCCACCCTCGAACCCCGGTGAGCACGCCTCCTTGAGAAGGAGCATCGGCTTGAAGAAGCCATATTGAAGGCTTCCCTGCGCATTGGTATGTTTCTTGTTTTTCTTAGTAGCTTTTCAGATTGTTTACGCCTGTATGTATGTATGTTTATTCTTGTGTGAATTGTGCAGAATCTTCGATGATGGGGGAGGTCCCTACGGGCTTATTGAAGCTAAAGCCTGTCGACATTCCCGATGAAGCATTGCTCGATGTGGAGGGGGCTGACGAGGCCGCTCCTCCTACAACAGAGTCTCCGGTGGCAGTTCTTGATCACGGAGCGTTTTCTCCTTTGAGGGAGGCTCCATTGGGGGTTACCATCCCAATGACTCTTCCTGTGGGCGGCCCGGAGGCCGGAGGAGAGGTGGTCGGGACTACCCTCCCTTTGCTGGAGCCGGAAATCGTGGCGGAGGCCGTTGAAGCCGCCATCCCCTCGACTCAGAACGGAAGGAGTGTTGAAGGTAGCCTTCTACATTTTAAATTAGCAATCTTTCTGTTGTCTGAACTCTTTTGTTTTCTCAGAGTTGTGCAGGCTGGCGGCCTCTTTCACTGATTTTTCTCCCCGGCAATCGTTTCATCGCCTGCTGGAGATGGCAGCTCCGCAGGCGATCTCTCCTCAGCGAATCGTCCTTTCCTCTGGGCAAGGTTAGCATCGTTCGCCATTTTTTTATTTTGGCAGTGTTCCTATTCCGCGAAATAACATTGATGCCTCTTACAGTTTTGGTGGCCGATGACGAGGTGGAGGTCGTTGAAGGGCCAGGGGAATCTTCAGCTCCCACTTGCATGACCGTAGGTAAGCGACATTTCAATATAGTCCCATTTGTTCTTTTTCTTAAGAGTTTTACTGAAATTTTTCAAATCCGAACAACTCTGCCATCCTCCATTGCGCTGGAATCGCGTATCGCTATGCCGCCCGGTCCCTATGCTTTGCGAGCCTCAGAGCGCTTGGCCCAGTTGAGCCTTGTCTCCTTGTCATCCTTGATCGAGGAGCTTCGTGCTGGCAGCGCAACCACAGCTGAAGCATTTGCTGCAGAGGCTAACGGTTCTCTTCCTTTTCTTGCCACCTACCATAGCGAAGAGGTGGTGCGAGTCTGGGTGGAGTTCTGTCGGCAGGTGGAGGCTTGCTTGCACGCACTTGAATGTTCCCGTCTTTCCTCGGAGGCCATGGCTGCAAAGGCGGACTTGCGGGGGCTGATAGTACGGTGCGCGGCAAACATGACATCGTGCAAGAAGAGGCTCGGCCATAAATTCTCGGAGAGGGAGCTGGCTTCTAAAGCGCTGAGCGAGCTCCAAGCTAATCTTACCGCCAAGGCCAACAAAGCATATGAACTCTGGCAGGTGCTTCAAGAGTCTATCAGGGAGGTGGTGACTCTTGATAAAGCTGCCACGTTCACTCGCGAGAGGGTCGAGGCTCACAAGGCTACCGAGAAAGAGCTTGAAAGCCGGCTTACTTCGTATCAGGCCCAGCAGGCTCAGGCGGAGGCTCGTCTTCTGGCGATCCTGAATAATGAAGCCGTGACCCAGCAAAAGCAGGATGAGCTAGCGAAATTACTAAATCGCCCGCCAGCTTGAAAACTTATATTATATTTTTTCTTCTTCTTTTTTGTACATACTCCTGGATGAGAGTATATTCTTTTTGCCTTTTTATGACTTGTACCTTGTATCCATTTTAGTTATGAATAAAAGACATATTTTTTTTCTCAATGGTGTGTCCCCTTTCTATTGAATGTGTTCTGCGGACAATTTATCTTGGCCTACTTGCAGGGCAGCGATGGCTTAGGATTCAAGGTTAAGATCTACCTCCTAAGACTTTTGATCTTTGTGAGCCGTGAGGGTCTCATAAAGAGTTTTTCTCCCTACAGGTCGAGAGGATCCTGTAGGTGTAACTTCTACTTAAGAATCGTGAGGATTCTTAAGCGGGTTTTCCCTTGGGAGTCGTAAGGATCTCACAAGAGAGTTTTCTTCCTTGCGGGTCGTGAGGACCCACAAGTGCTGAGTGAGGTCGCCCTTATCCGTATTTCACGGGGTCAAGGGTCGCTTTGGGATGTTCTCCAGGGTATCGTAGTTTAAAGACATCACGGTCAAGGTTAAGGACCTCATAGTCCGTGGATTTAGGGACTCCACAGTCCGATGTTAGTTTTAAGACATCGCGGTCAAGGTTAAGGACCTCATAGTCCGTGGATTTAAGGACTCCACAGTCCGATGTTAGTTTTAAGACATCACGGTCAAGGTTAAAGACCTCATAGTCCGTGGATTTAAGGACTCCACAGTCCGATGTTAGTTTTAAGACATCACGGTCAAGGTTAAGGACCTCATAGTCTGTGGATTTAAGGACTCCACAGTCCGATGTTAGTTTAAGACATCACGGTCAAGGTTAAGGACCTCATAGTCCGTGGATTTAAGGACTCCACAGTCCGATGTTAGTTTTAAGACATCACGGTCAAGGTTAAGGACCTCATAGTCCGTGGATTTAAGGACTCCACCGTCCGATGTTAGTTTTAAGACATCACGGTCAAGGTTAAGGACCTCATAGTCCGTGGGTTTAAGGACTCCACAGTCCGTGAAATGTGTGGTTACCGGGACCCGTCACCTCTTTGAAGACGTTGAGGAATTACAACGCCAGATATCAAAGGAGTGAAGAGATTTACCCTTTAACCAAGGTAAAATCAGTCTAGAATCATCGTGGTTGGTTGTTAGTTTTAAGACATTACGGTCGAGGTTAAGGACATCATAGTCCGTGGATTTTAAGGACTCCACAGTCCGTTGTTTGCTCTGGATGCTTCACACGGGTTCACTGCCGTGCTTGGCGAGGACAAGGCTCTGCTCTGGGCGCTTTCCGCGGGGTCAAAGAGTGACGTTATCCACGTTCCACGTAACCAGGAATTTTGCACTAGATGCTTCACATGGGTTCACTGCCGTGCTCGGCGAGGACTAGGCTCCGCTCTGGATGCTTCACACGGGTTCACTGCCGTGCTCTGCGAGGACCAGGATCCGCTCTGGACATTTTCCACGGGGTCAAAGAGTGACGTTATCCGCGTTCCACGTGACCAGGAATTTTGCACTAGATGCTTCACACGGGTTCACTGCCGTGTTCGGCGAGGACTAGGCTCCGCTCTGGATGCTTCACATGGGTTCACTGCCGTGCTCTGCGAGGACCAGGATCCGCTCTGGACGTTTTCCATGGGGTCAAAGAGTGACGTTATCCGCGTTCCACGTAACCAGGAATTTGCTCTAGATGCTTTACACGGGTTCACTGCCGTGTTCGGCGAGGACTAGGCTCCGCTCTGGACGTTTTCCACGGGGTCAAAGAGTGACATTATCCGCGTTTCATGTGACCAGGAATTTTGCACTAGATACTTCACACGGGTTCACTGCCGTGCTCAGCGAGGACTAGGCTCCGCTCTGGACGTTTTCCACGGGGTCAAAGAGTGACATTATCCGCGTTCCACGTGACCAGGAATTTTGCACTAGATGCTTCACACGGGTTCACTGTCGTGCTCAGCGAGGACTAGGCTCCGCTCTGGAAGCTTCACACGAGTTTACTGCCGTGCTCTGCGAGGACCAGGATCCGCTCTGGACGTTTTCCACGGGATCAAAGATTGACATTATCCGCGTTCCACGTAACCAGGAATTTTGCTGATTGTATCCGCATTTTACGGAATGGAGGTTTGACTCTTGGTGATAAGTATATCGCCGAGCCATGGAACTGGGGGTTGGCGCTGTTCCGTTTCGCTTGATGTTGTGTCTGCTGCAATGAGACGAACGTCGAGATGATCTCTAGGCTATCTGTGAACCGTCGAGATTTGGCTTCTTCTTATGATGAAACCTGGGGGAGGAGTATGATCCCTTCTTTGTTTGCGCCCCTGGATTGTATACAGGGATAGATGTAACATCACCTGTAGGGCGTGGATTTCATTTTTATTTTATTTCTTTTTCCGTGATGCTCTATCATTTCAGCTTTTATATCGCGAAGATCGCGATTGCTTCATCATTTCGGCTATTTTTCACGGTGCCCAATCATTTCGGCTATTTTTTATGCATACATTTTTACTTGCTACTTTTTATTGCAAGTTGCCCCATCATTTCGGCTATTTCGTATGCATGTGTGGCTCGTTGGCATTTTCGCTGCAAGCTTGGATTTTAGACACCGATTTCGGCATCAGCATCGCTACAACTGGGATGTTTCCAGGAGCGAATCATCATTTGCCTCTGTCGATGTTGAACAAAGGTGGCTTAGTAAACAGGGTTAAGGGTCCTGTCGACTAAGGCTTTTGACTTCATGAGCCGTAAGGGTCTCACAAAGGTATTTCTCCCAACAAGTCGTGAGGATCTTGTAGGTGTGTTTTCTCCTTGGGAATCGTGAGGATTCCTAAGTGCATGTCCTCTTGCAAGTCGTAAGGATCTTACAAAAAGGTTTTCTCCTTATAAGTCGAGAGGACTTACAACGGTTGTTTACCATATGGACATATCCCTAGTCACGGGTGGGACTTTGCTGGGGAAATGTTTATTCGCGCCCGTGGATTGTATACAAGGGTCGGTATTGAGCCACTTGTAGGGCAATATCGAAGTTTGTGGGGGTTGCTTAAGAACAAGTTCAGGTCTCTGTAACATAAGACTTTCAAGTCTTATGAGCCGTGAGGGTCCCATAAGAGAGTTCTCCTTACGAGTCGTGAGGATCTCGCAAGTGTAATTTCTCCCTAGGAATCGTGAGGACTCCTAAGTGTGTTGCTCCCTTGTGAGTCGTAAGGATCTCACGCGGGTGGTTTCTCCTTTCAAGGTCGTGAGGACCCTGCAAGTGTCCTTTAACGAGGTTGCGCCCTTTCGGGTTTTCACAAACACTCGCCGGTAGCCCTGCCGTTTTTACTCACGGAGCCCTTTCGGGTTTTCATCCGTGCCCATTTTGCTTATGGACATACCGTTTCTATTATTATTATTATTATTATTATTATTATTATTATTATTATTATTTTTTAAATCGGCTTTGAGATATTGCAATCCACCGTAGTTTATCGACATCTCGATCAACAACTAGTTTTAGGACATAGTGGTCCGTCATTAGTTTAAGAACGTTTCGGTCCGTTGTTAGTTTAAGGACGTTTCGGTCCGTCGTTAGTTTAATGACGTTTCGGTCCTTTGTTAGTTTAAGGACATTTCGGTCTGTTATTAGTTTAAGGACATTTCGGTCCGCTGTTAGTTTATGGACGTTTCGGTCCGCCGTTAAGGATGCTGGTTACTACCTAGAGTTCGGGCTTAGGAAGATAGCGAGCGGACATAGTCGTCGTCATCTATCATTGACCTAGACCTTGACCCGTTAAGCTTAGTATTTCTTCAGGAAGCGACCGTTCACTGGCCTGAAAGGCCTTTCACTGTGCATATCCATGAGTAGATACGCTCCACCCTGGTAGACCTTGTCTATGATGTACGGGCCTTCATAGTTTGGCTCGAATTTTCCCCGCTTGGCGCGATTGAGGATCATAGGTCTTTTGACAATTAGCATGAGTTCGCCTTGGCGGAACGTCCTCGGCCTGGTCAATCTTTTGTATGAGCGCGTCATCTTTGCTTTGTAAGCCTCCAGGTTTTGATTCGCTATGAGCCGGGTTTCATCAAGGGCATCAAGCTCCTCAAGCCGAAGGTGAGCATTTTCTTCGTCCGTCAGTCCGTAGTGGACCGCCACTCGTAGAGAGGGTAACTCTATCTCGAGGGGGAGTACTGCTTCTGTACGAAACACCAATGCGTATGGCGTTGTGTTCGTGGCCGTCTTGAACGTAGTTCGATACGCCCAAAGAGCCTCTTGCAGTCTCTCGTGCCAGTCCTTCTTATTTCGGGACACCGTCTTTTTCATGATCTTCGTTAGGGTCTTGTTGAAGGCCTCGACTAGACCGTTAGCTCGCGGATTATAAACCGAGGAATACCTCCAGTCTATATTATGCTGTTGCGCAAAGCGGCTGATATTGTGACTCCTGTAGGCAGGCCCGTTATCGGAGATGATTCGTCGCGGAGTCCCAAACCGGTAAATAACGTGCGTCTTGAAAAAGTGGAGGATATTCTCCGACTTCAGTTCCCTCAGCGGTACTGCCTCTGCCCATTTGGAGAAGTAGTCAGTCGTTGCCAGGATGAAACGATGTTCTCTGGACGATGCTGGTTCGATGGGGCCGATCACGTCAGTCCCCCACATTTCGAACGGCCAGCTAGCCACCGTTGGATGTAGTGGATTTGGGTGCTGATGGATAAAGTTCCCATGGATTTGGCATGAGTGGCATTGCTTCGCATACTCGAGGCAGTCTTGGATCATTGTGGGCCAGTAATAACCCATTCATTTGATCTTCAACTTCATCTTCGGGCCCTCTTGGTGAGAACCACAGATCCCATCATGAACTTCCTGAACGACTCTTTCTGCTTCGTCAGGTCCTAAGCATCTTAGCCATAAAGAATCAAACGACCTCTTGTACAAAGTATCATTGACGAAGGCGAAAGACATAGCTCGTTTCATAAGCTGATGTCTTGAGGACGCATCTTCGGGCGTTCGACGGTATTTGAAGTAGTCTATAAAGACTTCCCTCCAATCTTCAGCCCTTTCCCGGTCGGTTATTTGCAGGGCCGTCCGTTCAGTTGCTCCCTTTTCTTCGGATGATTCCGGAGGTATTTCTGCTGGGGCAAGCACCCGACGGCTTTGTACCACGATTCTGACGTCATCAAGGTTCTCGTCAGCCAATTCTTTAGCGAGCTTGGCCAACGCGTCCGCTTTGCTGTTTTTCGCGCGCGGTATGCTTTCCAAAGTGTAGAGCGGGATTTGAGTCAGCAGTTGTTTTACTCTCTCTCTATACTTCACCAGCTCTGGCTTGCATGTCTGGTAGTTGCCGTTTACTTGACTAACGACCAGTTGGGAATCTCCGTATATGAGGAGGTTTTCAATTCCCATGGTGAAGGCGATCTCGAGGCCTGCTATCAGAGCTTCGTATTCGTCCTTGGTTCTGTTAAGGAGAAAGCAAAGCGCATTATCCCTCCTTGTGGAGTTACGTAGATGAGACCCACCCCTGATTTGATTATAGGGGTGTTTTGTTTGTGTTTCTTCACGGAAGATGCTCCATCTAAATAAAGCTCCAATGGGGTATCACCACCGTTGATCGCGTCAAACGCATGTTCGTCTGGAAGATCGCAATTTAGAGGAGAATCGGCAGCTATCGGATGCTCAACGAGGAAATCGGCGATGGCCTGGCCTTTTACTGCCTTGAGAGGCTGATAGGTTATCGAGAAATCCGTCAAGAGCAGGGCTCATTTAGCGAGTCGTCCCGTTAATATGGCCTTGGACATTAAATATTTAAGAGGGTCCACCTTCGAAATGAGACGGACTTCATGCGCCAACGCATAGTGCCTGAGCTTTGTTATCGCGAAGATTAACGCCAGGCAGTGTTTTTCGATGGGGGAGCAGTTGCTTTCTGCCCCCAGTAGAACTCGTCTTAAGTAGTAGAGTGCTCTTTCTTTCCCTTGATCGTTCTCTTGTGCCCATAGTGCGCCTAAGGAACCTTCGAGGGCTGTTGTATAAAGAATGAGGGGCTTTCCCTTGACTGGAGCAGCCAACACTGGCGGGTTCTGCAGGTATTTCTTGATCTCGTCTAGCGCGCTTTGGCATTTTTGGTCCCAGACGAACGGGGTTCCCTTCTTCATCAGGTGGCTGTAAAGAGGGCACTTGCCTGAAAGGTTGGCTATAAATCGCCGTATATACGCGAGCTTCCCTTGGAGAGACCGCAGCTGTTTGAGAGTCCTTGGTGGAGGCATTTCCATGATCGCCTTGATCTTCGACGGATCTATCTCAATACCTCGATGTCGGACGATGAATCCCAGGAATTTGCCCGAGGAAACTCCGAATGCACACTTGAGAGGGTTCATCTTCAAGTTGTATTGCCGAAGACGTTGAAATACAGTCTTCAGATGCTCGAGGTGTTCCTCATATGACTTGCTTTTCACGACAAGGTCGTCGATATAACATTCGACGATTTCGTGTATGAGATCATCAAAGATCTTCGTCATGGCCCTTTGATAGGTGGCACCGGCGTTCTTTAGACCGAAGGGCATCACCTTGTAGCAGAATATTCCCAAAGGGGTCCGAAAAGCAGTATGCTTCTGGTCCTCGGGATGCATCTTTATCTGATTGTACCATGATGAGCCGTCCATGAAAGAGAAAACCTCATGAGTGGACGTGTTATCTATCATCAGCTCGGTTACCGGTACTGGGAAATCGTCCTTCGGGCAGGCTTTATTGAGATCCCTGAAGTCCACGCATATGCGCACCGTCCCATTTTTCTTCATTACCGGGATGATGTTGGCGATCCAGTCAGGATATTGAACTTCTTGGATAAATCCAGAATCGATCAGCTTCTTGACTTCGGCGTTGATGATCATCTCAAGCTCCAGCCGCATTCTTCTCGGCGCCTGTTTGACTGGCTTAACGTCCGAAGCTATCGCTAGCTTATGCACAGCAATTTCCGGATTTAGTCCCGGCATCTCGGAATAATTCCATGCGAAGCAATCTCTATGCTGCATAAGCACGTCTTTTAACTCGGCCACCCTTTCTTCAGATAGCAACTCGCTGACAAACGCCGGTCGCGGGTCGTTCGTCGTTCCCAGCTCAAATTTCCGGAGGTTATCTGCAGTAGTATGTATGCCGTCTTCCAGTTCTTTCGGCGCTGGCGGAAATTCCGAGATGACCTCGTCGTCATTGTTTTCGAAGCACCAGGGAAGGTCATCCAAATTCTCGGGCTCTTCTTTTGATATCGTTGTTACGCGACAGGTACAAGCTCGCTTCCAAAACCGACGTGGTTCTGGTTCTGTTCTTGTGGCTTCGGGTCCGTGCTTTCGCGGCGGCATTACCCTCCAGCTGTCGGATAGAGCAAATCTGCCTCGCTGGTATTGGTCTTCGACCCAGTTCTTGAAGGTGAAGCAGTCTTCGATAGGATGTCCTACGGCTCGGTGATAAGAGCAATAGTCCGGATGAGAGACCTCATTAGCTTGCTCAGGGTGTTTAGACGCCGGAAGTGTAATCATTCGATGTTTCAAAGCGAGGTCAAGTATCTTCCGTGTTTTATCCTGAGGAAAAGAGTATGCCTGACTCATCTTCTTCATGAGGGACAAATCCGGACCGCTCGATTTCCGATCGCGTGACTTCTTGGTCTCGCTTTGTCTCTATCGAACGCCTTTTCTGCTCTTCGACTTGTTTCTACCTCTGCGTCGGGCCTTTTGCACCACAGGTTGACAGGGAGGAGTATTTTCGTCTTTTGCAGTCTGTTGAAGAAGATGTTGCGTCCTGGCTTTCTCATAGATGGCCATTTCGCGGTTATGGTTGTCCCGAGCTTTTTGACCTGCTTTCCTGATAAGCTCGTTCACTCGTTCTTCAAATGACGGGCTTGGCGCTTTGATTGCGGGATCTAGTTTTGATGAGGGGTTGGCATTTCCTGACAGGGTGTCCTCTTCTTCATCGAAATTATATATGGCGTAACTACCGTGGACCCGTTCCTGTTTCCCGGCTCTCATGTATCCAAGCCCAAGTGTTTCCATTCTCCCATTGGGCAATTAGCGCTGAGTCCCAGGGACATCCCAAATCCTATTATAGAATCGAGCTTGTCGAATAGTCTGTTTTAAGGGTATCCCTTGGCGCTTCAATAGCCTTTTTAGTCCATTTGTGTAGTATCTGGGCAAACGGATAGGTTGAAGCTTGTCAAGTGCAGAATCCGCGCCATGCCAGATCTCTTTCTCCGCTCTTGTTTCCGAGGATCGATAGAACAGGATTGCCTTTTCTCCTTTTCGACTGGGAGGGACGTAAAATGTCCGCAACTCTTGCACGCTATGAGCTTCAAGTGCATCCAGGTCTTTGTAGCGTTCCCGCGGCACCATGGTGATTTGTAAATTTTGATCATCGCTAGGGGACGCTTGTATTAACGACCGACTGGAGAACACGGCATTAACCTCATCTTCCGAGTCACTTCGGAAGATCAATATGGGGGTGGACGGTCCCGGGTTGTTGCGTCGAGACGGCCCAGCGTAAACTATTTCTTCTTCTTCTTCGGTATCTCTCCCAAAAACAGGGATGGTGGCGGCGGCTTTGTTTTCCGGTTTGCGACACCTTTCTGTATCCTCGAAGTCTGGCAAAAAATACTTTGCATCTTCGTATTTGCGGACTTCGTTCACGGAGAATGGGTTTAGTTCACCGGTTACGGTATACTCGAGACCATCCTTGAAATACTTCATACACTGATGTTGCGTAGAAGGGATGATGTTGTACTCGTGTAACCAAGGTCGGTCGAGCAGAGCATTGTAACATGTCTTGGCATCTATGACGTGAAACTTAATGTCCGTGACGAGTAGCCCGAAGCGTAGCGTCAATATCATAGACCCAAGCGTTCTCGATGATTGGGAGTCGAATCCGGAGATGGTGATCTTGTCCGTAGCAAGGTGCTGGACGCTCATACAAATCTCCTTTAACACCCGCACGTTGAGGAGATTAACGGAAGACCCATTGTCGATCAAGATCTTGCCTATCTTTATGTCGTGGCAATATCCAGAGACGTATAGGGGATGGTTGTGGTCGCACGTCCCTAGGAGCAGGTCTTCGTCACCGAAAGTGATATCGGCCGTACGCACTTCTTCCAGTTCATTCTTCATCCTTTCTTCGGTGAGGAAGGCTTGGAATTGTTCGGGATCTTGTAGCGCCTTAATTAATGAATCTCTCGCTTCTTTTGATAACAGGAGGGCGTCGGGAATGCTGAGCTGCGAGGGTAGCTTTCTCAGGTGCGCTAGGATGTTTTAGTCCACCCTACTCTTCTTAGGCGGGTCCTTGGCAGTCAGATCTTTCATAACTTGGTCATCTAAGGTGATATCCTGAGCGACCTTTTCTTTTCCCTTATCTTTTCTAGTTGCGGGTCCGAGGTTCTTTTCCGGGAGCGTGCGATTGCGCAGCTGAATGTTTTCGCAGTCCTCCGGTTCTTCCTTTTTCCCCAAAACGGATTCTTTAAAGAGAGGGCCCAGAGCCATTTCTTCATCAGAATCGCTCCCGAATGTGAGCACTTGCGGTCCCCCGGCGTTGACCGTGTAACAGTTACCGGCAGTTCTTTTACGTCCTTCGGCCGTACTTTTCTGCTCCCGACGAGCTCTGCGTTTCATTCGTTTAAAATGTTGCCGGTGAGCAACATATCCCCGCCACCATGTCTTAAAAGCGTCACACTCCTCAGTAGGGTGTGAAATCCTCCGATGATATGAGCAATAATTAGGGTGCCTCTCCGCCCCATTGAGCGTGTTTTCTTCCGAGGGTGGTAGCTTCATTCCCATCGACATGGCTTTGGCAAAACTTTTCCTCGTCTTGAATATGTTTTTACCCGCATAAGATGACTTTTGATCTGGCGGGAATGCTTCGACTCTTTCGTTTAGTCGCTTGCGTTTGGTTCCTTCTGACGCGGCCATCTCACGCTCTTGGTCGGCTTTACTTTTCAAATGAATCTCGTCTAGAAAGGCGTCAATCATTTCTTCTGTTGGCCGCACAAGCTCCGGCTCTGGCTCTGCCCCTAGTTTCTTAGTGCCAGGAGTTTTGTCATTGTCCGTAAACGAGTGGGAGATCACATGACAACTCGCCACATAACCCTCGGATTCATCCGACGAACTCTCCCCCTCATCTTCCTTTTGAAAGGCGTGGTTGAGAAATTCTTGGAGTGTAATGGGAGTCCGCGCCTTTTGATTGTACTCTTCCAGCGCGTCAATTTGCTTCTGCAAGTCCGTGCACTTGTCTCCAGGCTTCACTGGCTTTTTGGATTTTTTTCTTTTTCTTCAAAGATTTTGACGGTTGGGTGTGAGTACTTGGGCCATCACTGCCGATCTTTGTAGTTGGACGTGGCTTCAGCATCCCTTCGATGATTTGAGGTTCAAGCGGGTTCTTCCATTCGACCGTCGGGCATGTATGAAGGTCACTCAGCATCCTTTTGGTTTTTGCTGAAAGCACGATTTCCCATGGAGCTTCTTTAATGAAAGAACAAGTTGCCCCCGGTGTGTCCGTCTTCTTAGCAGTGTGAGGTTGTGGCGGGTTCACCTTCCACTTTTCGGACAGCGCAAACTTTCCCTGGAGGTATTGATCTTCAATCCATCCTTTGAAGACGAAGCAATCCTCAATCGGATGGCTTACCGTTTGATGGTAAGGGCAATAATTGGGGTTATTCACCTCAGTGGGTTGTGGTGGTCGCCTTGGATTTGGTAAGTTGATAAGCCTGTTGCGTACCGCCAGCTCGAACAGCCTCTTCGTTTTATCCTGCGGGAATGAGTAAGGGTGTTTCATTTTCTCATTATAATAACGCCGTCTCTCCTCCAATTGATCCACCAGTCTTGGAGCACTGGGTTGCTGATGAGCGTTCGCAACGAAGGTCGCCTTCCCTTTACCCTTGTCGTTCCGAGGTTCCGGTTTCGGGGGAGACGGTCTGTAACCCATTTGGTCCATCTGGGCAAGCTTGTCGATCAAAGCCTGGAATGTGGTTGGTTTGAAGAACATCATGAACTGTGAAATAGTTGCATGAGGGTCTAGAGTGCCCACGAACATGCCCACCGCTGGTGCTTCTTCGATGCATTGTTCGCATTTCGACCACAGATTCCGCCATCGGATTGCGTACTGGACCCACGTTTCGCCTGGTTTCACCCTGGCATTAATCAATGTCATTATCGGAGTGCGTTCGCTGGCGCTTGCGAATCGCTGAGTGAATAGCAATTCCATTTCAGCGAACGTCTTGACGGAATCGTTCGGGAGTTCCGAGTACCATTCGAACGCTGTTTCTGATAAGCTGCCCACGAACTGGCGATGCAACAGTTTATCATCACCGCCGGTGTTACCACAAAGGGCCCTGAACTGGGCAACATGTTGGTGGGGATTGCCAGTCCCCTTATACACATGGAATTTCGGTATTGTGTAACCCGGCGGGTATTTGATCTTGTCGTACCAGCTTGGATACGGTCGCCCCGTTTTTACGACCTGACCAGCTGTCTCAGTTGCCTGATGAACCCGGATCTGCTGGGCTATATATTTGTCCAAGTCAGCCTTGGAGATTGTCTCCTCCTTAGCCGTTGAAAGAGCCGGTGGTGGATTCGATGTTTCTCCTCTATCATCTTCGAGGGCGGTCGGGGGATCTTTAGCGGGAGGATCTTGTTGAATCATCATCCCAACCATGTCTTGAAATAAGCGGGCTATTTTCTTTATATTGGCCGCTTGTTCCGCAGCCTCTTTATCTTTCTTTTCCAATATCCTCCGAAAGAACTCAGCGTCGGTTTCCTGTTCTTGTCGCTGATCCGAGGACGCTTCGGGGCTTTCTTTTGGCCCGGTAAGCGCGGCCATTGCGATCATCATTTCCTGGAGCTTCTGCTGTTGCTCCTGAGCTTTGGTCACCGACCGTGTAAGCGGTCTTTGACCTGTAGGCCCACGACTGTCTTCCTTCCCCGACGCCATGTATACAGTATGGACCATCATGACCCCAGACTTAGGGTGTCTGGGCTCAGCGCCTTTAGCTCCCGTTGCAGGCCCGGGGATCTTCTCCGGCCTCCTCTTTTTATGAGTAGTGGAAGTTGAAGGGGCCGTTGAGGTGGGCACCCAGACAGCTTTTCGTGGCTTGGCATGATGGCTGACTTCCTGCTGGATCTTCAGCTTCTTGTGCCAGCTGGAGAAATTTGGATCGATCACCGATTCTCGGGCCTGCCGCCAGACTTTATAGATTTTGGAGGACAGCCGTTGAGGAGATTGGGGCTGTTCTGGCTTTACTTACGCCGCCTTTTCCGGCGGAGGGGGAGACCTCTTTAGCGCCGCGGTAGGATAATTCCTACGCACCTTATTTAGCATCTCGAAGCTGTTCTCAATTGGAACAGCAACATTAACTTCTTTCGTCGGGGCTGGAGGAGTTAGCCCAGAAGGGGAGTTACCTCCGGCCTTCCTCACTTGGCGCCAGTAACGACGTAGAGCGTGTCGTGCTGATGGAATCGGCTCGGTGATGGTGATAGCCTCGTTTTGCCCCCTGTGTAGGTGGGGGTTCGCCGTTGGTGTCAGCCTGTTAAAGACTGATGCCCTTTGGGTAGTAGGCGCGGGAGCTGGAAAGTCAATCTTGTAAAGACCGACTTTTTGGCAGGAGAAGCCGCCTTGACGACTTCAGGAGCAGGATTGGTTATTTTCTTAGGAGCAGCCTTCTCTGGAATTGCAGGCCCCATTGCGGGCCCACAGGAGCTCTGGCCCAGTCTGGAGAAGACCGAGGCACTGGTGTTGGGCGACCCGTTGAGAGGGGCCGCGGTAGGTGTAAGCCGATCGAAGACCGACTTCTTGGGAGCTTCCGGTGTCAGCACAGGAGTAGTGAAGCTCATTGGCGGGGGCATGGTCCCGAAAAACAACCCTGTGGTGGCTCGAGTGACCTGTTCCACGGGCATTGTGAACAACGAAGCAGCTTGGGGCCCGTAGGCTATACCTCCTGGCGAGGCGGAGCACCGGTTGCAGTTGCAGTTGGAGCATTTCGCACAAGTAGAAGCCTATTGATTCTTTGCTTTCTACAATAAGCAAAACGCCAAATCTTTGTACGTTGAAACCTAAGGGCAACCATTAGCGAGCCGTGTTTGGTTCGCGAACACGACACATGAAGTGTGGAGTGGAAAGAAGAAAAGGTCCCACTGGGCGTGCCAGAATCTGTTCCCCTCTGAATGGCGGCGCGACGCGGGGACGTCTTGCCTGAGATTCGGGGCAGATGCTAATTGGTGCTATCCGTCTATCTCTCCGAAGATGCCAAGTTGATTTATGGCACCGTGTATCGAAGGTTTAAATGGATGCGTCCGATATAGCAGACTTCGTCAGATTCCCCCTCGCTTGAGGGGTTTTTGATTGTGGGGACGCTCTTCCCTGCAGGCGCAAGCCCCTGCAGTTAATTACGCTACCGCATTGCGGTAACAACTTTCTCCTTCTCCATGTGGTCACTTCGTGTCGTGTGTGTTTGTTTTGTGTTTGGTTGCCCGTGGATTGTATACGGAGACTGAGTTATGTCGTCGCCCGTAGGGCGTGGACTAGTCCAAATCCGTATTAACTTAGATTTGGGTTTGGGGGTTTGGGTTTAAGGATACGTTAGTCTCGTTTGAGACTAAGATTGACTTAAACGGTTGTTAAGGATACATTAGTCTAGTTTTTAGACTAAGATCAACTTAACGTGATCGTTTAGATCCGACAAGAGAGCAATAAAGGGGGGCCCTATTTTCTAGTTTAGTGACATTGCGGTCAGTGGGTAGTTTAAGAACATTGCGGTCTGATGTTAGTTTTATGACGTTGCGGTCAAGGTTAAGGACGTCATAGTCCGTGGATTTAAGGACTCCACAGTCCGATGTTAGTTTTAAGACATCATGGTCAAGGTTAAGGACGTCATAGTCCGTTGTTAGTTTTAAGACTTCACGGTCAAGGTTAAGGACGTCATAGTCCGAGGGTTTAAAGACTCCACAGTCCGTCGTTAGTTTTAAGACATCCCGGTCAAGGTTAAGGACCTCATAGTCCATGAGTTTAAGGACCCCACAGTCCGTATAAATGTGTGGTCATCAGGACCCGTCACCTCTTTGAAGACGTTGAGGAATTACAACGCCAAGTATCAAAGAAGTGAAGAGATGTACCCTTAAACCGAGGTAGATTAAATAATCTTTGGCCCAATTTGGAACCAAGACCAATTAATTATATTATGAGCCCATTGGCTCAGTTAAGTCTGAATTGAGGACTTATGGCCAGCTTGGGCTAAGTCCAATCATGTTTAGGATATGGGCCCTCTGTTGGTCCATTGAAGGAGAGGCTTTGCCTCTAGAAACTTAGCCAATTGGGCTGAAGCTAGTGTTGAACACTAGAGACCAACAGTGTTGAACACTGGGAATAAGATTAACAAGTTAGTGTTAAACACTAAAAGATAATCAGTATTGAACACTGGGAACAGAGTTTTCAAATTAGTGTTAAACACTAAGGCAAATCAGTGTTAAACACTAGGAACAAAGATTTCAAATTAGTGTCAAACACTAAGGAAATCAGTGTTAAACACTGGGAGCAGAATTTTCCAAATTAGTGTTTGAACACTAAGAAAATCAGTGTTAAACACTGGAAATGGTGTTTTCAAACTAGTATTAAACACTATGGAAATTAGTGTTAAACACTGGGAGCAGATCATCAGTTTGATGCTAAATATTGTAAGAGAGGAGATCACATAGGGCACGTGATGGCATCCAAAAGGTGGGGCCAGATCCCCTTCATTTTGTTCTACAGATAAGTGTTTAACACTTTTAATTCTGAAGGCCATCACATGTGGGCACATGATAGGGGCTCACGCTTTGATCTGTTAGAATGTTCATTAGGGGTCACGTAGTGACACGTGAGGGCGCCCCAGAGCTTCTTTTCTTTTGCTTTTTCTTTGTGCGCTTTGGGGGTCACGTGGAGCACGTGAGGCGTTGCCTCAAAGTTCTTCTCTATGGATCTTTACAGGGGTTACGTGGTAGCACGTGACCCTGTTTCTTTGCCTGTTTGAAGATGTGTTTATCTTTTTAAGAATTAAATTCTTCATAGGGTTAAACCCTAGAAATAAACTTTAGAGGAATTAAATTCCTGTTTTCTTCTGAAGAACTATATTCTTAGATAGGGTTAAACCCTAATTTCTTTTCTGTAGGAATTAAATTCCTCATGTATGTAAAGAATTGAATTCTGGCATAGGGTGAAACCCTAATTTCTTCTTTTTTTAAGGGAATTAAATTCCTGTGATTTTAAGAGAATTAAGTTCTTAATTAGGGTTAAACCCTGGTTCTATCCATTTTGATGGAATTAAATTCCTATAATCATAGGGTTAAACCCTAATTTTATCCCAAAGGAATTAAATTCCTATAATTCTATAAGAATTAAATTCTCAAAAACTCAGTTCCTCCTCTGTGTTTTAGATCTGCATGGCAGGATCTCAACCCAATGAAAATTAAATTCTCAATTCATGGGGAGATGTGCACTTTGCAGATCCTCCACCAGAGAAAGAACTAAGTTCTTTTCTTTATCCAAGAGTTAAACTCTTTTGAGAATTAAATTCTCTTTTCCAGCCTCTCCTCTCTTACCTAGGGTTTTCTTTTGCAGAGGATCAATTTCTTCCAAAAGCTCTCTCTATATATATATATATATGTCTCTGTATCTATATGTCTCTGTCCCTCTGTATACGTCTCTCTGTGTATTTTTCCTCCCTTTTCTAGCTCCTATTTATACGAGAAGGAAGAGAATCAATCAGTTTTAGTGAATCTTCAATTGAAAGATTTGATTTGTTTATTGAGAGATTTGATTTATATTTATCATTCATCTGGACCTTTGGATTATTAGGTGAATTTTATTCACCATTGGATTTTAAATCCAAAGATATCTCTTTGTTATTTCGGTTAGATTTAAGGGGAAATCTTTCCAAGTCTGATATTTTTCCATAAATTGGTGATATTTAATCACCCTTAGATCTTTAATCCAACGGTTCCAAATAATCTTTTCCACTTCGGAAAGACTTGAGAGATCTTTTCTCAGAATTTAATTCTATCATAGAAATAAGGCTCTTGAGGCCGGTCACGTGTGGCCACGTGACCGTTGGTCACATGCGCGCACGTGACCCCCCTGGTCACGTGTGCGCACGTGACCCCTCTGGAATGGGCTTCCCTTCCTTCTGCGCTTTGTTCTTTGCCGCCGCTTAGCCATCACGTGTCAACACGTGACCGCTGGTCACGTGCTAGCACGTGATGCTTCTTCCGGAGCTTCTTTTTGACTTTTAATCAGGGAATGGAAGTGCTTTGTGTCGCTGCTTCTAGATGTCACGTGCCAACACGTGACCGATGGTCACGTGCTAGCACGTGATGCTTCCTCCGTAGGTTTTCCTGATTTTAAATCAGGAAACAAGGAACACATGTCCGAATATTGAGAGATCGTCGGTGAATGTAATGAAGTACGATAAACTATTTCTGGCATGTGTAGACATAGGACCGCATACATCACTATGTATCAGTCCCACGAGTTCAGTAGCTCTTTCTTCGTGTCCCGTAAACGGAGTTTTGGTCATCTTACCTTTGAGACATGACTGACAAGTTACATAAGATGTAAATTCGAACAGATTCAAATATCCATTTTTTTTCAACTTAGCTAGTCCGGTCGCATTGATATGACCTAGTCTACAATACCACAAGAAAGCTTCATTCATTTCTGAACTTTTCTTCTTGTGAGTGTTTTGTATATTTAGAACTGCATATTGATTTAGAACGTATAAACCATTACATAACGCACCAAACCCAATCAACACTTGATTTAGGAAAATGTTCATAAAATTTTTCTCTAATGCAAAGTTATATCCTTTTTTATCTAATAAAGATATAGATATTATATTGCACATCATCGACGGTACGAAATAACAGTCTTTCAAAATCAATGTATTACAATTTGGCAATACTAGATGATATTCGCCGACAGCTTCGGCAGCAACAATTGCTCCATTCCCTACTCTAAGAGACATATCACCCTGATTGATTGTGAAAAAGTGTTTGTAGAATAACCGCAATCAATAACGGTGTTGCGTGTAGCTAGCCGAGATGAGTACGGATCGTCCTCACGGATTCGTGGAACTTTTAATCTTTCTTTAGACTTGTTGATTAGAAAAGAGGAAGGAGAATAGAGAATAGTGAAGAATAGATTCTAGATCTATGGTAAATACGGATGTAGAATATATATTTTTCAGATCTAGTTTAAATAAGGATATATAATATA
This sequence comes from Agapanthus africanus, assembly GCA_030015575.1. Lineage (NCBI taxonomy): Eukaryota > Viridiplantae > Streptophyta > Magnoliopsida > Asparagales > Amaryllidaceae > Agapanthus > Agapanthus africanus. The sequence goes on from CM057341.1 coordinate 200,282,447, forward strand.
TAAGAAGAAGGCTTGTAGGGTTCGTTAGTATTTAGTAGTCATGGATGACTAATAAAAATTACTCTTTTTATCTATTGATAGATTTAAAACTAGATTGATAATGATGAATGAGGATTAAGGTTCTTGGATGAAACTAGGGTTTCCATACTATTGACCATTGTCCTTTCATTGATCTCTATTCATGTCTAGCCCTTAACAAAACAATTGTTAATTTGATCTCAAATCGCGGTCGACACTAGTAATAAATTAGTAGCGCGCCCGATTACGATATTAACGATTCTTTTGCTAAAGTTTATAAACTTCATAAGGCTTAAAAGAAGTTAAATTTTTTTTTACATCCATTGTTCTACCCTAATCCTATGAACCCTATCAAGCGGAGAATTACTCGCGCATGATGGAGATAGAAGAATAACGGATAGAGAATGAGATCATAATGCAGAAATTAAATACTAAATAATTAATCTAATGATCTACCTTTATTAATCAACTTCATAAGTACAATTCTTTGAGTTTAGATTACAAGAGGAAGAAGAAGTTGCTCTCGATCTATGCCTCGTAGGAAGTAGATGTTCCGTCGAATCTTACGTCGCCTTATCACGTCGAATCGTGGACCTGTCGTGGATCACTTGTTCTTTGACGGTGATTTGCTTCGTGTAAAAGGTGATGATTTCTAGTTTTAGCCCTCGGTCCTTTATATAGTCCCAAAACTAGAAACTATAGATCCCAATAATTAGGGTTTACTATTGCAAATCATACCTAAAAATACCAAACCCTAATTCCCTAAATCCACCGCAGATCCGCCGCATTTTAGGGTTTTTGGCCGCGCAACCGCGGTTGTTTGGTGAGATCATGTCTTCAAAATTCTTGGGCCTCTTCATAGTGACACATGGAGATTTATTTGATGTCTGAAATCTTCATATCTTTTCTGAGTCTCTGCCAGTATTGATTCTTGGATTTTATTTAACTTTATCGGCAGATTTTAGATTCCTGACATCTCGATATCTCGATCTTCTGACCTGAGCTAAACCTTGCACAATATCTCAATGAATAATAGTAATATTTGGTATTTTTGAGATATTATCCTAACCATTTTATATGATATTATATTTTAAGAATATTGATTAAGGATATTTGACATGCTATGCATAATAAAAAATATTATATAAATATTATATGCATACATTTTCCTTCATAATGTTAATTATAATATATAAACATATGGTAAATAGTATTTTTGTAGATAAACCCAAATATGTTTTATATTTATAATAAACACCTTTAAATATTTAAGAGAAGTAAGGAAAATGTTATATCCAATGCGCGATATTTTCGACTGAACAAATACCCCCAAGATTAACTTTGATCGTCCTGAGCAAACTTTTTATTCAAGAGAGGGAGAAAAAAGAAAAAAGAAAAACCTAAATAGCACACTTTCATAGGCAACTCGATTTCGCTGAGCACGTGCAATAAGTCGTTAAACGTTTAGGTATCCATAGAAGGTCGAGTGTTGTCTCCTGAGGGTTTTCAGCGGATTACACCCACAAAATCCTATAATAAAAGAAAGAAGATGAAATTTACGTACAATGATAAGAACTATAAAAGAAAGAAATTGAAAATAAGAGTTTCCAACTACACTAGATTTTCAGTTGCCATGAGCCCTATCTTAATGGTCGTGAAAAGATGTTAGAAATCACATCATCCCTCAATAAAACATCGTCTTTAGTTTTCCACCCTACCTTTCTTCCAAACATCGATCATATACCCCTACGTGTGTTTAAAAGACATCCCTACACTTAGAGAATTCAATTCAAGCTATCATACTCTTGTCTATCTTCCTTAATATTTTTTAGTTGGTGAATATTTTAGATGGAATTTCTCACACATCTTTCATGCGACCGTTAATACTTCTTGAGGTACTAACCGACCGATTATAAAATGTGCTCACGCATTAAGGCGTAATTTCCTCGTCTTGCAATGCCTAAGGCTTAGCAGTGGCTCCCAAACCAATTGGTCTAAGGTATTAGGTAATAAAGCACCCTCGCTATATTTTTTTTATGCTGCCTTAAGCAATTACAAAACCAGTGTTCACTTTTTTCTTCACCATTTATATATTTTTTATTTTATTTTTCATACTAAGGCTTTTAGACAAGAGCATTTCAAGGTATCCTCTACTATCCCAAGTTTCAAGATGCGTGACAGTGTATATAGTAGGGTATCAACGTTCAAATGTTTGGTCTCAAGAATAGGGACAATTTTTGAGACTTATTTTTATCCTCAGATTAGTGATTTCCTTCATCTTACTAACCCTTGGGACAATGGCTCATAACTATTTATTACTAGCTTCGTTTAAGAAAACATCTAATTTTCTTGCTTTTCTTAAACTATTCCTATCTTTCATATGTAATTTTTCACTTTCAAACTTTCATTATCAAAAAATTTTTGTGCTTATATTTATGATAATGCAAAATAATGCGTGAATAAGCAGAAACCTCCCCCAAACCTGTTTGCAGCAGTGTCCTCACTAATGTCATCTGTTAAACATAAAAAAAATCTGTAGACTTGGGAGGAAAAGTTATCAAAGGGGACAAGAAATAATGAAAGTGAAATTCTCCCCCAAACTTACTTTTGGCTCACAATTTTGTAAAAAATTTCTTTTCGTTCAAGAGCCAAAAGATTTTCTCTCCCCCCAAAACATGAGTAAAATAGTATTAAGCATTTAAAATTATGAGGGAGGGGGGTTAAAGTTATTGGTCAATATAAGCTTTACAAAGACCAAAAGTCAACACCAACCATTCAAATATTTTATCGATGTAACGCACTGGTTTGTAGAAGATCATGTCACCTATAGACGTGGAGAAGTAGGGAGGGGATAAGAAGTGGAATAGAACGGGTTTACGTATCGGTTTATAGAGACGAAACAGTGATGGTAGATTACTCGCATTCTCGTTATTGATAAGAAGAAGGGGTAGCAGTTCAAATTCTTTATGGTGGGGTTGATTCATCACAACTCCCATGTTTTCTAAGAATGCGAGTTCTTCAGCGAAGATTTCTTCAAAGCTTTCATCGATATCCCGAATAATAATCTCATCGGAAAGAACGGGATGATACTCGGACTCCGTAAAAGGTTCATGTTTAGCGTTAGATGTTGACTCGGACAGCTCAATAGAAGGGTCCGTATGTGTATAACAAATAATAGGGTCAAATAACAACGTACTAGCGGAGTCAAGATCATTATCGTGAAGCTTTTCAAATTCGCTACTGTCAGAATCCATCCTTTCGACAGAACATACTTGAGCATAGGGTTCGGAGGGTTCACTTCTCAACTTAAAAATGTTAAGCTCAATTGTCATCTTCCCGAAGGACAGGGTCATAGAACCGTTTCGACAATCGATTATTAGGTTGGAATTCGCAAGAAAATGTCGACCTAAAATCACCGGGATTTGGTTTCGTGGGTTTGCTACAGGCTGTGTATTTATAACGATAACGTCCACAGGGAATATAAACTCCCCGACTTTTATTAACATGTCCTCTAGCTCATCCCTAGGTTGGGTGATAGATTGATTGGCCATCTGAAGAGTGCAGTGCGCCGGTTTTAACTCTCCGATCCCTAATTTCTCATACACAGAATACGGATGAAAGTTAACACTAGCACCTAAATCGAGTAGAGCACGATTAATAGTTTTACCCCAATAGAAATAGATATGGTAGGACTTCCGGGGGCCGTTCGTTTCTTGGGTAACTATTGGGTAAAAAAAGTGCTTACATTACTAGCTAAGAAAACTTTTTTAGGCACGTGAATTTTTTTCTTCCTGGTGCACAAGTCCTTTAGGATTTTCGCATACGACGGAACTTGTTGAATAGCATCTAGGAGAGGAATATTTATGTTAACTTTCTTAAAAAGTTCCACAATCTTCTCCCTTTGTAGACTATGTTTGTTGCCTCTTAACCTATGTGGATAAGGAGTTTTATCAATAAGGGTTGGTCCAACATTGGAGAAGATTGTGGGGATGGAATGGATCCCAGAATTAGAGTTGGGATCGTTTTAGGTTGACTCGAGGAAGTGGCCGGAGGGTTCGATCCTTGGGGAAAACGGGGAATAGGCTCGGAAGAAGGTGGTCAAGATGAAATAGGGTTAGAAGTAGAAGCCGGGGTTTCAATTGATTCTTCCTCATCAACCTGTTCACCCACTTGGTTTTTCAGCACTCTTCCCGATCTCAACGTGGTTACGGCACTCACATTATAAATTTGTGAGTGGCTAGGATTCGGAAGGGGTTGAGATGGAAGTTTCCCTTTCTCTTTCGCACTCATCGCGGCATTCAACTGTGCAAGTTGTACTTCTATCGATTTTATGCTTTCATCGTGGGAAGTGGTGTTCCGCATTAACGTTTGGATAGAAGATGTTAAATCATCCATCGTTTGCATGGAAGGTTTAATAAACATATCCACGCTTCGTTCGAGTGCGGAGAGTTTTTCGGTACCAGTTGTTTGGAAAGAATCATTAATCGGTGCAGAATTGTTGGCTGGATTTTGAAAAGTTTGCGATTGAAAGGGGTGCTGACTCTGTGGTGGTTGCTGTTGCTGTGGAGGAATTCTTTGATAGTTGCTTGGGAACTGGTTTTGATTTTGAGTTTGATTTTGGTTCCAAGAAAAATTAGGACGATTCCTCCATCTCTAATTGTATGTGGAAGAATGAGGATCATTTCTAGGTCGTTGCTGAAAAGTAGCATTAATTTGTTCTTGACCTTGAATCGGTGGACTCAAAGGACATTCTTCCTTCAAATGTGATGGGTCCGAACAGCAACCATATAAAGTTTTAGGGAGCGTAAATTGGTTTAGGGAGGCTGAAGAGACTTTGTTTTCTATAGCGTCATGTTTCCTTTGTATCGCGGCTATTTCGGCTTTTACTGCGATGGAAATATCGAGCTGATGGATACCTCCCCTAGACGATGTAGGTCTAACGCTTTCCCACTGTAAAGTTTGTTCAGCGAGATCATCCAAAAATTGCCAAGCTTCACCATCATCTTTAGACAGGAAATGACATTGACACATGGTTTCAAGCATCCGTTTTGTTGCTGGATCAACACCCTCATATATAATGCGACAAAGGTCCCATCTATTGATTCCGTGATGAGGGCATTGTAGAAGAAGATTCTTAAACCGTTCAAAGTATTTCCAAAATGGTTCATTGGGAAGTTGGGTAAACTGGTTAATCTCGCTTCAAACGCGGGCGGTCTTATGATTGGGATAGAATTTCTTAAGGAATGCTACAAAGAATTCATCCCATTTGGAAATAGAATGTGCGGCAGTGTTATAAAGCCATTTTTCTGCAAGATCGCACAAGCTAAGAGGGAGAAGACATAATCTCTTAGCATCTACAGAATGTTGTGACGTGCCCATCATTGCGCATACGTTTTTGAATTTGTTTATAAAAACGTATGAGTTTTCGGATTCAAGCCCGTGAAATTTGGGCAACAGTTTGATGAAGTGGGGTTTAAGTTCAAAATTATCCCCATTGGCTGGTGGAATAGATAGACAAGTAGGAAGGGGTCCACGCACGGGGTAGCATCTCTCTTGGAGAGAGATGCGCCGTGGATTCTGCTCACCTACGGGTGGTGGTAGGGTGGTGTTATAATCTGATGGAGAACCATCCATCTCGGTCGATGTGGTGGGTGGAGGAGAAAAAGAAAATGAAGAAGTACCGACTTCGGAGTCAATAGCAGGAACGCAGACAAGACGGGCACTAGAATCCCGTGTCCAGCTGAGCATGCACTAAGCAGGTTTAGCGCACGTGGCAGCGTGTGTGAACTATTTAAAATGGTTTGTTTTGAAAAATGTCGGACGTGAGACAAATCACACAAACAACCATAGAACTAAGGTCACCTAGGTCAAGTCACTAGACCCCTCCTAGACTTTCAAAGGACAAGTCGCGGGATCAATCCTCTACCACCTCTTTATATCTCTTGTGGCCAGGTAAGTGCCAGGTAAGTGGGAGGTATCCGCTATACGAATCACCGAAAATAGCGTGCCTAATTAAGTAACCACTTTCCTTATTTTTTAACATAGGCCGGACAACCCTATATCTTAACTCGTTTAAGATATGGTCTTTCTCCACTCCATATCTCATATGGTGTTTTAGGCACAGATTTTGATGGAACTTGATTCAATAGGTATGTAGCTTTCTCAAGTGTATAACTCTAAAATAAAATAGGTAACTCAGCAGTACTCATCATATAGCGCACTATATCAAATAGGGTGTGATTCCTCCGCTCCGATACACCGTTGTGTTGAGGTGTATATAGAGGAGTAAGCTGAGAGAGAATCCCATTCTCTTTTAAATAATCTCGGAATTCCATGCTTAAGTATTCACCTCCTCGATCAGATCGAAGGATTTTAATACTTTTACCAATCTGGTTCTCTACTTCACTCTTATATTCCTTGAATTTCTCAAAATCTTCAGATTTGTGTTTCAACATGAACATATGTCCGAATCTTGAGAGATCGTCGGTGAAGGTAATGAAGTACGATAAACCATTTCTGGCATGTGTAGACATAGAACCGCATACATCACTATGTATCAGTCCCAAGAGTTCAGTAGCTCTTTCTTCGTGTCCCGTAAACGGAGTTTTGGTCATCTTACCTTTGAGAAATGACTGACAAGTTACATAATATGTAAATTCGAACAGATTCAAATATCCATCTTTATGCAACTTAGCTAGTCTGGTCGCATTGATATGACCTAGTCTACAATACCACAAGAAGACTTCGTTCATTTCTGAACTTTCCTCTTGTGAGTGTTTTGTATATTTAGAACTGTATATTGATTTAGAACGTATAAACCATTACATAACGCACCAAACCCAATCAACACTTGATTTAGGAAAATGTTCATAACATTTTTCTCTAATGCAAAGTTATATCCTTTTTTATCTAATAAAGATATAGATATTATATTGCACATCATCGACGGTACGAAATAACAGTCTTTCAAAATCAATGTATTACAATTTGGCAATACTAGATGATATTCGCCGACAGCTTCGGCAGCAACAATTGCTCCATTCCCTACTCTAAGAGACATATCACCCTGATTGATTGTGAAAAAGTGTTTGTAGAATAACCGCAATCAATAACGGTGTTGCGTGTAGCTAGCCGAGATGAGTACGGATCGTCCTCACGGATTCGTGGAACTTTTAATCTTTCTTTAGACATGTTGATTAGAAAAGAGGAAGGAGAATAGAGAATAGTGAAGAATAGATTCTAGATCTATGGTAAATACGGATGTAGAATATATATTTTTCAGATCTAGTTTAAATAAGGATATAGAATATATAAGAAGAAGGTTTGTAGGGTTCGTTAGGATTTAGTAGTCATGGATGACTAATAAAGATTACTCATTTTATCTATTGAAAGATTTAAAACTAGATTGATAGTGATGAATGAGGATTAGGGTTCTTGGAAGAAACTAGGGTTTCCACACTATTGACACTTGTCCTTCATTGATCTTTATTCATGTATAGCCCTTAACAAAACAATTGTTAATCTGATCTCAAATCACGGTCGAGACTAGCAATAAATTGGTAGCGCGTCCGATTAGGATGTTAACGATTCTTTTGCTAAAGTTTATAAAATTCATAAGACTTAAAAGAAGTTAAAATATTTTCTCATCCATTGTTCTACCCTAATCCTATGAACCCTATCAAGTGGAGAATTACTCGTGCATGATGGGGATAGAAGAAGAACGGATAGAGAATGAGATCATAATGCAGAAATAAAATACTAAATACTTAATCTAATGATCTAACTTTATTAATAAACTTCACAAGTACAATTCTTCGAGTTTAGATTACAAGAGGAAGAAGAAGTTGCTCTCGATCTCTGCCTCGTAGGAAGTAGATGTTCCGTCGAATCTCACGTCGCCTTATTACGTCGAATCGCGGAGCTGTCTTGGATCACTTGTTCTTTGACGGTGATTTTCTTCGTGTAAAAGGTGATGATTTCTAGTTTTAGCCATCGGTCCTCTATATAGTCCCAAAACCAAAAACTATAGATTCCAAGAATTAGGGTTTACTGTTGCAAATCACACCTAAAAATACCAAACCCTGATTCCCTAAATCCACCGCGGATCCGCCGCATTTTGGGGCTTTTGGCCGCGCAACCGCAGTTGTTTTGTGAGATCATGGCTTCAAAATTCTGGGGCTTCTTCATAGTGACACATGGAGATTTATTTGATGTCTGGAATCTTCATATCTTTTCTGAGTCTCTGCCAGTATTGATTCTTGGATTTTATTTAACTTTATCGGCAGATTTTTGATTCCTGGCATCTCGATATCTCGATCTCCTGACCTAAGCTAAACCTTGCACAACATCTCAATGAATAATGTTAGTAATATTTGATATTTGAGATATTATCCTAAACATATTATATGATATTATATTTTAAGAATATTGATTAAGGATATTTGATATGCTATGCATAATAAAAAAATATTATATAAATATTATATGAATACATTTTCCTTCATAATTTTAATTATAATATATAAACATATGGTAAATAGTATTTTTATAGATAAACCGAAATATGTTCTATATTTATAATAAATACCTTTAAATATTTAAGAAAAGTAAGGAAAATGTTATATTAAATGCGCGATATTTTCGACTAAACACACCCTTTCCCAGTTCTCTAATTTTCTTTAACCCTTGTAACAGATTACAAATGTGAGATCATGTTCCGGTATCCAATACCCAGGACATAGAGCAGACTGAGAAACAGTTCTCAATAACTAATACACCCGAAGAAGATGCATAAAAATGCTCTTTCTTCATTAAGGTTGCATGGAAATCCTTGCATTCCCCTATCTCTTGCCGAGACTTATGACAGTTGTCATAAGATAGAGCGGAACCAACGTTCTCCAGCCCAGTATAATAAGCGGGTCTAGTCAATACATCCATGTTATTATCTTGATTAAGGCATGACATGGTCGCTACCTGGAGAGAGAAGAAAACACTTTAGCGTGTGCTCTTACAAGATTAGACTGGTTATTATCTTATCTAATCAGGATGGCTCTCACTATTTTTATCAAATCTTCCTTCAAACCCTGAAAGGTAAGATTAGCCGGGATTAATTACACCCTACAAGTTCGCTAATCGGTTAGCTAGGTAGGTGTTGGTACTCCAAGGGAGTCTCTCCGTGCTTTCGCATGGAACTAGTTAAATAACCTCGTTTCCGCAGGGCCATAAACCCGTTAACACCTTTCTTAAACACCTACTGGATTAAATAATTATAAAGTGGAAAACTCTTCCACGAGTAACGCTTACTCATAGTGGGTATCGGGATCCAACCATCACATAGAAGGTATGCAATCTCATAGCAAATTTCAACACTTGAAATTCCTGATATCTATTTTTTTGCCCCATGCGGTTTATGACCTTGAAATGGTCAACAAACCATAAACCGCAACTCAAGTTCAACCCATCATTTTGTGACTGATTTAGACCCACCCGCACGACCCTTGACAAGGTCAATAAAGCCGTACGACTACCTTAACCAATCGCACCAACATGCGGCAGAAAAGTACTAATCAGCTACCGAACACTACGCCTCGACAAGGTCGACAAACGCAGCACGAGTATTAAATAGTATCTATCTGAAATGACGGAGGGCTACGACCGGTTTTGAAGAAAATCTTTAACGAAATAAACTTGATATCGTTGTAGAACCTAGTGATTTAAAAAAAGGAGTGGTTTAAGCTCCGCTTTAAAAATCGAGTAGTTTTAAAAAAAAACCGAGTGGGTTGTAGCATCTGCTCGTTTTTGCTAAAGAGGTCATTCCCGGTGAAGGGATCTAGGCTCTTTCCTCATCAAATGAGGTGCTGGGTATTCATAATGGAATACCGCTATGCAAAGCAAGAACTAGAGCTACCTTTTTGAAAAATTTGATTCTACAACATCTTTTAGGTTTCTTTTATTTTTATTAATCTTACTAATGAAGTCCCATCAATTATATTTCCTAAACATCATAGAAGAAACGAAAATAAAACACACGTATATGCCATCCGCATTCGCCACAGGGACCCGGGTCTCACCGTAAGGTTACTTAACTAACGGCAGGGCGGGGTCAGGACTAGCGCAGATGCAAAACATATATAGTGTCTACTAATATATCATATATATAAGTAGCAATCGTCTCACGCAGTTATATGATCTCATCACATCACATTACAGAACAACAGAAGTAGATAAATGAAATATAGGATATATACTAGGAGGTCCGTGTTTTAGATTAAGCTAGTAACGAAAAACACGGATTCCACGGTCGTGATGAATAGCCAAGACCACATCCTTAGACCCCTATGACAGCGGCAAGCGACCCTGCCAATTCTAGAGTTAGACGACCGGTCTCGACTCCTCGAGATGGCCACCCACTGGACTCTAGAACTCAGTTACTTGTGCTCCCCGCCTTGGGTCTATCATATTGTGGTAAAGTAAATAATATATATCGAATGGAGACAACAACCTCAACCCGGAAGTGTCCCTGTTCGCCGCCGAAAGACGCGACCGGGACGTTGGGACGTCTGGCCTGAATTTTGAGGGGCAGATGCTATTTTGTTTTGTCCATCCACCTCTCCGAAGATGCCAAGTTGATTTATGGCACTGTGTATCAGAGGTTTGGACGGATGTGGCCGTTGTAGCAGACTTCGTCAGATTCCCCCTCGCTTGCGAGGGGTTTTTGATTGTGGGGACACTCTTCCCTGCAGGCGCAAGCCCCTGCAGTTAATTACGCTACCGCATCGCGGTAACCACTTTCTCCTTCTCCAGATGTTCATTTCGTGTCATTTGTGTTTGTTTTGTTTTTGGTTTCCCGTGGATTGTATACGGAGAATAATTTATGTTGTCGCCCATAGGGCGTGGATTAGTCCAAATCCGTATTTTCTTAGATTTGGGTTTCGTTGATTTAAGGATTGTTAACCTCGTTTGAGATTAAGATCAACTTAAATGTTTGTTAAGGATACGTTAGTCTAATTTTAGACAAACATCTACTTAATAAGGTTTTAAGATCATTTAGATCCAACGAAAGAGTATTTGGACTCTATCATCCTAGTTTAGGGACGTTACGGTCCATTGGGTTTAATGACATCATAGTCCGTGGAGTTTAACTACATCATAGTCCATAGAGTTTAAAGACATCATAGTCTATATAGTTTAGTTTAGGGACGTTGCGGTCCATTGGGTTTAAGGACATCGTAGTCCATGAGTTTAAGGACCTCATAGTCCATAGAATTTAGTTTAGGGACGTGGCGGTCCATTGGGTTTAAGGACATCATGGTCCATGGAGTTTAAGGACATCATAGTCCATAGAGTTTAAAGACATCATAGTCTATAGAGTTTAGTTTAGGGACGTTGCGGTCCATTGGGTTTAAGGACATCGTAGTCCATGAGTTTAAGGACCTCATAGTCCATAGAGTTTAGTTTAGGGATGTTGTGGTCCATTGGGTTTAAGGACATCGTAGTCCATGAGTTTAAGGACCTCATAGTTCATATAGTTTAAAGACACCATAGTCTATAGAGTTTCTGGTTATCGGGACCCGCCACCTCTCTGAAGACATTGAAGAATTACAACGACACATATCAGAGGTGTGAAGAGATGTACCCTTGAACCAATGTTGGTTGGGAGATCTGTAGTCAAGTTTGGGACTAAGACCAATCAAAGAGATTGTGAGCACGTGTGCTTGGTTAATCTGAATTAGGGACTTGTGGCCAACTTGGGCTCAGTCCACTCAGTTTTGAATAAAGTGTTGAACAATTGTTTGGGCTCAGTCCCTTTTTGTTCAACAATACTGAGCATTAAATTGGGTTCTGACACCCCTTTTCCTATTTGTTTTTTTATTGAGTGTTGAAGCGCTGGGCTCTTCTTAAGGAGCGCAGAGCGCTCTGTGTTAAGTAGTGTCCACGTGAGGGGCACGTTGAGCGCTTGGCGCTGAGCGCCAATATTTTTTTTATTTTGAGCAGCGCCCACGTGAGGGGCACGTGGAGCGCTTGGCGCTGAGCGCCAGAATTTGAGTGTTGAGCACTCTTATTAAATAGCGCCCACATGAGGAGCACGTGGAGCGCTCGGTGCTGAGCGCCAGATTTGAGTGCTAAGCACTTCTTATTAAATAGCCCCCACGTGAGGAGGCGCTGAGCACCAGATTTGAGTGCTCAGCACTTCTTATTAAATAGCGCCCACGTGAGGAGCACGTGGAGTGCTCGGCGCTGAGTGCCAGATTTGAGTGCTAAGCACTGAGTTTTTGTTGTTTTTTGTTCTGCCCAATTCAGTTCTCTGAGAATTTGGTTCTCCCTTGTGAAAGACTTCTTCTTATAGATCTGAGATCTGGAAAAAGAACTAGGTTCTTCTGATATGAGAGTTAAACTCTTAGATGTGGAGGAGATGCTATGATCTCTCTTCTTTTATGAGAGTTTGTCCCATAGATCTGTGATCTGGAAAAAGAACTAAGTTCTTCTGGTGTAAGAGTTAAACTCTCAAATATAGAGGAGATGCTATGATCTCCCTTATTGTTATTTATCTTGAAGAAGGTTCTTCTTCTTAGAGCTTGCTCTTCTCTTTTTCTTTTTTTAGAACTTGAAACTTATGGGGTGGTTCTTCTCTCTTTTTTTTAAGAACTTCAAGTTTATGGGAGGGTTCTTCTGTGCAAGACTTGAAGTCTTGGGTCCTTTATATAGGGGAGGATGATTTGTTGAATCAGTTAAGGAAATCACTCATTGAGAGATCTCTGATTGATTTGGGGGATTTTCCGACCATTGGATCTTTGATCCGAGAGCCTCTGTTTTACGGAAGACATCTTTCTTGTTTTTAGCAAGAATGGGAAAATATTTTCCCATACAGAACTTATTCTGTATCTTGGTGATTTTTAATCACCATTGGATCTTTGATCCAACGGTGCTCTGATTTACAGAGCACAATCTTTCTTGTTTAGAAAGATTTTGAGGAGTATTTCCTCAATCAGAATTTAATTCTGTACTTTGATAATTTATCATCTTCATTGGATCTTTGATCCGATGGTGGAGAACATTTAGTTCTAGCGCTGGCACTCTCGTGCTTTACATGTGAGGCGCTGCCTCAGAGTCTTTGACTCTTGGCGCTAGCGCTCTCGTGCTTTGCACGTGAGGCACTGCCTCTGAGTCTTTGACTCTTGCAGCTGGCGCTCTTGGCGCCAGCGCTCTCATGCTTTGCACGTGAGGAGCTGCCTCAGTTCAAATTTCAAATTTTGAATAGAGCTTTGCTCTCTTATTGGGGGAAACAAATGCCCCCCCCCCCCCACCGCTGCGCTCATGTGGCTTACACGTGAGTGCAGCGGTAGCAGCCTTTCCACCGTTGGATTTTCTTGAAAGTTGGATCTAATTCCAGTGCCTATAAATAGGGCCTTTGGCCCTTTGAGATGACCGATGTTCATCTTCTCCCCCTCTTGTTTTCCTGAGAATTTGATTCTCTCTTCAGAGCACATATCTCTGCCCAAAGAACTTCCTTTGTTCAAACTTTTGGTAAGAATCATGTCCGATCACATTAAACAGAGCTTTACTCTTCTCAGATCACAGATCTTAAAGATGTGTTTTAAGGTTTCTTAACCCTTTAAATGAAAACAGAGCTTTGCTCTTCTCAGATCATTGATCAAAAAAACTTTTTTTTAGGGTTTCTTAACCCATTAATGAGGAACTCTTAGAGTTCGTTTTGCAGATCTTAAAGATCTCGGAGTTTTTAACTCAGTAAATGCTTTGCTTTTTAGGGTTTTGATGGATGATTCCATCATTTTTACAGAGCATAGCTCTTAAAATTTTTTAGGGAATTTTATTCCTCTCATGATTAGAGTTAACAGATGTCACTCTTGTCTGCAGAGCGTTGCTCTCGAGGGAGTTTAACTCCTTGGCCCGAGGGGTCTCTCATTAAATGAGAATCCTTTTAGGATTTCCTTTTTTAATGAGTGACCGTCTCATCAATGATGAGCCGTCATCTTGATTTTGTGGGTCCCTTCTGGACCCTTTCCACTGCATTGCAGTGCGGTACAAATTTAAAGTACCAAATGTCAGAATTTGAACTGTAACCTTGACAGCTAACTCTTGTTCTTTTTCGCGCAGGTACTATGTCTTTCAACACTTCTTTCTCCTTTGTTCGTCCGGAAAGCGCATTCCCTGACGCGCCCGTGGATAGGGAAGTCTTCGCGCTCATAAAAGATCACGACCCGGAGCAGAAATCTCTTCATCTATGGGGGTCATGGTACAATCAGATCATCCGGGGTCGACGCAGCTTCTCTTATGCGGTGCCTTCGGAGCCCATTTCAGCGATCCACTATGCCGACTCACCCCCAATGAAATATGCCGTAAAGGAGGTCACCTGGACTTCGGAGGGTCGCCTTCAGCCCTCTATGGCCGTGATACCCGTACAGCCGCCGATGGCTTTAGATACTCTGGGGAGGCGCATATGTCAGGGCGAGTCGCGCCCTTGGGGACAGGCGTATATGATTGGCTTGACTCCTTGCCATTCAGCTGGATATCTGTAGTGGGCTCGGTACATTTTGTCGGCCAAGAAATCATTGCTGCTGAAGCTCGGGTTGTACCCCGCAATTTACGTGTCTCTTTTCCAGTATTCCACGCCTCCTGTACGGTGGATCAAAGCTTTCCTAGAGCAATGGAACATCCCGACTCACACCTTCCTTCTATCAGATCGGGAAGTTTCAATCTCTTTGGAGGAGTTCACGGAGATCTCCGGCTTACCCGTCAGGGGGGAACTTGTAAGTCTACGCTAGCGCCCCGGCAGTCTACAGACGCCAAATGCGGAACAAAAACTTTTAAACTGGCGCTATCGTATACTTTAACCCGGATCTGCCATTATTGCTAAACTAACAAACTGTAAAGAGTGTAGGAATGTTATACCGAACGATCCGAGTCCTTCGTTCTTCAACCATCATCCCACGCTCCGTTGCGGCTGCTCCGATCTCGTCGATCTCCGATCTCCTCCATCGAGGTGGCACCACATGATCGGTTCTTTAAACGGGCTCCCGCCTCTGACTCGAGGCAACTCGATCGTCAAGTTTGCTAAAATAGACGACCAAGAATGATGTAGAGAATGAGTAGATGACTTTGTCTCACTTCGTCCAAATCCGTGGACGATCGGTTAATGAAGTTGCCGAAGGAATCGGGTGATGGAATGAAATGGACTGTGAAATTCCATGCACCGATAAAACCTATCATAATCTTTTCTACAAATGAAATCAACAACCATAAGAGAGAGAGGAGGGGGCCGGCCTTATATAAAGAGAGGGGGGTGACCGTGGGAGAGGGGGGGTAACCACATCATGAAGCTTATCATGTATGAAAAGATCTTAATCAAAACAAAAAGCATTAAGGTTAAAGCATGACTCACAAACCTAGTCATCATGCATTAATGAACCCTTAAATGCAACCAATGAAAACTCAACACCAATAATCCTAGTCACCTCATCTAGAATCTTCTAGAAGAATCCACACTCATCTCAAGAAAAGATAAACCCGTCTTTAACCAAATGTTAAAAGACGGCTGATAGAAAACTGGAAACTGGCAACTTCCAAAAGTGATCCTGAAACAACTTTCAGGATAACCCCGAAACTGTATAAATATACCCACATTTGTATTACGACCGAATACAAATGCAACTGAGACAAAGATATTATACCTACTCGATATAATACTCGGATCCGGCTTAAACCAAAGCCGACCAGTATTATCTGCCCGAAAAATAACACGTGCGTAAACGCACGTGCATTTTCCGAACCCTGCCATAAAACCATACGGCCTCTACAACGTTTCGCCCGAACTTGGGAAACTGTCTGTGGGGGACTCTAATGACTCGTCAGCACCCTGGAAGTGGGTTTAACCACAAACCGTCAGCGGCACTAGCTATGCGTAACGGCTGCCCACGGACTGACCTCAAGGGTGGCCGAGGAGCGAACTCAAGGGAGACCGATGAGCGAACTCCTCCGAAAACCCTACTGAGCCTAACAGTGACAATGTATATACAGTCCGGTCCGTTCGTCAATGAGTATCGCATATCTGCCTAGGGGGCTAGCAACGTCAGACCCCCAATAGCAGTATAAGTCGTGTCGGAGTGAAGCCCAAATACACCCTGAGATACTACTGGAGTACCTACCAGTAAATCTCCTACCATGGCCATGGATTTGTGTAATGGCTCTCCTAGACACAGCACGATCTCGCCCCCAATACCGGGAGAGACGAATCCCCTGCCGATCCGCTCACGTGCCTCCATATGGCTCGGGACTGTACCCAAAAACTACCTGTTTGCACGACTCCTTTGAGCCGTGGTAGGGTAGAAATCAAAGCACAGTGGGAACTCACACGAGACAAATGACGACCTCAGGTCGATGAACTAACCTGTACACATGTCACCAGGGAACTGCTATCTGACGGTAGATATAATACTAACTAACAGATTCCCGGCGAGTCCTGTCCGGTGTACTCATAACCCAATGAGCACCTGTATACATCTTAGGTGATCCAACTGACACCAGTGGCTTGTGAGACCGGCCACCGCCCCTCGTCGGGGTCTCGACTGTACACACTAGTCTACTCCGGAGTATCGATGCCCTGTCTCGAAACTCCCACGACTAGGGACCACAATTAAGGATATGCATATAAACTACCCAACTCTCACGTATATGATCGCCATCATACTGTTGGTAGTAAAGCAAGATCCTAAGGGCTCTATCAAAGTGTAACATGCAATCAGTCACCTGAACATGTACGCGACTGATAAAGGCAAACCAGATAGCATACTATCATTTCGAGTAAGACTGTCCTACCGGGATAGGTCCTCCGCAATCATTGCAATCACGTACCTGCGATCCAATAATTGACTATGAGGGCACTATCTCCAACAGAACATTACGAGGAGCTACTTCCTCCTGACGAGTATATCTTTGCCACCAAATCAGTGATAATGGGCCTAACCCCGGAGAACTTCATTCAACACCGATTCCCGAGTTTGATCAAGGTGTTGAATATTTACGAAAGTCTATTCCTAGAGTCCGGAGGGCATGGAGTCAGCTTCGCAGACTTCATCGCTCGTTTTCTTCGTCCGGAGGTCTTATCAAAGAAAGCCGCGATGTTCGCCAAGCTTGACGACCCGTTTGGTTTTTTTTTTGGATAACCAGCCAACGGCGGAAGTAGATTTAAAAAGCTTCTTTATTCTGGATACCCTGGTCGTTCCTTTCGCAGAGCTTGCTGCTTCTGACGTCGATGAAGAGACATTCCTGCTGGGGTTTATTGGCTTGTGGTTGAACTGGTTTGTGCTTCCGATGCACCCTCGTTATATGAGGCCATCAGTCTTCTACCGAGCCCACCGCATGGTTGCGGGAACGCGAGTGGCCGTCGGGATCGCTGGGCTGGCTTGACTGTATCATGGTCTCAGCTTAGCGGCAACCGCTTAGCCAGGGGTACAGCCCGTCACTCTCCCGTTGCACTATTTTACATCATGGATCGACCTGCACGTGCTTGGCGCTTTTGGAGCCTGCAAACGGCCTCGTTTCTACGACAGTTATAACTTCCCTAGGATTATGCGCCTAGTTGACGCATCCGTTTTAAATTCGTCATAGCGGGAGGCTCGGGGTCTCATCCTTCACCCACGTACAGTTGGAGATGGCATGACCTTTGTCGATAAGGTTGTAACTATTGGCAAGGAATCCACTAAGACGGTGCAGCCGTTGCGGGACACCATCAAAGACGGGGATTCTATATTGAAGGCTCGAGAGATTATGCATCTGTACTTAATCAGGACGGGCTTTTTGGTGTTCAGGTAGAATGACTCGACGCTGTTCATGAGGTACAACCCGCACCGGTTCGCTCAATAGTCAAGCTATGATCAGGGTGTCCCGCTAGAGGCTTTCCTAGCTGAGCCGGTTGCCACGGAAGAGGGTATCCGCAACACTCTACACCATTTCATGCGGCTGAACACCGGATCCCACTTTTTATCAGTGAGCCGAGCTGCGTTCCGAAAGTATTAAACGTATACGTGGCGTGGTACCAGCATGCGATGGGTGCTGTTATTAGGGAAGAAAAGCGGTTGCTGCTCGATCGCAAGGGTGCTGTCCCTGCTGGTAATCCAGTTGTTCCCTTAAAGCGACGGACCATTGTTGGTCCTACCTTAAGAGAAGCTGCTGTGGCTGAGGTCCCGTGCGCTTTCCTTGAGAAGCCTCTACCTCGTGTTCCTACAACAACGGCAGCTACAGCGTCCCCGGAGTCTGGGGCAGGTACGGAGATCGGGACTCGTCGCCCAAAACTGCCAGCCAAGCGTAAGATCCTGTCATCAGCCGCTGGCGCACGCTCGCAGAAAAAGAAGAAGTCGCTCTTTTCTACGGACGTTGTACTTGGCCAGGAGCCCCATGCTCCCTACTGCGAAGGCTTGTGCGAGTACGGGACCAATGAGGGTCTATTTATAGCGCCTGCGGATGATACTGATCTTCAAGCTGCCCTTGTGGCTTCCGAGCGACTGCCTCGCGATGAAGCAGCACTGATCACTATCGCACAGTCAGGTAGACTTCAGTCGCACCTTTCCACGGTTATCTTTTTTTTTTATGCTTTTACTGACGCTTTCTTCTTCATTAGGTATCTCTGCCGAAGAGGCTCTCGCGGCTTCCCTCAAAACATTTGAAGAGGAAGAGAGGCTCTGTGCTTCTTTGGGCCTTGGTATACTTCGGCTCATTGTGACTTCATTCCCTTTTTCTTTATTCATCTTTTGACCCTCTCTTTTATTTTGTTGCAGGGACTACCTTGACTCGGGTTATTCCAAGTGCGGTACCGATCCTGAGTGGTGATGCAGCGACGCTTCCAGAGCAGGCTATTGTGGCCTCAGCTCCCCCGACAGTACCGCATGAGGCTTCACTTAAGCAGCCGATTTCAAAGGAAGAGCTTGGTTCGGACGATGACGTCCCTTTGACGGAGGTCTCGAGGAGATCGCTTCTCACCGCTCAGACCGAAAAGAAGCGTAGGAAGCGTGTTGTGAGGGAACGCGATGCCAGCTTGGCTGTGGGTGCAGGTTCAAGCACTACCCCATCTGTCGCTATTCCTCCAGAGGATGCTCCAGCTGTCCTGTCTACCGCCCATAGACAGGTTGCGCGCGCGGCTCGGGAAGAAACCGAAAAGCTGCCCGAAGGTAACGTAACGCTGAGTCTTTTATTAGAACTTGATCTTCAAATTCTTATATACAATATCCTGCAGGGCCAAGCCCTAGCGATGAGATGGCAGGTGAGATGACGGCAACCAAAGAGCCCGAAGCAGCTACTCTCTCTCGGGAGTCTGGGACTGCCCAAACCGCCGCTCTTTCCCCTTTCGTTTCCCTGATATCGGCGGGCATCGCAAGCGTCATGACGGATCTTGTCGAATCAGGGGATGAAGTCACGGGCGCCGAAACTATTCCACTGAAGGAGAGCGAAGAAGCCGCTGCGCCTGGTGATGCTTCCATCACGGTTTTGGCTAATGGCCTATCAGGTAAGTCTTGAGTCACTGTTCTTTCTATTTCATAATTCCGTTCAGTTTCTCCTGACGATGTTTTGTTTGCAGGTGCAGCGAACGCTGAGATTGTGCCATCTGAAGCACCTCCAGTCGCCGCTATGACGGTTGTTGTTCTCTCGCCTTCTCCTATATCCTCTGAAATGCTGGAAGGTATAGATTCGTGATTTATTTAGTTGAACTATGAACACCGTCTTCCCTGTACTGACCATGTATTGTCGTAACTTTGCAGGGGTCCTCTTTGATCATCTGTATCAGGCGTTGAACCCGCATTTCTCCTTCCAGTAGGAAGTCACTCCGCCCACTTGTGTTGGTTCGTATGTCCTTCAGCTATTGTTTCTTTCTTTTTTTTACGAATAGCCGTGCTGTTACTAAGCCTTCCTTGTATTGGTCGCATCGTCACAGATTGGAGGAGGGGACGAGAGAATAATCGCGCCTCCGACACTCCCAATCTTGCCACCTACCACAGCCGGTATAGTAGACTCTATTACTCGTGTATTTTTCTTTACCTCCTAAGTCGACATTTGACCATAATTTATTTTGCAGTAATCGCACCGGTTCCAGCTCCCTTCGAGTCTCGGATCCCAATGCCGGCAGGGCATTTTGCTAGACGCCCATCTTCCAGGGGCGCTACGACTAGCCTGTGAATGTTGAGCGAGTTCATCGAGGATCTTGACGCCGAAGCCCTCACATTCGCTGCAGATTTTGCTGCTGAGGTTAATCCTATGCTGGCGACGCTCGTGAACTTTCATGACGAAGGTGTCGTCGAGTCTTGGGTTAATCACTGCAGAAAGATCGAGGCCTGCCTACATGAGATTGAGCTCAGGCATCCCTCTCCTGAAGTATCAGCTTTGAACTCTCAGCGGGCTGCGTGGGTCGAGAGTAGTGTTCCTTTCATTCGCCATTTTGAACAAGAGACGACCATGAGGCGAAAGGAACATGAAGTAGCTTCAAGCGAATCTGCTTGGTTGCGTGCCCAGGTTGAAGCGAACGTTGCGCAGTTGAAAGCTGTCTTTGACAATCTTCAGCGGTGCATTTTAGATGGGTTGACGCTGAGATGGGCGTTTGACTCTGCGGAGAAGGTTGTGCAAGACTGCGAAGCTGTTATGCTTGGAACTGACGAAAAGCTTTCGTCCTGTTTGCAACAGCGGGCCCGTCTCGAAGCAGAGCTGGCCGCGGCGGCTGACCATGAAAAGGAGTTGAGAGGAGTGCGTGAGCGGCTTGCTGATTTGTTGAAAACGTCTCCTCCTCAATAGCCATCTTTGTATCGACCGAAAATTTTTAGTCTATGAATAACATGTTTTCATTCATCAGTTTTTTATATGATGTATCTTGTACTCAATTGAATTCATGAATAAAAGACACATTTTTTTATCTCCTATTATCTCTTTCTTTTCTCTGTTGTGCTGTTGACATGTTGCTCTAGCAAGTGGAACATGTAGATGATAGATAACAGTTCATCTTGAACCCTTTGTAGGGCAGCGATGGCTTAAGAAACAAGTTCGGGTATGCTTCGTAAGACTTTTCAACTGCATGAGCAGTGAGGGTCTCATAAAGATTTTTCTCCCTGCAAGTTGAGAGGATCTCGTAGATGTATTTTCTCCTTAAGAATCATGAGCATTCCTAAGTGTATATTTTCTCTCGAGAGTCATAAGGATCTCACAAGAGAATTTCTCCCTTTCACAAGTCGAGAAGACTCGTAAATGGTTGTTTCCCTTCTTGTCGAGATTCGAATTCGGAGGGTGTTCAGTTGATAAAACTGCACATTTGTATTACATTTTTCCTACCATTTTCATATTAAAAAAGGACTTTATTATAATATATTATACATATGAGGGTTTATGTGTAAAAACACCATTTTCCATGTGTTAATATATTTTAATTAGTATTTGGTAGAAAAATGTATGCAAATAAATTCATTGACCAAATCCTAGTAGAACTAAGTCTACTAAATATTATTTGAGATTATGGTGCAGAATTTTCCAAGTTGTTATGCAGAATTTATCAAACAAATCAAGTTGTTAAAGAAAACTTGCCAAATTAAGAAGCAAAACTTGGAGACCAAGTCTGGAAGTAACCGAGAGAAGATTTCTGAATTCTAAAGGTGCCTGGGACTGCCACATGTCACAAGAAGAAAGCCCAAGAATTTTGATGAAGAGATCTCTGCCTTTAAGCGCGGATCCGCGGCCAAACCCCCCATTGGGCCGCGGATCCGCCGCGCTTCTATGGAATTGGGAGCAAATATTTTTTGGCGTAAATCTCTGCTGAATTTTACCAAGTTTCCAACTAAAAGATTCTGGCTTTGCACTATAAAAGAGCACCGAGAGCCTCTTGGAAAAGCGATCAAGCCGAAGAGATCACGAAGTCCCAGACGCTCACGCATCCAGGCTGATCATCAACTGTTCGTCTACCTCCTTAGGAAAGATCGAGAATCAACTAGTTTTGTAATCATTTTCTATGAAATAAAGTGTAGATTGTTCAAGTTGATTAATAAAGGTATTTATTTTATTTAATTCTTTTGCATTTTACATTATGTTTTCCCTCAATTTCTTTTCATCTTCTTCTCCCAACATGCGCGAGTAATTCTCCGCTTGTTAGGGTTCGTAGGATTAGGGTAGGCTAATGGATGATGAACATCTTTAAACCCTTTTTAAGTCCTATAAAGTTTATGAACTTTATCAAAAGAATTATTAACATCCTAATCGGGCGCGCTAGCAATTCTTTGCCAGTTCCGACCGCGATTAGAGATTAGATTAATGATTGTTTTGATAAAGGCTAGATTTGAACGGAGTTCCGTGTCGAGATAAGGGTTAAGAGTGGGATTCCTTTTCCCTCTAGAAACCCTAATCTACACGCATCACCGTCGTTCTAGTTTTAAATCTATTAATGGATAAAAAGGGTAACTTTTAATTAATCGTCCATAACTACTAAATCCTAACGAACCCTACAAGCCCTCTTATTATATTATCTACATCTCTAAAACAATCTAGATCTATATTTTTGCATTCTTTCTTAACGTAGATCTAGAAACCATTCTACAACATTCTTATTTCTTCCTCCTTTCTTAACACATCTAAAGTAAGAGTAAAAAGTTCCACGTTTCCCTGAGGACGATCCGTACTCATCTCGGTCTAGCTACGCGCGACACCGTTCTGATTGCGGTTACACTACAAAAACACACTTTTTCACATCAATCAAATGGCGCCGTTGCCGGGGATACGTGCGTAATTTTTTATTTTTACTATTTGTGTTGGATTCTTAGACGAGTCATATCATTATTAACACAAAACTGCAAATTACATATTTAACGATTTGTGCGTGAATTTTTTGCAAGGAGATCTGGGGTCACAGAATTAAGGAAAATAGGAAACTGAGACATTTTTAGAGATCCAGAGAAGCACAGAAGGATATACAAATAATTTCATCAAGCAATCCCTCTGCCACGCGGCGGAACCGCGGCACAAAGGTGCTTCCTGTGGCGGAAACGCGGCTGCTTAGAGGGATTAGGGCTACAGAACTCTCTGGTAAGATTCTCAACTCTTTCTCTCTCCTCTCAAATCCAATAAAATCTATCTTCTGCAGGATTCTTTGCAAAATAGCGCAGCTAAAAAAAAAATCTTTTTGCAAAAGTTTTGTGATTGGTTTTGTTTTGCATATTTTAATACGGATTTTTAAGGGGCAAAGACCAAATCAAGATTAGGTGGGGATTTCATCACCCTTTCTAAGCCCCACAAATCACAAACCGAGCATCTGCATCAACCCTACAATAATTTAAAAAATATCTAGACCAGACTCTAAGGACTGTCGCGCTCAATAAGGACAGAGGAAGGTCGTGGGTAATCTATCGTTTATCCGCATTACTTTTGTAGTGCCTAGGAAAGTGTGTCAAAGGCTAGCGGTTTTTAATTAGGCCCACTACTGTGGTTCCTTCCCACTTACCTGGCACTTATCTGGCTACAAGGGTAGTACGGAGGCGGTAGAGGATTGATCCTGCGGCATGTCCTTTGGAAGTCTAGGAGCGGTCTAGAGACTGGACCTAGATGACCTTAGTTCTAGGGTTGCTTGTGCATCTTAGGGAGATTTGTCTTGAGTCCCACTTTTTCAAAACAAGCCAATTTTAAATCACACACACGCTGCCACTTGCACTAAACCCGCTTAGTGCATGCTCGGCTGGATACGGGATCCTAGTGCCCGTCTTGTCCGCGTTCCTGCTATCGAAGCCGAAGTCGGTACTTCTTCATCTTCTTTTCCCCCACCACACACCACATCGACCGTGATGGACGGCACTCCATCAAATTATAACACCACGCTGCCACCGTCCGAAGGTGCGCAGAATCCACCGCGCATTTCTCTCCAAGAGAGATGCTATTCTATTTGTGGTCCTCTTCCCACTTGTCTATCTCTTCCACCACCTAACGGGGATAATTTCGAAATTAAACCCCACTACATCAATCTGCTGCCCAAATTTCATGGGCTTGAGTCGGAAGACGCGTACGTTTTCATCACCAAATTCGAAAACGTATGCGCAATGATGGGTACTTCACAATTGACTTTAGATGCTATGCGCTTACGTCTTCTCCCATTCACACTGTGCGACTTGGCAGAAAAATGGCTTTACAATACTGTCGCACATTCTATCACTAATTGGGATGAATTCGTCATAGCATTTCTTAAGAAGTTTTACCCAAACCATAAGACTGCCCATATTAGGAGCGAGATCAACCAGTTCACCCAGCTTCCCAATGAACCATTTTGGAAGTGCTTTGAACGTTTCAAAGATCTGCTTGTCCAATGCCCCCATCACGGAATACAAAGATGGGATTTATGTCGGATTATATATGAGGGCATTAATCCAGCGACAAAGCAGATGCTTGAAGCAATGTGTCAATGCAATTTCATGTCTAAAGATGACGGTGAAGCGTGGAAATATCTGAAAGACCTTGCTGAACACACGTTGCAGTGGGAAAGCGTAAGACCACCTTCAACTAAGGGAGGTATTCACCAGCTCGATGTTTATATCGCAGTAAAAGCCGAAATGGTAGCGATACAGAAGAAACTCGACGCTATTGAGAACAAATTCTCATCATTCTCCCTAAATCAGGTCACGCTTCCTAAGACCGTCTGTGGTTGCTGTTCGGATCCTTCACACTTAACGGAAGAATGTCCTATGAATGCTTCGTTTCAAGCTAATGCTGCTTTTCAGCAGCGACCTAGAAACGACCCTTATTCTTCCACGTACAATCAAGGATGGAGGAATCATCCTAACTTTGCTTGGAATCAAAACCAACAAAGCAATTATCAAAGACCTCCTCCACAGCAACCACAACCACAGAATCAGCCCCCCTTTCAGTCACAGAATTTCCAAAATCCGGCCAACATTTCTACACCACAAATGGCCGGTACTGACAACTCGCTTGCACAAACTTTGGATATGTTCATGAAACAATCCATGCAAATTTCGGCTGAGATGAGGTCTTCTATTGATACCATAACAAAAAACTCCGCCTCCCAAGGTGAGAGTATTAAATCATTAGAAAACCAAATCGCACAGTTAAACGCCGCAATGAGGGCGAGAGAGAAAGGGAAACTCCCATCTCAACCCCTACCGAATCCTGGCCATTCACAAAATCATAATGTGAATGCCGTTACTACGTTGAGATCGGGGAGAGAGCTGAATAACCGAGTGGGTGAGCAGTTTGATGTTAGTGACACATTTGATACCCCAGCTTCTACTTCCTCTTCCCCTAATTCGTCTAGTCCCCTCACCTTCATCCGATCCTATTCTCCGTTTTCCCTAAGGCTCGAACATTTTGCCAAATCTATCTAAGTCGATGCCCACTCCAATTTTGGGATCGAATCCGTCGCCACAGTCTTCTTCACAAACGTTGGACCCAAAACTTATTGATCAAGCTCCATTTCCAAACCGATTAAGGGCCAACCGACCTAACCCGCAAATGGAGAAGATTGTGGAAATGTTTAAGCAAGTTAGCGTGAATATTCCTCTCCTAGATGCTATTCAACAAGTCCCATCTTATGCAAGAATCCTTAAAGACTTGTGCACTAGGAAGAGAAAAACTCAAGTGCCTAAAAAGGTTTTCATGACGAGTAATGTTAGCACAGCTTTTACCCAACAAATACAAAAGAAACGTAAGGACCCCGGCTGTCCTACAATCTCTATTTCTATTAGGGGTAAAAATATAAATCGTACTTTACTCGATCTAGGCGCTAGCGTCAACTTGCTTCCTTATTCAGTATACGAGCAGTTAGGAATTGGAGAGTTAAAACCCGTCCATTGTACTCTCCAGATGGAAGACCGATCTATCACCAAACCTCGGGGTGAACTAGAGGATCTGTTAATTAAAGTCGGGGAATTCATATTTCCCGTGGACTTTATTGTTTTAGATACACAACCTGTGGCAAACCCACGCAATCAAATCCCGGTGATACTTAGTCGACCCTTCCTAGCAACTTCTAACGCTGTGATTAATTGTCGTAACGGTTCTATGAACTTATCCTTCGGGAAAATGACAATTGAGCTTAATATTTACAAGCTAGGAAGTCAGCCATCAGAACCTTCTGCTCATTTGATGGATGTTTGTTCCATCCACGAGATAGCTCCGAAAGCTGCATGGATGAGGAACTTTGCTTTGATGTTCTCGACAACACTAATGAGACATCGTTTGATCTTGCACCACTTCACAGTGAGAATATGTTCAATGAGTACGACCTTGAGATTGAACCCATTGACTCATTGCAAAAGTCAGCAGCACTTTCCGAGTCAATATCTTATGCAAATTTTGAACCGCTTAAGGAGTCCGAATATCATTCCGTTACCCCTCCTTCTATTGTCTCTCCGCCAATTCTTGATCTCAAACCGCTACCTTCTCATCTTAAATATGCATATTTAGGAGAGAATGAGACTTTGCCAGTGATTATATCCGCTTCTCTAGCCTTAGAGCAAGAGAATGCACTTTTGGCAGTGTTGAGATCGAATCGGAAAGCATTTGGTTGGACAATGGCCGACATCAAAGGGATTAGTCCCTTAATTGTTGAACATCACATACATCTAATGGATGAAGCCAAACCAACCCGAGACCCACAAAGACGGTTAAATCCCGTTATGATGGAGGCGGTAAAGAAAGAAATCGTCAAGTGCCTCGATAGTGGAATAATTTACCCCATATGTGATAGCCAATGGGTAAGTCCAATTCATGTGGTCCCTAAAAAATCTGGCATCACGATCATCACTAATGAGGCTAATGAGTTAATCCAAACACGCACCCAAACTGGATGGCGCGTATGTATCGATTACAGGAAACTCAATGCCGCGACGAGGAAAGATCACTTCCCTCTACCTTTCATTGACCAGATGTTAGAACGATTAGCGGGACACGAATACTACTGTTTCTTGGACGGATACTCTGGTTATAACCAGGTCCCCATCGCCGAAAAGGATCAAGATAAAACCACTTTCACTTGTCCTTTCGGAACTTTTGCTTATAGACGCATGCCCTTTGGGTTATGCAACGCTCCCGCTACATTTCAGCGGTGCATGATGGGGATATTTTCAGATATGGTGGAAAATTTTCTAGAAATTTTTTTGGACGATTTCTCCATTTTTGGGGACTCCTTTGAGAACTGCCTTCATAATCTTGACGCTGTTCTTACCCGCTGTAAGGATAAGAACTTGACTTTGATTTGGGAAAAATGCCATTTTATGGCCCAAGAAGGTATTGAACTTGGACATATAATTTCACGAAAAGGCATTGAGGTTGACAGAGCTAAAATAGATGTCATTCATAACCTCTCTCGTCCCAACTGCGTCAAAGATATACGATCCTTCCTTGGCCATGCAGGATTTTATAGGAGATTTATTAAGGACTTTAGCAAAATTGCTAGACCCTTAACCCTTCTATTGGCCAAGGACACTACTTTTCACTTCGATTCGGATTGTGAGGCTGCTTTTGAATCGCTTAAAAAATCACTCACTACAGCCCCAGTTCTATCATCTTCGGATTGGAACCACCCGTTCGAGCTTATGTGTGACGCATCAGATTTTGCTATTGGTGCTGTCTTGGGACAGCATATTGATAAGATGCCACATGTAATTTACTATGCAAGTAGGACCTTGAATGATGCATAAATAAATTACACAACTACCGAGAAAGAACTCTTGGCAGTTGTATTTGCATTAGAGAAATTCAGGCCCTACTTGATTGGCTCGCCTATTATGGTTTACACAGATCACTCCGCCCTACGACATCTTTTAACGAAGAAGGATGCAAAGGCCAGGCTAGTACGTTGGATCCTATTGTTACAAGAATTTGATCTTGTTATCAAAGACAAGAGTGGATGTGAAAACGTTGCAGCCGACCATCTTTCACGCATCACTTCTTCGCCAACTGTGACCGTGCCGATAAATGACTCATTTCCCGATGAACAGCTCTTGAATGTATCCTACGAACCTTGGTTTGTGGATATCGTGAACTATCTTGCGACGGGACTTATACCTAGCGATTGGTCGAAACAAGACAAACTTCGATTTTTATCCCAAGTAAAATATTTTTACTGGGATGAACCATATCTATTCAAGTATTGTTCCGATCAAATCATTCGCAGGTGTGTCCCTAACGATGAATTCAAGAGCGTGTTATCATTTTGTCATGATCAGGCATGCGGCGATCACTTTGGACCTCGAAAAACGGCGGAGAAAGTTTTGCAATGTGGCTTTTATTGGCCAACATTATTTAAAGATGCATTTGAACATTGCAAAACTTGTCCGCGATGTCAGCATTTGGGTCGGATTTCACGAAGGAACGAGATGCCACTCCAACCTATATTGGTTGTGGAAATATTTGATGTTTGGGGTATTGATTTTATGGGCCCTTTTCCCAACTCCTTTGGGAATCTATATATCTTGTTAGCAGTTGATTATGTCTCGAAATGGGTGGAAGCTATACCGTGTCGCACTAATGACAACAAAGTTGTCATTAAGTTCCTTAAAGAAAATATCTTTTCGCGATTCGGACACCCTCGCGCTATCATTAGCGACAACGGGACACATTTCTGCAATAGGTCTTTTGAGGCCTTGATGCGGAAATATTCAATCACTCACAAGCTTTCTACGCCCTATCATCCCCAAACAAGCGGGCAGGCTGAAATCTCAAATAGGCAGATCAAACAGATACTGGAGAAGAAGGTTTCTAAGAACCGTAAAGATTGGTCAACCAAATTGACGGATGCTCTTTGGGCATTCCGCACCGCTTATAAGACCGATCTTGGTATGTCTCCATACCGCCTTGTGTTTGGGAAGGCATGCCACCTTCCTGTCGAGATCGAACATAAAGAAATGTTGGCTATTAAAGAGCTTAATTTTGATCTTGATCATGCAGGCAGCTATCGGAAGCTGCAGTTAAATGAGCTAAGCGAACTCCGCGATGAGGCTTACGATAATGCGGCGATAGTAAAGAACAGGACTAAAGTGTTCCACGATAAAAATTTTTCTAGAAAAACCTTCACATCGGGGCAACAAGTCCTTCTTTACGATTCCCGTCTCCATCTTCATCCGGGTAAGCTTAAATCTCGTTAGAAAAGACCTTTTCTGGTGCGGTAAGTACACCCGCACGGGGCAGTTGAAGTCGAAAATTTGAAAAACGGTTCGATTTTTAAAGTGAATGGGCATAGATTAAAACCGCATTTTTCTGCTGACCCCGCGGAGGAGCTCCTGTTTTTACAGGAGCCGCTTTATCAAAACTAAATTTCCTCCGCCTCACCTCCATGTTTTGGTTACTTTTTCACATTTTAAGAACGGAGGTGAGTAAAAAAATGATTTGATTGAATATCTGTGCGTGTCAAAGAATAAGTTTGGGGGAATTTTTCATTTAACTATTATTTTACCCCTTGTATCTCTCCCTTAGTATACAGGTCCATATTCTCAAAAGGCTACATCAGTGAGGACACTGCTGAAAACAGGTTTGTGGGGGAGGTTTGTATTCACTGAATTATCTTTGACACTGGGCATTAAAATTTTTTTTTTAACAAAAGAGTAGAAAGTGAAAAATTACATCCAAAAGATAGGAATAGTTTAAGAAAACCAAGAAAATTAGAAGTTTTCTTAAACGAACTAGTAATAAGTAGTTATGAGCTGTTGTCCCAACGGTTAGTTTGATGAAGGAAGTAACTAATATGAGGATAAAAATAAGTCTGAAAAATAGTTCCTATTCTGAAAGCCAAATATTTGAATGTTGATACCCTACTATATGCACTTACACACGTCTTGAAACTCGGGACAGTAGAGGATACCTTGAAATACTCTTGTCTAAAAGCCAAAGTATGAAGGAAATGAAAAAAATGAAGAAAATATAAAATTGGTGAAAAGAAAAAAATGAACACTGGTTTTGTTATCGCCAAGGCAGCAATAAAAAAATATAGCGTGGGTGCCTCTTCACCTAGTGCCCTAAGGCCAACTGGTCTGGGAGTCACTGCTAAGCCTTAGGTGGTGCAAGACGAGAAAAATATTATCACCGAATCAGCAAGCACATGAGTAATCGGTCGGTTAGTACCTCAAGAAGTATTAACGGTCGCATGAAAATGTGTGAGCAAATCTTAATATTCATCAAATTAAAAAGTACTAAGGTAGATGGACAAGAGTATGATAGCTTGAATTGAATTCTCCGAGTGTAGGGATGTTCTTTACACACACGTGGGGTTATTGATCAATGTTTGGATGAAAGGTAGAAATGAAGAATAAAGACGATGTTTTATTGAGGGATGATGTGTTTTCTAACATTTTTTCATGACTATTAAGATAGGGCTCATGACAACTGAAAAACTAGAATAGTTGGAAACTCTTATTTTCAAAGTCTTTCTTTTATGGTTCTTATCTTTATATGTAAATTTCACTATCTCTCTTTTGCTATAGGATTTTGTGGGTGTAATCCGCTGAAAACCCTCAGGAGACAACACTCCTCCTACTAAGGACACCTAGAGGTTTAACGGCTTGTTGCACATGCTCAGTGCAATCGTGTTGCCTACGAAAGTGTGCTTAGTTTTCTCCTTTCTTTTCCTCCTCTTAAATAAGCTAGTTTGCTCGGGACGATCAAAGATAAGTTTGGGGGTATTTGTTCAGTTGATAAAACTGCATATTTGTATTACATTTTTCCTACCATTTTCATATTAAAAAAGGACTTTATTATAATATATTATACATATGAGGGTTTATGTGTAAAAACACCATTTTCCATGTGTTAATATATTTTAATTAATATTTGGTAGAAAAATGTATGCAAATAAATTCATTGACCAAATCCTAGTAGAACTAAGTCTACTAAATATTATTTGAGATTATGGTGCAGAATTTTCTAAGTTGTTATGCAAAATTTATCAAACAAATCAAGTTGTTAAAGAAAACTTGCCAAATTAAGAAGCAAAACTTGGAGACCAAGTCTGGAAGCAACCGAGAGAAGATTTCTGAATTCTAAAGGTGCCTAGGACTGCCACATGTCACAAGAAGAAAGCCCAAGAATTTTGATGAAGAGATCTCTGCCTTTAAGCGCGGATCCGCGGCCAAACCCCCCTTGGGCCGCGGATCCGTCGCACTTCTATGGAATTGGGAGCAAATATTTTTTGGCGTAAATCTCTGCTGAATTTTACCAAGTTTCCAACTAAAAGATTCTGGCTACGCACTATAAAAGAGCACCGAGAGCCTCTTGGAAAAGCGATCAAGCCGAAGAGATCACGAAGTCCCAGACGCTCACGCATCCAGGCTGATCACCAACTGTTCGTCTACCTCCTTAGGAAAGATCGAGAAGCAACTAGTTTTGTAATCATTTTCTACGGAATAAAGTGTAGATTTTTCAAGTTGATTAATAAAGGTAGTTATTTTATTTAATTCTTTTGCATTTTACATTATGTTTTCCCTTAATTTCTTTTCATCTTCTTCTCCCAACATGCGCGAGTAATTCTCCGCTTGTTAGGGTTCGTAGGATTATGGTAGGCTAATGGATGATGAACATCTTTAAACCCTTTTTAAGTCCTATAAAGTTTATGAACTTTATCAAAAGAATTATTAACATCCTAATCAGGCGCACTAGCAATTCTTTGCCAGTTCCGACCGCGATTAGAGATTAGATTAA
The DNA here is from genome assembly GCA_030015575.1 of Agapanthus africanus. Classification (NCBI taxonomy): domain Eukaryota; kingdom Viridiplantae; phylum Streptophyta; class Magnoliopsida; order Asparagales; family Amaryllidaceae; genus Agapanthus; species Agapanthus africanus. The sequence continues at coordinate 200,314,136 of CM057341.1, forward strand.
TGATTGTTTTGGTAAAGGCTAGATTTGAACGGAGTTCCGTGTCGAGATAAGGGTTAAGAGTGGGATTCCTTTTCCCTCCAGAAACCCTAATCTACACGCATCACCGTCGTTCTAGTTTTAAATCTATTAATGGATAAAAAGGGTAACTTTTAATTAATCGTCCATAACTACTAAATCCTAACGAACCCTGCAAGCCCTCTTATTATATTATCTACATCTCTAAAACAATCTAGATCTATATTTTTGCATTCTTGCTTAACGTAGATCTAGAAACCATTCTACAACATTCTTATTTCTTCCTCCTTTCTCAACACATCTAAAGTAAGAGTAAAAAGTTCCACGTTTCCCTGAGGACGACCCGTACTCATCTCGGTCTAGCTACGCGCGACACCGTTCTGATTGCGGTTACACTACAAAAACACACTTTTTCACATCAATCAGAGGGTGTGTTGGCTTTTTTCCGAGTCGAAGCATTACTCCGACGGGGAGGTCGTTGGCGGACTTGTTTCCGAGACGGAGGTCATTTGCTGACGTGTATCCGAGACGGAGGTCGTTGGCTGAATTGTTTCCGAGACGGAGGTCATTTGCTGACGTGTTTCCGAGACGAAGTCATTGGATGACGTATTTCCGAGACGGGGTCATTGGCTAACGTATTTCCGCGTCGGGGTCATTGGATGACGTGTTTCCGCGACGGGATCATTGGATGACGTATTTCCGAGACGGGGTATTGGCTGGCGTGTTTCTGCGACGGGGTCATTGGATGACGTATTTCCGAGACGGGGTCATTGGCCGACGTGTTTCCAAAACGGGGTCATTGGCTGACGTGTTTTCGCGACGGGGTCATTGGATGACATATTTCCGAGACGGGGTCATTGGGTGACGTATTTCCGAGACGGAGGTCGTTTGCTGACGTGTTTCCAAGACGGAGGTCGTTTGCTGACGTATTTCCGAGACGGAGGTCATTTGCTGACGTGTTTCCGAGACGAAAGTCATTTGCTGACGTATTTTCGAGACGGAGGTCGTTTGCTGACGTGTTTCCGGGACGGAGGTCGTTTGCTGATGTATTTCCGAGGCGGAGGTCGTTTGCTAAGGTATTTCCGAGGCGGATGTCGTTTGCTGACGTATTTCCGAGACGGAGGTCGCTGGGTGACTTGCTCCGCTTTCTGCGGTGTCGGGTTGACTCTAGGTTGTCTATGAACCATAGAGTCTTGGAACGAGGATGAAAGCCGCTGCTGATCTCTTGGGATGCAGATGTTGTCGTTGAGATCTGACTCTCTCTTTGATAGAGTCTGCCGGGAGACGTGGTTCCCTTTTCGTTTATGCCCATGGATTGTATACAGGGGTCAGTATGGACTCTCGCCTGTAGGGCAAAAGTTTCATTTTTTTTATTTCTTTCTGCGATGCTCTATCATTTCTGCTTTTTATATCGCGAAAGTTGCGATTGCCCAATAATTTCGGCTATTTTTTGTGTTTCCCAATCACTTCGGCTATTTTTTTTACTCGCTGCTTTTTATTGCGAGTTGCCCAATCATTTCGGCTATTTCTGTATGCGTATATTTTACTTGCTGATTTTGTTGCAAGTTGCCCTATCATTTCGGCTATTTCATATGCATTTATGGCTCGCTGACTTTTCGCCGTGAATATGGAACTTGGAATCTGGTGCAAATCGTAGCATCAGCATCGCTGCAACTAGAATATTGCCAGGAGCGAATCATCACTCGCCGTGAAAGGACTTGGAAGCTGATACCGATTTAGGCATCAGCATCGCTACCACTAAGACATTGCTAGGAGTGAATCATCATTTGCCTCTGTCGATTTGAACAAAGGTGGCTTAGCAAACAGGGTTAGGATCCTGTCGACTAAGGCTTTTGACTTCATGAGCCATAAGGGTCTCATAAAGGTGTTTCTTCCTACGAGTCATGAGGATCTCATAGGTGCAGTTTTTCCTTAGGAATCGTGAGGATTCTTAAGTGCATGTTCTCTTATAAGTTGTAAGGATCTTACAAGAGCGTTTTCTCCTTATAAGCCGAGAGGACTTACAAGTGTTGTTCACAAAATGGGGAAATTTCGCGCCATTGGTGGAACTTGGTGGGGGAGACGTTTATTTGTGCCCGTGGATTGTATACAAGGGTTAATATTGAACCGTTAGTAGGGCAAATTGGGGTGTATGATGGCTCAAGAACAGGTTTAGATCCCTGTAGCTTAAGGCTTTTGAATCTTATGAGCCGTGAGGGTCTCATAAGAGGATTCTCCTTACGAGTCGTGTGGATCTCGTAAGTGTAATTTCTCTTCAGGAATCGTGGGGATCCCTAAGTGTGTTGCACCCTTGCGAGTCGTAAGGATCTCACGCAGGTATTTTCTCCTTACAAGGTAGAGAAGACCTTGCAAGTGTGCATGAATTTTTTTACGAGTCTGCGCCCTTTCGGGTTTTCACAAACTCGCCGGTAGCCCTGCTGTTTTTACTCACGGAGCCCTTTCGGGTTTTCATCCATGCTCATTTCGCTTATGGACGTACCTTTTTTTTTCTTTCTTTTTAGCGTCAGCCCAAGGATGGTGCTGTTTGTAGTAGTTTAAAGACGTTTCGGTCCATAGTTAGTTTAAGGACATCTCAGTCCATTGTTAGTTTAGGGACGTTTCAGTCCATTGTTCCCATTTTGGAGACAGTGGTTTCACTGGATACTACTTATAGAGTTTGGGCTTGGGAAGATAGCGAGCAGACATAGGCGTCGTCATCTATCGTTGACCTGGGCCATGACTCATCAGGCGTAGTATTTTTTTAGGAACCGACCGTTTATCGGCCTGAAGGGTATTTCGCCATGCATATCCATGAGCAAGTAAACCCCACCTTGGTAGACTTTGTCTATGATATACGGGCCCTCATGGTTCGGCTCGAATTTCTCCCATTTGGCACGATTGGGGATCATAGGTCTCTTGACCACTAGTACGAGTTCGCCCTGGCGAAATGTTCTCGGCCTAGTCAATCTCTCGTATGAGCGCGTCATCTTTGCTTTGTAAGCCTCCAAGTTTTGCTGCGCCATGTGACAAGTTTCATCGAGGGCGTCGAGCTCCTCAAGCTGAAGATGAGCATTCTCTTCGTCTGTTAGCTCGCAATGAACCGCCACTCATAGAGAGGGTAGATCTATCTCCAAGGGGAGTACTGCTTCCGTGCCGAATACCAGCGCGAATGGCGTTATGTTTGTGGCCGTCTTGAACGTGGTCCGATAAGCCCAGAGAGTTTCATGCATTCTCTCATGCCAGTCCTTTTTATTTTTGGACACCGTCTTCTTTATGATCTTTGTCATGGTTTTGTTGAAAGCCTCAGCTAGACCGCTAGCTCGGGGATTATAGACCGAAGAGTATCTCCAGTCTATATTATGCTGTTGTGCGAAGCGGCTAATTTTGTGACTTCTGTAGGCCGGCCTGTTATCGGAGATAATCCGTCGCGGAGTGCCGAACCGATAGATGACGTGTGTTTTGAAGAAATGGAGGATGTTCTCCGTCTTAACTTCTCTTAGCGGTACTGCTTCTACCCACTTGGAGAAATAATCAGTTGTTGCCAATATGAACCGATGTCCTCTGGATAACACTGGTTCGATGGGCCCGATTATGTCGGTTCCCCACATTTCGAACGGCCAGCTAGCCACTGTTGGGTGTAGCAGGTTTGGATGCTGGTGGATGAAGTCTCCATGAATTTGGCACGAGTGGCACTTCTTCGCATATTCGAGGCAGTCCTGAATCATCATAGGCCAATAGTAGCCCAACCTTTTGATCTTCAGCTTCATCTTTGGCTCGGCTTGATGATAACCGCAGACTCCGTCGTGAGTTTCTTGGACGAATCTCCTTGCTTCTTTCAGTCCCAGGCATCTTAGCCACAGAGAGTCGAACGATCTCTTATATAGAGTATCGTTGACGAAGGTGAAAGACAGAGCTCGTTTCATGAGCAGATGTCTTGAGGACGCATCTTCAGGTGTTCGACGGAATTTGAAGTAATCTATAAAGACTTCTCTCCAATCCTTCGCATTTTCTTGGTCTTCAATTTGCAGGGCTGTTTGCTTGGTTGCTTCCTTTTCTTCCGACAACCCTGGAGATATTTCTGCTGGTGCAAGAACCCGACGGCTTTATACAACGATCCTCACGTCATCGAGGTTTTCATCAGCCAGTTCTTTAGCGAGTTTGGCTAATGCATCCGCCTTGCTATTTTCTGTACGCGGTATGCTTTCTAGAATGTAGGAGGAGATTTGAGTCAGCAGTTGCTGCACTCTCTCGCCGTATTTTACCAACTCTGGTTTGCACATTTGATAGTCGCCGTTTACTTGACTAACGACCAGCTAGGAGTCTTCGTATATGAGGAGGTTTTCGATTCCCATATCGACAGCGATCTCAAGACCTGCTATCAAAGCCTCATATTCTACTTCATTGTTTGTCCTCGACACTGTTAAGGGAAAGGCAAAGCGTATTATCCCTCCTTACGGAGTCACGAAGATAAGGCCTACCCCCGATTTGATTATAAGGGTGGTGTGCTTTCTCTTCTTCATGGAAGATGCCCCATCGAAGTAGAGTTCCCATCGGGAATCACTCCCCCCTTTCTCCCCGTCGATCGTGTCAAACGCGTGCTCGTCTGGAAGTTCGCAATTTAGGGGTGAGTCGCCAGGTATCGGATGCTCAGCGAGGAAGTCAGCGATGGCCTGACCTTTCACCGCCTTGAGAGGTTGGTATGTTATCGAGAATTCCATTAAGAGTAGGGCCCATTTAGCGAGCCGTCCCGTTAGTATGGCTCTTGACATCAAATACTTGAGAGGATCCACCTTTGATATGAGATGGACCTCATGCGCCAACGCATAGTGTCTGAGCTTCGTTATCGCGAAGATTAACGCCAGGCAGTGTTTTTTGATAGGGGAGTAGTTGTTTTCTTCCCCCAGGAGAACTCGATTCAAATAGTAGAGGGCTCTCTCTTTCCCTTGGTCGTTTTCCTGTGCCCATAGTGTGCCTAACGAACCATCAAGGGCGGTTATGTACAGGATGAGGGGCTTTCCCTTGACCGGAGCAATCAGTACCGGCGGATAATGCAGGTATTGCTTGATTTCGTCCAGTGCACTCTGTCATTTACGATCCCAGATGAAAGGGATCCCCTTCTTCATTAAATGGCTGTAGGGGCGACATTTTCCGTAGAGGTTCGCTATGAATCGTCGGATATATGCGAGCTTCCCTTGGAGAGACCGCAGTTGCTTGAGATTTCTTGGCGGAGGAATTTCCATAACCGCCTTGATCTTTAACGGGTCTATTTCGATACCCCGGTGTCGTACGATGAATCCTAAGAATTTGCTCGAGGAAACTCCGAACGCGCATTTGTGAGGGTTCATCTTCAGGTTTTATTTCCGAAGACGTTGGAACACTATCTTCAGATGCTCCCAATGCTCCTCATGCGATTTTCTTTACACCATAAGGTCGTCAATATAGCATTCGACGACTTCATGTGTGAGGTCATCGAAAATCATGGCCCTCTGATAGGTAGTGTCGGCGTTCTTCAGACCGAAAGGCATCATTTTGTAGCAGAATATGCCCAGAGGAGTCCGGAAAGCGGTATGCTTCTGGTCTTCGGGATGCATCTTTATTTGATTGTACCCTGACGACCCATCCATGAAAGAGAAAATTTCGTGAGTGGACGTGTTATCTATCATCAACTGGGTGACAGGTACTAGGAAGTCATCTTTCGGACAGGCTTTATTGAGGTCCCGGAAGTCCACGCAGATGCGCACCGTCCCATTTTTCTTCATCACTGGGACAATGTTGGCGATCCAGTTAGGGTACTGAATTTCTTGGATGAAACCGGAGTCGATTATCTTCCTAACTTCGGCATTGATGCTCACTTCATGTTCGAGCCGCATTCTTCTTGGTGCTTGCTCGACTGGCTTGACGTCCGGAGATATCGCCAATTTATGGACAGCTATTTCTGGATCTAGCCCCGGCATCTCCGAATAGTTCCATGCGAAGTAATATTTATACCGTGTGAGCACGTCTTTTAGCGTAGCCACCTGTTCTTTAGACAGCAGCTCACTGACGAACGTTGGTCGCGGGTCGTTTGCCGTCCCTAAGTCGATTTTCCTTAGGTTGTCCGCAGTAGTATGTATTCTATTTTCCAGCTCTTTTGGCGCTGGTGGAAACTCTGAGATCAATTCATCTTCATCCTCATTTTCGAACCTCCAGGAGAGTTCATCCATATTCTCGGGCACTCCTTCTGCTAACAGCGTTATCACGTGACAGGTACGAGATCGTTTCCAAGACCGCTGTTGATCGGGTTCTACTTTTGCCATATACGTTACTTTTGGCTCGTGTTTTTGTGGTGGGTTCACCCTCCAACTGTCGGATAGAGCGAACATGCTGAGTTGATACTGATCTTCAACCCAGTCTTTGAAGGTGAAGCAGTCTTCAAGGGGATGTCCTATCGCTCGGTGATAGGAGCAATAATCCGGGCGATAAACCTCGTTTGCTTGTTCGGGGTGCTTGGACTCCGGGAGTGTAATCATCTGATTTTTCGCGACGAGGTCGAATATTTTCCTTGTCTTGTCTCGAGGGAAGGAATATGCTCGACCCATCTTTTTCATTAGAGACGGATTCCGGCTGACCTTTTCTTGATCACGTGGCCTTTTGGATCCGTTTTGCCGCTGTCAGACATTTTTTCCGTTCTTTGACTTATTTTTGCCTCTGCGTCGGGCATTTTTCTTGTCTTGGGGATGCATGTCGGGCTGACGGTGAAGGGCATCGTCGCCCTCTGTAGCCTGCTGAAGGAGGCGTTGCGTCTTGGCTTTCTCGTAAATGGCCATTTCGCGGATGTAGTCATTCCGAACCTTTTGACTCGCTTCTCTTATTAGCTTGTCCATCTGTTCTTCAAATGGCGGACTGGGCATTTTTATGACAGGATCGCGTTCTGACTCAGGGTTAGCGTCTTTTAAAAGAGCATCCTTTCCTTCATTAAGGTCCTTTATTCATGGAAGCCATGGAACTGCTCCCATTTCTTGGACTGGACATATCTGAGCCCGATCGTTTCCATTTTTCTGTTGGGCAATTTTCGCTGAGTTCCGGGGACGCTCCAGATCCTGTTGTAGAATTGGGCCTGCCGCGCGGTTTGCTTAAAGGGTACGCCTTGGCACCTCAATAAGCTTTTCAATCCCTCTGCGTAGTATCGGGGTAGACGGATTGGTTGGAGCCTGTCAAGCACAGGTTCGGCACCACGCCAGACTTCTCTCTCGACCTTGGTCTCCGTAGATCGATAAAAGAGGATTGCATTTTCATCCTTTCGTCTTGGAGGCACGTAGAAAGTTTGTAACTCTTGTACGCTCTATATATCGAGCGCATCGAGCTCTTTATAGTGCCGAGGCGGAGCCATCGTGATTTGTAAACTCTGATCTGCTCCAACGAAGATTTGTATGGACGGGCGGACGGAGAATACAGTGTTGGTTTCATCTTCGGAGTCGTTGCCAAAGACCAAGATCAGAGCGGATGGTCCGGGTTTATGTTCCCGCTTCTGAGGTTGTCCCGAGTAGACTATTTCTTCATCCTCCTCGGTATCGCTTCCAAAGATAGGAATGGGAGTGACGGGCTTCTGTTTAAGCTACGGCTTATGACACTTCTCCATGTCTTCGAAATCTGGCAGGAAGTACTTGGCGTCTTCATATTTTCGGACCTCGTTCATAGAGAATGGGTTTAGCTCTCCTGTAATGGTGTACTCGAGGCCGTCTTTGAAATACTTCATACACCGGTGTTGTATAGATGGGATGATGTTGTACTCGTGTAACCAAAGCCTGCCGAGTAAATCATTGTAGCAGGTCTTGGCGTCAATGACATGAAATTTGATGTCAGTGACGAGCAGCCCAAAGCGTAACGTCGGTATTACAGACCCGAGCGTCCATGATGACTGGGATTCGAACCCGGAGATGGTGATTTTATCCCGAGCGAGGTGCTGAACGCTCATGCAGATTTCTTTTAGCACCCGCACGTTGAGAAGGTTGACAGAGGTCCCGTTGTCAACAAGTATTTTCCCTATTTTGATGTCATGGCAGTACCCAGTGACATATAAAGGACGGTTGTGCTCACATGTTCCAAGGAGGAGATCTTCATCGCCGAAAGTGATGTCAGCTGTGTACACTTCTTCCAGCTCGCTCTTCATCTATTCTTCGGCAAGGAAGGCTTGAAACTGCTAGGACTCTTGTAATGCTTTGATTAGAGAATCTCGTGCCTCCTTAGATAGCAGAAGGGCATCTAAATTGCTTAGCTGTGAGGGTATCTTCCTCAGGTGCGCTAGGACATTGTAATCCACTTTGCTTTTCTTGGGCGGGTCCTTGGCTGTCAGCTCTTCGACGACTCGATCATCGACGGCGATATCCTCAGGGACTTTTTCTTTCCCATTGTCTTTTCTGTTCGAACCTTTGTTTGAAGGCCCGAGATTCTTTTCAGGCAACGTACGGTTACGCAGCTGAATATTCTCACAGTTCTTTATCTCCTCCTCTTTTTCTGAAGTGGATTCCTTGAAGAGAGGACAGAGGGCTATTTCTTTGTAAGAATCGCTCCCGAAGGTGAGAACTCGAGATCTCTTGGTATTAACCATGTGACAGTTGTCGGCAGTTCTTTTGCGCTCATTTGTCGTATTTCTCTCCTCCCGACGAACCTTGCGCTTCAATCGCTTGAACTGTTGTCGGTGAGCAACGTATCCCTGCCATCACTTCTTGAAGGCGTTACACTCTTCGCTAGGGTGCGTGACCCTCCGATGGTATAAGCAGTAGTTTGGATGCCCATCCGCTTCGTCAAGTTGTATGCTTCCAGGAGTATTTCCTTTAGAAGGTGGCAGCGTCATTCCCATCGACAGGGTTTTAGTGAACCGTTTCCTCGTCTTAAGCATGCTTCTGTCTGCCGCGGACGTGCTTCGATCTGGTTGGAGTGCTTCAACCTTTTCATCCTGTCATCGACGTTTGGCTTTTTCGAATATGGCCATTTCGCGCTCTCGATCAGCTTTGCTCCTCTGACGGGCTTCGTTCAGCAACATGTCAATCATCTCACCTGACGGTTCCAAGAGTTCCGGTTCTTGATCTGCCCCCAGTTTCTCTGCATCAGGAGCTTCTTTACCCTTTATTGATGAGTGAGAGATCATGTGGCAGCTCGCCACATAATCCTCGGGCTCTTCTGAAGAATCGTCTCCTTCATCAGCGTTATCATCTTCATTCTCAAGAACATGCTTGAAGAATTCGTCCAATGTAATTGGGGTCCGTGCCTTCTGGTTATATTCTTCCAGTGCATCGATGTATTTCTGCAAACCTGTACGGTTGTCTTCGGGGGTGGACGGGCTTCTTGGCCTTCTACTTTTCTTTAAAGACTTTGGAGTCTTGGCCCGAAGGTTCTGTCCACCATCACTAATTTTCAGCGTTGGGCGCGGCTTCAGCATCCCCTCAATAATCTCAGGCTCCAGCGGGTTCTTCCACCTAATCGCCGGATATGCTTGAAGGTCCTTCAGCATTCTTTTAGTCTTAGCTGAAAGGGCTACTTCCCATGGAGCTTCTTCTACAAACGAGCATGATGCCCCCAGCGTATCCGTCTTTTTAGAAGCGTGCTGCTGCGGCGGGTTTACCTTCCAGTTTTCAGACAGAGCGAACTTGCCCTGTTGGTACTGGTCTTCAATCCAATTATTGAAGATGTAACAATCTTCGATTTGGTGACCCAATATTCGGTGGTAAGGGCAGTAATTGGGATTGTTAACGTCGCCTGATTGCGTTGGGCATCTCGGCTCTGGCAGAGTGATGAGCCTGTTGCGCAGCGCTAGCTCGAATTATCTTTTCGTCTTATCCCAAGGAAATGAGTAAGGACGTCTCATCTTTTCTCCGAGTGATTTTTGTTTATCGTTTTGGCGTACAACCGGTCTCGGGTCACTATGTTGTTGTTGAGCATTGGCGACGAAGGTCATTTTCCCTTTCCCCTTTTCATTCCGAGGATCCGTCTTTGAGAAGGACGGTCTATGGCCCATCTGATCCATTTAGGACAGGTTGTCGATCAAGGCCTGGAAAGTGGTCGGCTTGAAGAACATCATGAATTGGGAAATGGTTGACTGAGGGTCAAGGGTCCCCACGAACATGCCCACGGCAGGAGCTTCCTCTATGCGTTGTTCACACTTTGACCATAGGTTCCGCCACCGAATGGCGTATTGAACCCAGGTTTCTCCCGGCTTCACTCTAGCGTTAATTAGTGGGTGATTGAGGTGCGCTCGCTAGCGCTTGTGAATCTTTGTGTAAATAGTAGCTCCATTTCTGCAAACGCCTTGACAGAGTGATTCGGGAGCTCGGAGTATGATCGCACGCTTTTGGCGTGTCGGATGTTCAAAGTTCTAAAGTATAACCGCGATCAGGACGGTGTCGCTATGCAGCTAGCCGGTTGAGAACGGGTCGATCCACAGGGAGATGGTTGTATGTCCGTTCGAGTTTTAGACGAGTCAATAAAGAATTTGTATGTGTTTGTTCAAACTAACCTATGTGTTTTATATGCAAGTATGAAGTTGTTAAGAAAAAGATACGAAATTGTAAGCTAAAGAAATCCGTACTCAAAACCTTTGAGCCGTGTCTTGACCAATTGAAGCTAGAGCAATCGGCAACAACGTGGATTAGGGGATTTAAGCACGGTATTCGTGGAATCCGGCTTATTTACCCTTGTCCTTCCGTTCTTGTCTCTTGCTTTCGCCTCCGGCCAAACCGAACGCAACCGGTCGCGGTTAGGAATCACCGTTACCTTGGTAGGGTAGGATGCCTAACGGAGCGCTTGCGTAACGTTTGGGCGGAGTTCAATGGAAAATAACGGGAAAAGAAAATGAGCAAAGAAACATTAACTTACAATACCGTATTTGTTCTTAACAACGATAATTACAATCATTCACAAAAACGAACCAAAAAGAGAGAACAAAAAGAACAAAGAAAAGAAAAGATTACAAGTAAGTAAGGGCATGGAATTTAAAGTGCAAGAAAGTAAAGCATGAATGTAAAGCAAGTAATAAAAAGCAAGAAAGAAATAAGCAAGAAAATAATTGCAAGAACACTAGAACTCAAGACAAGCATGGGATCAATAGCCAACCCTTAAACTTGCAAGCTCAATCAAGAGGTTGCAAAATTAAGAGAAGGGTAAAGAACTCATGTGAAATGAAGCACTAATTCCATAAGAAGATACAACCCTTGAAATCAATAACAAACCCTTAAACTTTCAAGCTCAATGAAGAGATTGAAAGATCAAGAGAAAGCAAGGATCTCAAGGGGAAGTTAAACAAAAGAGAATGATACAAAAACCCTCATCTTCATTGATCTTCCACTCAAAAAGCTCTCACTACAATTTTCATGGAGAAAAGAATGAAGAAGAAGAAGAAGACTAAACTACACTAAATCCTACAAAAGAGGCATAAGAAGTTCACACCAAAAGCTTGGCAAGTTCTGGGGTATTTATAGGAAGGGAACTGGAAACCTAGGGCAAGAATCTGCCCCTACAAGAAAAGACCAACATGCCCCTGAAAAACGACAACGAGAGGAGACTAAATGGCCGCGGTTCCGCGGCCTAAGCGCGCTTATGCCGAGGAACCACGGCCGTTTAGAGGAGTTAGGCCATGAAATTTGGTGGTTTTCCCTAGTTTTTAGTACTCTTCAGTGTGGTATATGACTTTTTCTCAGAAACTTTTCCCATTTCTTCCAGAATTTCAGTAGATCAAAAGGTGATGTGATGTGGATCTTTTGCCAAGATTTCCTCGAGCTCCGCGTAGATATGTTGGATCTTGTGTTGACATTGAGCTTTGTGCACGAAAATGACATCGATTTGCTATTTTGTCCCTTAAACTGGTGTGTGGCAACATACGGATAGAGAGCGAAGACCCGTGTTTTATCTGTTGTTGGCAGTAATCCGGAATTTGACGTACTTTTCTATGAATTTCACTGTCTAGAGCTGAGAACCAGTATCCTGTAAATATGTAGCAAACATTGATTAAAAGCACCTGCCTATAACCAAACGATCGTAAGAATGGGCGGTATAAAATGCAATATTCTGGTATGAACAAATACCCCCAAACTTAACTTTTGCTCGTCCCGAGCAAAACCAATTATTTACAAAAAAATCCTAACCGCACTTTCGCAGGGAACGCGATTGCACTGAGCACGTGCAACAAGCCGTTAAACCCCTAGGTGTCCCTAGTAGGAGGAGTGTTGTCTCCTGAGGGTTTTCAGCGGATTACACCCACAAAATCCCGTCAAGCTAGTGTCATAAGTTAACATTGATTCTACTCCTACAGTTTAGTATTTACGTTAGAAATTCTATCATCCTAAGTTAGAAATATCCAACCCTTATTTTTCAGACCTCCTATCTATTTAACCTTGGAACTCCTGAGTTTTCCTTCTAAAGTGCGGCCTCAAATCAGAGATTTTTATCAACTTTACAGAAAACACAAGTCTTATTCTTTATTTCTATCTTTTATCCAAACATCGATTGTATACCCCTACGTGTGTGTGTATTTGCACCCCTACACTCAAGAATTCAATTCAAGCTATAATACCCTTCCCCTAATACCTAATACTACTTCTTTTCATTAAAGATGGACGGATTTGCTCACACACCTTTCATGCGACTATTAATGCTTCTTGAGGCACTAACGACCGATTATTGAATGTGTGAACTTTAAAGCGTAAATAGCAGTTTCCAGGTCTTGACTTTATTCTATTTTTTCTTTTTCTTTTTCTTTTTCTTTTTCTTTTTCTTTTTCTTTTTCTTTTTTCTTTTTCAAGACCGGATATATTTTTCAATATGCTCTTTTGGTGTTTAGCTTTAAATACCGTTTTTCTTTCATACTAGGCTTTCAGGCAAGAGTATTTCTAGGTATCCTCTACTATCCCAAGTTTCAAGGTGCGTGTAAGTGCAGTTTGTAGGGTATGTACTTTCTAAATTTGAACTCAAGAAAAGAAACTATTTTTCAGACTTATCCTCCAGTAAAGCTTCAATACTTTCCCTTCATCTTGACTTAACTCAAGAACTGAACTCAACGTATACTTACCAAAGTTAGACAGAATGAGGGTTATTTTTAGGGTTTTCAATTCCTAAGCCTAGAATTTAGTTATTTCTAATATATCGACTAAACTTTCGGAATAAAGATCTAAGTTACCCTATTAGCTAACTTGAAGACAAAGTTTTTATATTTTTGGAAAAATTTTCGATTTTTGTGGGTTTTTAATAAGGTATGCAAATGCAAAATATACAAATGAATGCGAAGGAAGAAAGCTTACCGAGCACACCCCCAAACTTAAACTTGACAGTGCCCTCACTGTCAGGCTATACCAAGAGGGTCAAAATTGCCGGCGCTCCCTAAAAACAAATTATATACAACAAAGAAAACAAAACAAAAAATATATACACAAAAAGGGTTCCCCCCAAACTTAAGTGAAACAGTGTTTCCACTGTTAAGCGATGAAGTTCAGGATTAGGGGGGAAAGAACAGGCCAAAAGTTAACACAGGCCAAAAGTTAACACCAACCATTCAAAAATTCTATCTCTGTAATATGCGGGTTGGTGAAAGAAGGTGAAGAGGAAAGAAATGGAGAATACACGAGACCGTATGGAGATAGAAGCGGGATACGGTCTCGATATATCAGAAGAAGAAGAATGGAGGAAGGGAGAAAGAAGTGGAATACGAACTTGAGGGTGGAAATGGAGTGAATAGATTAGCACAATTTGTGATGACTGATGTGTAAGAAGAGTTTGTTCTAATCTATTAACCCATCGAGAAATGGGGTCAAATCCCTCAAGATTCGTGAGAAACCATGGGTATACCGAACCTGGTAAACCGGACATAAGGAATGAAAGTGATATGGTTTCTTGCCAGGTCGGAACGATGGAAAGGGTGGGGGGAAGTGATTGAGGAAGGGTATCGGTTAAGGGTTCGGGAGGGTGCACCCAGTCAATGAAAGGAATAGGATGAATTGGAAAATCCGACTCATCAATTAAAGATGTTTCATCCTCAGTACTATCCTCAATATTCTCCTCAAAAGTTATCTCATCCATGCATTTATTATCAAAATCCAGACGCATATGGGGTTCGGAAAAAATATTTAATGACTCGGGATGATGATTTGAAGAGAAAAACTCAGCCAAATCTATGGGTTCATCATCCAAAATATTCCCAGCGTCGATATCCTCAATCAAGTGAAAATCAATATTCTCAGACACCTCAACAAAAGCATGGATTTCAATCGATTCAGGTTCTAGAGTGGAGGTGTAGAGGTCAAAAGGATTGGGATTGGTTTCACTTGGAAGAGACCCTTCACAATCAGGTATCTCAAACACTACAAAGTCGCACAACTCATTAATCATTCTATCTTCAATTGATAAAGCATGTTGGACACTCGATAGACTTTCAAAACAAGAGTTGTGGGATTCAACTTGGGACAGGTAGGTTTGATTTGGAAGGGGTACATCTCACTCTCTCCACTCAAATTCACAGCCTGTCCTACCGCCTCTTCATACATTGGAAAATTTGGAGCTAGTTGAAAACTAGCTACCGGGTCACTAGGTTGTATGAGGGCGGCCATGGACGCATTCAATTCCATCATTTATTGGCTTGATGCTACCCTAAAGTCTTCCAAGGATTGTTCTAGACTAGACATTGGTTGTGAAGGGGTTTCAGTAAAAGATTCAAAGTTGTTTGGATACTGAAAATTCCCAAATGGCTGTTCAGAAACAATGTCTAGGGAAGGTGAAAAAGTCGGGTAGGACTGGTAGGAATTGAATGGCTGGACAGGAGCAGGATCAACATTTAGATAAGAAGGTGAATGGAATTGTTGATCCCAAGAATTTGAAGTGGTGAAAGGAGTGAAAGATCGGCTACGGGATTGTTCAATACGTTCAGCAATAGACATTGGTCTTGTGGCTACAACTGGACTTTCAAAAGGGGTATCAACGCAAGAAGGGGTGAATGTTTGAAACGGTTGATACGAAGTGGATTGCGGGGTCCAGTTATTCGTCCTAGACGCGTCTATCCGATCTTTCAAAGAAATTTTGGGCATAGAGGGGTCGTTCGAAGTTCGACCAAAACAAGAACCGTAGGAAGTTATGTCTGGTTGTGGGTACCAAAGTTCGGCAAGAGTTTTGCGAGGTGGAGTACCCATGATATGAAGAGAGAAAGAGAGAAAGGCAGAGAAAAGGAGGGGAAAAAGAATGTGATATTTTTTTTTTTAGTTATATATTAACAAAAGAATGAAATATACACACAAAAAGAATATGGACAAAATCAATCACGACACAAAAATACCACACACCTAATCGTTCTAGGGTTCACCTAGGTCAACTAGACCTGCTCCAGAACTTGATTGTCGAAGTAAAATTGTGTCGAGAAACAGGCTCAAGATACACTGATCACGAGGCCAGGTAAGTGCAGAGATAAGGGGAGGTTTTCCAACGCTTTCGCGAAGTTCCTTAATTAAATAACCCTTTCTCTTTTGGCGGTTTCGCCGTTAACACTTTCCTAGACACCCCGTAAACAATGTACCGTTAAGCGAGGTTCTAAACACGGTTAACTTCTCCTAGTGAGCGCGAAGTCCTTAAGGCTTAAAGTCTAGTTTCTTTTAAATTTTGTGTGGGTAAACGTTATGCTCAAGTTCGTGATTTGTGGGCCATGGAAAAGGTGATGAAATCCTTTACCGTATGTTGTGGGGTTCGCTTGCCCTTAAGTCCGTATTAATGTATGCAATGCGCAATTCAATAAAAATTCTATAAAGAATCAAACAATCGTTTTTTAGTTTAAGCGCGGCACTGCAACAAATACGGGTTAGTCAATTTTTAGCGTTTGCTAGCGAACTTGCAAAGAATCCTGCAAAGAATAGTATATTGGATGCGTCGGATTTGAGAAGAAGGTGTTAGTAAAGTACGTACCGTTAAGTTTTGGGTTAGGAAACCCCCGTTGAATCAAATCCGGTAAGCTTGAAAAGTTCGCTTGCGCGGGTCAAACTACCCGGATCTTTGGCACTGTACTTTGCAATCACCTTAGCTTTGAACGTACACTTTGCTCCCCACAATCGCAGTTTGCAAATCCGAAAAAATCTGCACTCTTGCCCACAAAAATGATCAAAAAAAACAAAAAGATTTTTTTTTTATTTTATTTTTTATAAATATATACAAAAAGAATATTAACCCGAATAACAAGAAAGAAAATACGCTACCGTCTCCCCGGCAACGGCGCCATTTGATCGCACGCTTTTGGCGTGTCGGATGTTCAAAGTTCTAAAGTATAACCGCGATCAGGACGGTGTCGCTATGCAGCTAGCCGGTTGAGCATGGGTCGATCCACAGGGAGATGGTTGTATGTCCGTTCGAGTTTTAGACGAGTCAATAAAGAATTTGTATGTGTTTGTTCAAACTAACCTATGTGTTTATATGCAAGTATGAAGTTGTTAAGAAAAAGATACGAAATTGTAAGCTAAAGAAATCCGTACTCAAAACCTTTGAGCCGTGTCTTGACCAATTGAAGCTAGAGCAATCGGCAACAACGTGGATTAGGGGATTTAAGCACGGTATTCGTGGAATCCGGCTTATTTACCCTTGTCCTTCCGTTCTTGTCTCTTGCTTTCGCCTCCGGCCAAACCGAACGCAACCGGTCGCGGTTAGGAATCACCGTTACCTTGGTAGGGTAGGGTGCCTAACGGAGCGCTTGCGTAACGTTTGGGCGGAGTTCAATGGAAAATAACGGGAAAAGGAAATGAGCAAAGAAACATTAACTTACAATACCGTATTTGTTCTTAACAACGATAATTACAATCATTCACAAAAACGAACCAAAAAGAGAGAACAAAAAGAACAAAGAAAAGAAAAGATTACAAGTAAGTAAGGGCATGGAATTTAAAGTGCAAGAAAGTAAAGCATGAATGTAAAGCAAGTAATAAAAAGCAAGAAAGAAATAAGCAAGAAAATAATTACAAGAACACTAGAACTCAAGACAAGCATGGGATCAATAGCCAACCCTTAAACTTGCAAGCTCAATCAAGAGGTTGCAAGATCAAGAGAAGGGTAAAGAACTCATGTGAAATGAAGCACTAATTCCATAAGAAAATACAACCCTTGAAATCAATAACAAACCCTTAAACTTTCAAGCTCAATGAAGAGGTTGAAAGATCAAGAGAAAGTAAGGATCTCAAGGGGAAGTTAAACAAAAGAGAATGATACAAAAACCCTCGTCTTCATTGATCTTCCACTCAAAAAGCTCTCACTACAATTTTCATGGAGAAAAGACTGAAGAAGAAGAAGAAGAAGACTAAACTACACTAAATCCTACAAAAGAGGCATAAGAAGTTCACACCAAAAGCTTGGCAAGTTCTGGGGTATTTATAGGAAGGGAACTGGAAACCTAGGGCAAGAATCTGCCCCTACAAGAAAAGACCAACATGCCCCTGAAAAACGACAACGAGAGGTGACTAAATGGCCGCGTTTCCGCGGCCTAAGCGCGCTTATGCCGAGGAACCACGGCCGTTTAGAGGAGTTAGGCCATGAAATTTGGTGGTTTTCCCTAGTTTTTAGTACTCTTCAGTGTGGTATATGACTTTTTCTCAGAAACTTTTCCCATTTCTTCCAGAATTTCAGTAGATCAAAAGGTGATGTGATGTGGATCTTTTGCCAAGATTTCCTCGAGCTCCGCGTAGATATGTTGGATCTTGTGTTGACATTGAGCTTTGTGCACGAAAATGACATCGATTTGCTATTTTGTCCCTTAAACTGGTGTGTGGCAACATACGGATAGAGAGCGGAGACCCGTGTTTTATCTGTTGTTGGCAGTAATCCGGAATTTGACGTACTTTTCTATGAATTTCACTGTCTAGAGCTGAGAACCAGTATCCTGTAAATATGTAGCAAACACTGATTAAAAGCACCTGCCTATAACCAAACGAGCGTAAGAATGGGCGGTATAAAATGCAATATTCTGGTATGAACAGAGTACCAATCGAATGCTGTCTCCGACAAGCTGCCAATAAACTGGCGAAGCAGCAGTTTGTCGTCACCTCCAGTATTACAGCACAAAGCCCTGAATTGAGCAGCGTGATGGTGTGGATTACCCGTTCCCTTATACACACGGAATTTAGGGATCGTATATCCTGGTGGGTACTTTATTTGATCGTACCAATCCGGATAGGGTCTTCCAGTCTTGACGATTTGGCCGGCCGCTTCGCTCGCCTGATGAGCTCGTACCTGTTGAGCTATATAGTCATCAAGGGCGGCTTTGGAGATGGTCTCTTCCTTGGCTGCTGACAGAGCCGGAAGAGGGTTTGATGTTTCCCCTCTGTCATCTTCATGGATTATTGGAGGGTATTCAGCTGGAGGATCCGGCTGTATCATCATCCCGACCATATTTTGGAACAGGAGCGCCATTTGTTTTATGTTGGCCGCTTGTTCCGCGGCCTCTTTGTCTTTCTTCTGAAGCATTCTTCGGAGGAACTCGGCATCGGTTTCCTGTTCCTGGCTCTGCTCCGACGACGTCTCCGGGCTTTCTTTCGGCTCAGTGAGCGCAGACATCTTCGTTAGCATCTCCTGGAG
The DNA here is from genome assembly GCA_030015575.1 of Agapanthus africanus. NCBI lineage: Eukaryota > Viridiplantae > Streptophyta > Magnoliopsida > Asparagales > Amaryllidaceae > Agapanthus > Agapanthus africanus. The sequence continues at coordinate 200,332,709 of CM057341.1, forward strand.
CTTTTGTTGTTGCTCCTGAGCCTTTGTCACAGACCGGGTGAGTGGTCGATGACCCATGGAAGCACGGCTATCTTCTCTTCCAGAAGCCATGTAGATGGTGTGCATTACCATGCCCCCAGACTTAGGGCGTTTAGGTTCAGTGCCCTTGAGATTTGTCACAGACACGGGGATCTTCTCCGGCTTTCTCCGTTTATGGGCGATCACAGTAGAGGGGTTTATTGCAACGGGCACCCATGTAGACGATACCTTCTGTGGTATGGTGGGATGGTCCTTCTCTTGCCGAACCTTCATTTTCTTCGGTCGGCGGGAGTAGTCTTGATCAATCACGGAGTCTTAGACCCTTCGCCATACCCTATGGATTTTGGAGGACAGCCGCTGAGGAGGCTGTTCTGGCTCCGCCTTTGTAACATTTTCAGCAGGTGGAGGAGACCTTTTTAACACAGCAGTTGGAGAGTTTTTGTGCACCCTTCTAAGTGGTTCAAAGCTGTTCCCAGTTGGAACAGCAGCATCAATTTCCACCATTGGAGCTGGTGGAGTCAGTCCAGAAGGGGAACTGTTGTTGGGGTAAAAATTTACACCCCCGTTGACCGAGTCAAAGTCAAGGTCAACCCCAAGCCAGGTGGGCCCAAGCCCAGGTCAAGCGGGCCCAAGCCCAAGTCGAGCCCGCGGCCAGCCTCCTCCATGCTAAAATATAGATCATGTAATAAATAATTTTTATGTAATTTTTTATACATGAATGTATGCAAAATGGGCATAAAGCCAATATTTTGTAAGCCCATGGCTTATGTGCAAAAATGAAATGGCACATGAGCCATGGAATGGCTAAAATGCCATTTTTGTAAAGCCTAAGGGGCTATATGTAAATATGTAAGCCTATAAAAGGCAACATGATGATGAATAAAGTAATACTTTTCATTCTCACAAAAAAACCTAGGATTTGTATCTCTTTCCCTTTTCTGAAGGTCTCAAACCTTCTTCTTTCTTTTGAATTAAATCAAGAGTTTTACTCTTCCTTTTCAAAAACAAAATAGTTTTTCCCCACGAAACCCACAAAGGGGAAATTGGATCTGTCATCAGATCTCAAAAAAGAGAGATTTTGAGATCTCACATCTCTTGATCTTCAAGATCCAGCTAACAGAGGAAGAGGAAGAAGAACCCCTTCCATTAACCCCAAAAACACACTCAGGAGTCCAACTCCTCTCTGATTTCTCTTTCGAGAAATCTTTTTTAGGCTAAAAGCCTCTTTTCCTCGCCGGCGCTCAAGCGCAGAGCGCCCGCGTGCCGACACGTGGCGCTCAAGCGCTCAAGCGCTCAGCGCTCGAGCGTAAAGCGCCCACGTGCCGACACGTGGCGCTCAAGCGCTCAAGCGCTCAGCGCTCGAGCGTAAAGCGCCCACGTGCCGACACGTGGCGCGCTTACGTTCAAGCGCAAGCGCTTGAGCGCAAGTCGCCCCCGTGCCGACACGTGGCGCGCTTGCGCTCCAGCGCAAGTCGCCCCGGTGCCAACAAGTGGCGCGCTTGCGCTCCAGCGCAAGCGCTCGAACGCAAGTCGCCCCCGTGTCGACACGTGGCGCGCTTGCACTCAAGCGTAGATCGCCCCCGTGCCGACACGTGGCGCACTTGCGCTCAAGCGCCCTGCGCTCAAGCGCAGAGCGCCCACGTGCCGACACATGGCACTCTAGCGCCTGAGCGCACAGCACCTAGGCGCACAGCGCCCAAGGTGCTGCCCCACCAATCCTTTGGATGTCTTTTCCCCCTCTTTTATACATATATATATATATACATATATACATATATATATATATACATATTTACACACACACATACTCCGGGACACTGTCCCTGTTAGAAAAAAATTTCTAACGGGGCGCTGCCCCGCACCCCGCAAGGGGGCTGCTATCCCCCTTGACCCCCAGCCCGCTATCCGGGTAGCGGGACCCCCGTAAAAACTCTGCGTGGCCCCCGATATATCCAAACCCCCCTTTCAAAACACAACACACGTACACTGCACATTGAGTTCGCATGACCATTTTAACCCGTTAATCGGAGGATCTCTCGCCCCAAAGGCGAGGGGTAATTGACGGCAGCTTAGTCCGCGGCTGCCGGAGATTTGGATCCCACAATCAATAAACCCCCGCCTACCCTAGGCAGGGGGAATCCGTAGTATACGCCTGACAAGCGCGCGCGTATTCCCATCTCAATAGGGTGACGAAAAGCACCCTACAACTGCCCCCTGCTTTCCTTACTCGACGCCCCTACAACTGCCCCCTGCTTTCCTTACTCGACACCAGTGGCGACGTCGAGCATGTCTTGCAGACGGGACCGGCTCAGTTACGGGGGTGGCTACATCATGCCCCCTACTTTGAGGAGAGGCTGTTATTGGTGCCAGCCTTTCAAAGACTGACATCCGTTGAGAAGAAATGTCCAACCTGTCGAAGACTGATTTTCGGGTAGGGGAAACACTTGTAACGACCTCGCCCGCGGTAGGAATTGGAATGGCCAGTCTTGCGAAGACCGACCCCTTGGCAGAAGAAACCCCTTTGACTACTTCGTCTATTGGAGTTAGAATGGCTATCCGCTTCGGGATGACTCGTTCAGGTATTGCAGGCTTCTTCACAGGCCCACTTGAGCTTCGGCCTAGTCTGTTGAAGACTGAGGCGTTGGACTTGGACGACCCATTGAGAGGGGCCATGGTAGTGGTAAGCCGATCAAAGACCGACTTCTTTGGAGTTTGCTGCGGCAGCACTGGAGCGTTGAAGCTCATTGGCGAGAGCATAGTCCCGAATAACAACCCAGTGGTGGCTTGTGTCACCTGTTCCACCGGCATTGCGAAAATGGAGGCCTCTTTGGGACCATAAGTCACTCCTCCAGCAGGGACGGAGTGGAAGTTGTTGTTGCAGTTGGAAGCCATTGACGTCATTTTCACTTATGCATGGAGCAAGACACCAAATCTTAGTACCTCGAATCTAGGGGCAACCACATTAAACCGCGATTCATTCACGAACACGACACACGAAGTGTGGAGTGGAAAGAGGAAAAGGTCCTACCGGGCATGCCAGAATCTGTTCGCCGCCGAAAGACGTGACTGGAATGTTGGGACGTCTGGCCTGAATTTTAGAGGGAAGATGCTATTTGGTTTTGTCCATCCGCCTCTCCGAAGATGCCAAGTTGATTTATGGCACCGTGTATCGGAGGTTTGGACGGATGCAGTCGTTGTAGCAGACTTCGTCAGATTTCCCCTCGCTTGCGAGGGGTTTTTGATTGTGGGGACGCTCTTCCGTGTAGGCGCAAGCCCGGTAACTACTTTATCCTTCTACAGATGTTCACTTCGTGTCGTGTGTGTTTGTTTTGTTTTTGGTTGCCCGTGGATTGTATACGGAGACTAATTTATGTTGTCGCCCGTAGGGCGTAGATTAGTCCAAATCCGTATTTTCTTAGATTTGGGTTTGGTTGATTTAAGGATTGTTAACCTCGTTTGAGATTAAGATCAACTTAAATGTTTGTTAAGGATACGTTAGTCTAATTTTTGACTAAGATCTACTTAACAAGGTTTTAGGATCATTTAAATCCAACGAAAGAGTATTTGGACTCTATCGTCTTAGTTTAGGGACGTTACGGTCCATTGGGTTTAAGGACATCATAGTCCATGGAGTTTAAGGACATCATAGTCCATAGAGTTTAATGACATCATAATCTATAGAGTTTAGTTTAGGGACGTTGCGGTCCATTGGGTTTAAGGACATCGTAGTCCATGAGTTTAAGGACCTCATAGTCCATACAGTTTAGTTTAGGGACGTTGCGGTCCATTGGGTTTAAGGACATCATAGTCGGTGGAGTTGAAGGACATCATAGTCCATAGAGTTTAAATAAATCCTAGTCTATAGAGTTTAGTTTAGGGATGTTGCGGTCCATTAGGTTTAAGGACATCGTAGTCCATAAGTTTAAGAACCTCATAGTCCATAGAGTTTAGTTTATGGACGTTGCGGTCCATTGGGTTTAAGGACATCGTAGTCCATGACTTTAAGGACCTCATAGTCCATATAGTTTAAAGACATCATAGTCTATAGAGTTTCTGGTTATCGGGACCCGCCACCTCTCTGAAGACGTTGAAGAATTAAAACGACACATATCAGAGGTGTGAAGAGATGTACCCTTGAACCAATGTTGGTTGGGAGATCTGTAGTCAAGTTTGAGACTAAGACCAATCAAAGAGATTGTCAGCACATGTGCTTGGTTAATCTGAATTAGGGACTTATGGCCAACTTGGGCTCAGTCCACTCAGTTTTGAATAAAGTATTGAACACTTGTTTGGGCTCAGTCCCTTTTTGTTCAACAATACTGAGCATTAAATTGGGTTCTGACACCCCTTTTCCTTTTTTTTTTATTGAGTGTTGAACACTTTTATGGCGCTAGGCTCTTCTTAAAGAGCGCAGAGCGCTCTGTGTTAAGTAGTGCCCACGTGAGGGGCACGTGGAGTGCTTGGCGCTGAGCGCCAATATTTGAGCGCTAAGCGCCAATATATGAGCACTAAGCGCTCTTTTTATTTTGAGCAGCGCCCACGTGAGGGGCACGTGGAGTGCTTGGCGCTGAGCGCCAGCATTTGAGTGTTGAGCGCTCTTATTAAATAGCGCCCACGTGAAGAGCACGTGGTGCGCTCGGTGCTGAGCGCCAGATTTGAGTGTTAAGCACTTCTTATTAAATAGCGCCTACGTGAGGAGCACGTGGAGCGCTCGGCGCTGAGCGCCAAATTTGAGTGCTAAGAACTTCTTATTAAATAGAGTCCATGTGAGGAGCATGTGGAGCGCTCAGCGCTGTGCGCCAGATTTGAGTGCTATGCACTGAGTTGTTGTTTTTTTTGTTCTTCCCAATTCAATTCTCTGAGAATTTGGTTCTCCCTTGTGAAAGACTTCGTCTTATAGATCTGAGATCTGGAAAAAGAACTAAGTTCTTCTGATGTGAGAGGAGATGTTATGATCTCTCTTCTTTTATGAAAGACTTTGTCCCATAGATCTGTGATCAGGAAAAAGAACTAAGTTCTTTTGGTGTGAGAGTTAAACTCTCAAATATATAGGAGATGCTATGATCTCCCTTATTGTTATTTACCTTGAAGAAGGTTCTTCTTCTTAGAGCTTGCTCTTCTCTTTTTCTTTTTTTAGAACTTGAAACTTATGGGGAGGTTCTTCTCTTTTTTTTGAGAACTTCAAGTTTATGGGAGGGTTCTTCTGTGCAAGACTTGAAGTCTTAGGTCCTTTATATAAGGGAGGCTGATTTGTTGAATCAGTTAAGGAAATCTCTCATTGAAAGATCTCTGATTGATTTGGGGGTGTTTCCCACCATTGGATATTTGATCCGAGAGCCTCTGTTTTACAGAAGACATCTTTCTTATTTTTAGCAAGATTGGGAAAATATTTTCCCATACAGAACTTATACTGTATCTTGGTGATTTTTAATCACTATTGGATCTTTGATCCAAGGGTGCTCTGATTTACAGAGCACAATCTTTCTTATTTAGAAAGATTTTGAGGAGTATTTCCTCAATCAGAATTTAATTCTGTACTTTGATAATTTATCATCTTCGTTGGATCTTTGATCCGATGGTGGAGAACATTTAGTTCTAGCGCTAGCGCTCTCGTGCTTTGCACGTGAGGCACTGCCTCAGAGTCTTTGACTCTTGGCGCTAGCGCTCTCGTGGTTTCCACGTGAGGCGTTGCCTCAGAGTTTTTGACTCTTAGCGCTCTTGGCGCTTCCTCAGAGTCTTTGACTCTTAGCGCTGGCGCTCTTGGCGCGAGCGCTCTCGTGCTTTGCTCGTGAGGCGCTGTCTCGGTTCAAATTTCAAATTTTGAATAGAGCTTTGCTCTCTGATTGGGGGAAACAGTCCCAATAAAAGAATATTATATATAATTATTTACGTGAATGAAAATTAAAAAAACTCTCATCTCACATAAAGCCCCCGGCTATTCAATCACGACGATCCAATATAATATATCGATAGCAACACAATAACATCACATATCATCAACATAAGTAAATATACGTATCACAAATGTCGTTGTCGTATAGCAACGAGATTGGGGATACTGCCATATATTACACTTACGGTCAAAGAAAAGAAATGAAAACTACAATAATTAGAATCCGTATCTTTAGACATCATAAACTCAGATTATCACATATTTCGAATTTTATGCCCAACCCTATAAACCTTGTATTTAAGTCTCGAATTGAAAACACTTTTCAAATATTAAGCCGGGCAATTCAACAAGATTCCCGATTAGTGATTCGAAGGCTCGTTGAGAACTTTAGTAGATGGCCGCACCCTCGAGGCCGTCAACGAAGTGAACTTGGGCAGAACACCATGGCCGCGAGCACCCGAGTGGATGCTCTTGGCCATGGGGTTCTCTTATAGTTACTTGGTCGGGGCAATAGGGCGTGGCTGTCTACTAGTGTCTCCCGGCGAGTATTCGCGTACAATACGAGAATACGACGGAGTTTCGATCCAAATCCAAACTCCGTGGTAATCCATCATTTGAGACTAAAATGCAAGATTTACAAATCGATAACTAGTTTTCACAAAACTAATCAATGTGGATTCCAAAAAATTGTATGACTTAACCATAGCAATATAGAAAATGTTAAACATTTCGATCGATATTTCAAACAACAACAATCACATAGAGCTCAACAACTTGAGCCTCACAAAAAATAGCCAGAAAGTCTAAAATCAATATATGAAGAAACTCAAGAAAACTGGAGATTTAATTCCTCAATTTGGCGGTGGAACCGCGGCTAAACCATGGTTTAAGCGGCGGTTCCGCGGCCAAGTTTGGGGTTTTGGATCTCCGTTTTCTTGTGCCTTCTTAAAAATGCATGCACGATTTTCTGAGCATTTTTAATTTCAAAAATCTCAACGTTTGAAAAATTGGACAGAAACTACCCAATTCCCGTGTTTAAAATGTTGATCAAACACTTTAATTTCTTCTAAGTTATTCCTAAGCCTCTAGCTTATCTATGATACCATGAAAGTATGTCTTAGCACCTCAGTAGTGTTCAATGAGCATCAAGTATGCAATTTTAAAAATTAGAGGTCTAAATATATTAAACAAGAATCGAACTAGAGAATTAGGGTTTCAAAGTTAAGCAAACATGTTTTAATCTAAGTGAAGAGAGTCTACAACTTTTGTAGTTTAGTCCTTCACTTCTAAAGCTCTAAGTAGTAGTCCTTAAAACTCTTCTTTGACTCCACTTGAAGAATGGAACGAGCTTACTAGTAGTCTTCGTCGTCGAAGATGTTCCATCTAGAGGCAACTCACACTCAAGCTCATACTTCACTAATCAAGGTATTAGTGAAGTTAACAACCTATACTAATGGGCTAGAGTAGTGTAGGTTGATGAAGTAGGAATTTTGCCCACTAAAAATATTTCTCTCTCTTTTCTTTTTCTCGCCCTAGAAAATCTAATGAAGAGATGAAGATGAACTTGGATGAGTGTGAACCATTTGGATAAGATGAGATGAGTTTGAGAATGACAAAATATCTATGAATAAGCCAAGAATTGAAGATGAGTCATGGTTTCTCAATACTTCTCTAAGCATCTAAAGCCATGACTCATTCTTCATTTCTTTTAATTCACAAATGTTTATCATTATCCTTCTCAAATGGGATTCTCACATATCCTAGTTCTATGTATCATCAACAATGATATAAATGCATATATATATATATATATATATATATATATATATATCAAATTATTAAATCAACACTTGATTCAATAATCCGATTATATCATATATAACCCGGCTAATATCAAATATATATATATGTATATTAAATTATTAAATCAACACTTGATTCAATAATCCAGTTATATCACATATAACCGGCTAATATTTAATATTAGTTAATATATATATCATATATATATATATCAAATTATTAAATCAACACTTGATTCAATAATCCGGTTATATCATATATAATCCGGCTAATATCAAAAATATAAACATATATATAAATCAAATCATTGAATCAACACTTGATTCAATAATCCGGTTATATCATATATAATCCGGCTGTATCAAACGCTAGATTAGAATACGGTATCATATACTCGTATTTAATCAAGCTCCCGCACATATCTCCATACATGCCCTACTTCGTTTTGATTGAGCTAGGAAACCTCTATGTGGGACTCTAAAGACTCGTCAATACGCCAACAGTAGGTAATGATTACATCAGGTACCCCCACAAGCCATCAGCGGTACTAGCTGGACATAACGGCTACCCAGGTATTGAACGAATAGAAGGTCAATAAGCAAACTTTTTCAAACTCTCGTAGAGCCTATAAGCAACACTTACCGTACAGTCCGGTCTCTTTGTCTGATATGTCGCGTATCAAGTCTGGGGGGTGGAATCGTCTGACCCCAATAACTTGATAGGTCATGCCGATGTGTGGCCTATAACCTTTCGAGAAACTACTGAGAACACTTACCAGTAAATCTCATCATCCCTGTCCAGGGACTTGCTGTTATAGCCAATCGAGTATAGCGCAACATCAACTCCCAATACCGGGAGAGACGAAACCCATCATATCGCTCACTGCCTCCATGTGAATCAGACCTGTACCCATAAACCACCTGTTTGCATGACTCATTTGAGCCGTGGTAGGGAGGAAATCAAAGCACAGTAGGAACCACACAAGACACTATGAAGATCTCGGGTCTATAGACTAACCTGTACAAGTGTCACCAGAGAACTTTTATCTGACGATAAGTATGGTGCCATCTAGTAGTTCTCGACGAGTCTTGTTCGGTGTACCCATTCTCCAATGAGCACCTGTGTACAATCTTTGATGTCAAACACCAATGGCTATAGGATCAACTATCGCCCCATACAGGGTCAAGAAACGTACACACTAGTCTTTTCTGGAATATCGATGCCTTATCTCGATACTCTCTCGACTAGGAACTGTTAAAGAATGTGATTGTGGACTACACAAACCCCGCTACTATGATCTGCATCATAGTCCTAGTAGTCAAGCCAACATGCTAAGGGCTTTATCAATATGTATCAATGAGATAGTAAACTAAAACAAGTGCACATGTTAAGATAAAGAGCAACCAGATAGCATATTATCATGTCGCGTAAGAAAGTCCTCTATATGTATGTCCAAGCATCCACTATAATATACAATAATGGTCTCTAGTGCATACATATTCCTAACAGTTAATCTTAGTCTCATATAAGACTAACGATCCTTAGATCCACCATGATCCTTTCCCTCATATATGGAATTTGGTTCAAGGGTACATTTTTCCACACCTCTGATATATATCATTGTAATTCCTCAACGTCTTCAGAGAGGTGGTGGGTCCCAAAAACCGACAACTCCTTTCTCGTCCCTACTTGATGAAAAATATGAAATTTCATCAAGACAGGGAATACATTATGCATCCCATATATATGCGCACCCTCATATCGATACACCCTACATTGATGCATTTCCATATTGATTTGCGCACCTCATATTGAGCTCCGACTTTATACATATATGTATATGTATATATTTGAGGGAAATATAAATGCCTTCAAATTGGATCGCACCCTAATATTGGACGCATCCCATGTTACCATCATTCATTTCGCCACGTAACATATACACGTACGCGCAAGATGAAAAATGGACCGAAATATCGTTAAACTAATATGCGTCCCAAACACGGGAATGTTGGACCGAAACATCCTTAAACTAATATTCGTCCGAAACACGGGAATGTTGGACCGAAACGTCCTTAAACTAATACTTCGTCCCGAACATGGGAATGTTGGACCGAAATGTCCCTAAACTAATATTGGACCGCGATGTTCTTAAACTAATATGTTTGGCCCTACGGCTGATCTTTATATTGATCCCGGTATACAATCTACGGGCATAAACAAGCCATATTCCATCCCATGTTCCCCATGGACCGCGATGTCCTTAAACTAATATGTTTTACCCTACGGACTGTCTCTATATTGACTGCCGTATACTATCCATGGGCTATTCATATGTGATATAATGATCAGTTGAGCTCATATGCTCATTGTTCCTAAGTCGATCTTAGCCTTATATATGACCAACGATCCTCAGATCAAACCCAAATATCCCATGAAATGATGGACACCATTTATATGAGATCCGTATCCTATGTTCAAAACTCCAAATCTAATATACAGATTTGGACTAATCCGCGCCCTACGGGCATGACAAGATTAGTCTCCGTATACAATCCAAGAGCAGGCACATATTAAACAAACATAACACGACACGAAATGACCTACCGGAGTAGGTGAAAGATGTTATCGTAATGCGATAACGTAATTAACTGCAGGGGTTTGCACCTGCAGGGAAGAGCGCCCCCATAATAAAAAACCCTTCCCATATGAGGGGGAATCCGATAAGTCTGCTAAAACGGTCGCATCTGGCCAAACCTCCGATATACAGTGTCATAAATTAACTTAGCATCTTCGGAGAGGTGAACAAATATGTTCTAAATAGCATCCGCCCCTAAATTCAGGCAAGACGGCATATCCCAGTTCACCTCCATTTTTGGCGGTAAACGGATTCTGTTACGCCCGGTAGGACATTTTCCTCTTTCCACTCCACACTTCATGTGTCGTGTTTTTCCATGATCGAATATTCACGGTATATATATGTTTGTAGTTACCCTTGGGTGATGAGATACTGAAACTGGCATTCCGTCTCTATCTGAGGATCAATGGCGTTTGCTTCCACTCACTGCAACTCGAGCTTTGCCACATCTGGTGGACTCATGTATGGGCCACTTGCAGCCTCAAATCTCTGCAGTCCGGATCTTCAAGAAATGAAGGGGATTTTCTCTGGGTCAATGCTCCTAACTCCTACCCTCGGTGCCTCAACGCCAAAGGAGGAAACCCAAAAGAAGTCTGTCTTCAACAGGACGGCTCTGCAAGCTTCATCTCTACCGATGGCATCGGTCTTTATACGACTAGCTCATACCAAAGACCAAGGTCAACACATGGGGCATAATATTCATGCTCTGAAAGAAAACAGGGGGCAAGCTCAGCCAATTACTGATACTGAAGAAACACCGATTGCGAGACATGATTGACGTCAATATCGGCGTCAAAAAAAACAAGATGGGGGAAGTTCTCTGCCCGGGCTGACTCTAACTCTGATGGTGAATGATACTGTTCCAACCAGGAACAACTTCAAACTCCTGTGAAGAGTCAGAAAAATTCTCCCACCGCAGTACTGAAGAAAAAATCTCCGCAGCCCCTAAAGATCCAACAAGAGCATAACCCAATTCGCTCTTCAAAGAGACTTTCCTCATCCATATATAAGGTGTGGAAGAAGATAAAGAACTCAGTCGTCGTCCACAGCACTTCCTCTAAACGTCAGCCAAACTCTGATAACTCCCCTTCCAAATAAAAGGAGACTCGTCTCAAGACGGTTCCTGATATGATTGTTCCTTCTAAGGCACCTTCTCACAAAAAAGTGAGGCCTGATAAATCTGAAGCGACCGAAGAAAACTCCAAGGGTAAAGACTCCAAACGCCCCAATCCTGGGGGCATGGTAGTTCACACAGTCCACATGGTGAACCCTAAAGACGAAGGTCGTGCTTCTACTAGTCACATGTCGCATACTCGGTCTCTGACAAAAGCTCAGAAGCAACATGAAAAGCTGTAGGAGATGCTTGCTTAAGCGGTAGTACTTATGAGTCCACTGCCTAAGGAAAACCCCGAAGAAGCACCCGAAGAAAGGGCGGGGCAGGATTCAGATATTGATTTCCTGAAGCGCTCTCCCAAAAATAGAGATGAGGAAGTTGCTGCGATGAACGCTAAAATGAACAAGATGGCCCTCTCGATTCAGAATATGGCTGGAATAATGGTCCAATCAGAACCACTGGCAGATGAACCGCCGGTAGTCACTCTTAATGATAAGGGTGACACTTCAAATCTTCCGCAAGCTCTGTTCATATCAGATTTTTGCATTTTTATACCGCCCATTCTTAATCATATTTCAAATAAATAGGTGCTTTTGATCCATGTCTGCTAAATAGTTGCAGGTTACAGGTTCTCAGAACAATACAGTGAAATTCATGAAAAGACGCTACAATTGTGAGACTACGACCAACAAAAGATGAATCCATATGATGCCGCCTAACAGTTCACGGAATAAATGAAGATCAATGAACAGTTCCATGCACAAGACAGTTCAAGGGCAGCACAAGATACAAGACGTCAAAGCAAAGCTTACGGTAAAAGTCCACAAATTCTGCACCGTTGGAAATCTGGAAGAAAGTAAAAAAGATTCTGAAGAACCAAGTGAAGAAAACATAAGAAAAAGGCAACACGAAGCAACCGTGGAAAGTTGAGACAGAGATCCCCCAAGATGGCTGCGGATCCGCGGCCAAACATGGCATTCCGCCACGGTTCCGCGGCCGTGCTGTGCACGTGTCGGTGCAACTTGTCGGTGGTGTCGGTGCTTTGACCCGGCTTTCTTAGGGTAGTCTTGTAATTTCAGATATGGATCAAATGTAAACCCTAGGGTTTTTCCTATCTATAAATAGGAAACCCTAAAGCCTAATTAGGTGTGCCTCTTTTGAGTTGCCTATTTTAATTTCTAAATTAAATTTTCATTCCATTGTAATCGTCAAGAGGTGTCAATAAAACTAAGTTTTTTTTATCTTGCATTTTTCATTCGAATTTAAATTCTGCAATTTTAGTATCTGTCTTTTATTATCTGCAAGTTAATTAGTTAATTAAAAAGAAAATTATAAAAATGAATCCCATCGTAATTTCCCTAATGAGTGAGTAATTCCTCACTTGTTAGGGTTAGGATTGGGAAGGATTGAGAGAAGTAAATCTCTCTCTCTCCTTTCTTTGGCCATATAATTTTTATAATATGACTCTATTTAAATTAACCACACACCGCTCACTACGGCACCCTATCCTACAAGATAGCGGTGATTCCCTAGTTAGACCGGTTGTGGTTGATTTAAATAGAGCTTAGAGATAAGAGTTAAGAAAGGACGGACAAGGACCAAAAGAAAGAAACTTAGTTTCTTCCTAATCGTGCTAATCCCCTTTGTTGACTATTACCCTAACACCTATATTCTTCACGAGGGCATTGAAAGCAGTGGGTAGAATCCATTTTCCAAACTGACCTAATCCTAACCCTAGCAAGACTTTTAATCAATTTAATCTCATTCATAGATCGTAAAACAAAACCCGACTTGATCGGAAACTCGTTAGAACATAAAGAAAAGGAATCCATCTCCTTGTGGACCGACCCGTACTCAACCGGCTAGCTACCAAGCGATACCGTCTTGATTGCGGTATTCTTAAATTTAAAAACGCACATACAAAACCCTTCTCAATCAAATGGCGCCGTTGCCGGGGAGACGGTAGTCTCTTTCTTTATGTAATTTCGGGTTTAAAATTTTTTTTAAAAAAAAATTGAAAAATTGAAAAATTTTAAAACAGCAAAAAAAATAAAAACAAAAATCATCTTGTTATTTTTGAAAGGATTTTGTGCAAGTGTGCAGGAAAAGAAGACGGACTAATTCAGATCTGGAGCAAGCCCAGTGAACAAATCAAGAAACAGAGGATCTGAACAGACAGAGGAGAACCATAACAGCAAACAGGAAAATTTTGGAGATCCAAACCTACCAAGCCGCCGCGGAAACACGGCATAAGCAAGCATTTGGCCGCAGATCCGCGGCCGTTTGCTGACGTCAGCACTCCAATTTTTCTGTGAGTATTTTTTGTCTTCTCTCCTACCCGTAAGCTCCACTGAAAATTTTTTCCTGCAGGTATTCTTTGCACAACAGAATCTTTCTCCTATCCAATAAATTATTTTTTTGCAGGATTCTTTGCGCTGCCAAATAAAAAAAAATTGCAAGTGTTTTTTGTGTGTTAACTACTTTGCATAATTAATACGGACTTTTAATGGGTTATAACACCAATCAAGATTGGGTGGGGATTTCATTACCCTTTCTAAGACACCAGAAATCACAAAAAAACATATGCATCAACCCTCGAGTTAATTTAAAAATATCTAGACTCAGCCAATTAAGGACTGTCGCGCTCATTAGAACAGAGGAAGGTTGTGGGCAATCGGTCGTTTATCTAAACCTGACTTTGTGGTGCCTAGGCTAGACAAGTGGGAAAGGTAATTTTAAAAGGCCCGTCTCACGGTGATTCGTGAGCGGAACCCTCCTTTCTTCATTTGTGCTTATCTGGCCACAATTGGCGGTGAAGAGGCGATTTGAGGGATATCTCACAACTTGTCACTTTGGAACAGTCAGGAGCAGTCTAGTTGACTTAAGAGACCCTAGCTCTAGGATTGATTGTGCATGTTTAAACTGTGGTTGTTTGAAATTGTGCCGTAGTTCCGTACAAATTTTTGCAAAACTCTTTCTAAAAACAAAAAAAACACTTTCAAAAATCTAAAAACAAACAATTTTTTTAAAAAAATATTTTAAAAAATAAATTAAAAAAAAATAAAAATAAAAATTCACATTCTTTTCCTTTCTTTCCTCATATCATGGATACCCCACCTCGCAAAACTCTTGCCGAACTTTGGTACCCTCAACCAGACATTACTTCCTACGCTCATTGTTTTGGTCGAATTTCGGACGACCCCTCCATGCCCAAAATTTCTTTGAAAGATCGAATAGACGCGTCTAGGGCATCCAGTTGGACTCTGCAATCCACCTTGTATTAACCATTTCAACCTTCACCACCTTCTTACATTGATACTCCTTTTTCGAGTCCTGTTGTGACCCCGAAACCCATGTCTATTGCTGAACATATTGCAAAATCTCACCGATCTTTCACTCCTTTCACCACTGCGAATTCTTTGGATCAACATTTCCATTCACCTTCTTATCCAAATGTTGTTCCTACTCCTGTCCAACCATTCAATTCCTACCAGTCCTACCCGACTTTCGCACCTTCCCTAGACATTGTTTCTACACAGCCATTTGGGAGTTTCCAGTATCCAAACAACTTTGAATTTTTTACTGAAACCACTTCAAAACCCATGTCTAGTCTGGAACAGTTGTTGGAAGATTTTATGGTAGTGTCAAGACAACATATGATGGATTTGAATGCGTCCATGGCCGCCGTTATACAACATAGTGACCCGGTAGCTAGTTTCCAACTAGCTCCAAATTTTCCAATGTATGATGAGGCGGTTGGACAGATTGAGAATTTGAGTGGTGAGAATGAGCTGTACATCCTTCCAAATCAAACCTACTCAACCCCAATTGAATCCCACAACTCCGGTTTTGAATGTCTATCAAGTGTTCCAAATGATTCATCAGTTAAAGAAAAAATGAGTAATGAGTTGTGCGACTTTGTAGTATTTGATTTGCCAGATTGTGAAGGATCCCTTTCGAGTGAACCCACACCCAATCCTTTTGACCTCTACACCTCCACTCTAGAACCTGAATTAATTGATATCCATGCTTTTGATGAGGTGTCTGAGAAATTTAATTTTCACTTGATCGAGGATATTGACGCAGGGAATATTTTGGATGATGAACTCGCAGATTTGGCCGAGTTTTTCTCTCCAATTCATCATCCCGAGTCATTAAATGTTTCTCCCGAACTTCTTATGCGTCTTGATTTTGAGGAGAATGGCATGGATAAGCTAAATTTTGAGGAGAATATTGAGGAAATTATTGAGGATGAAGCAGTTTTACTTGAGGAGTCGGATTTTCCAATTCATTCTATCCCTTTCATTGACTGCACAAACCTTCCTGAATCTTTAACCGATACCCTTCCTAAATCACTTCCCTCCATCCTTGTTCCGACTTTGCAAGAAACCGTTACACTTTCACTTTCAATGACTGGTTTACCAAGTTCGACGTACCCATGTTTTCTCACGAATCTTGAGGGATTTGACCTCATTTCTCAGTGGGTTGATAGATTAGAACAATCGCTTTTTACACATCGGTCATTACAAATTGTGCTAATTTATACGCTCCATCTTCCACCTCAAGTTCGTATTCCACTTCTTTCTCCCACTTTCTCTGGTTCTTCTTCTAATCTTCCTTTAATGATACCGAGTGTTAATGAATCAAAATCCGATATTTTGAGTTCAATAATTCTACAAAAACAAATTGATTTAGACTCTTTTAAAAATAAGGTAAATGAGCCTTACGACTATCCTACCTTCATAATTTTTGAAAAATCAAGTGTGTTGAATTCTGGCACGACACTTGTTGACATTGAAACGTTCAATCGGACCATCGATGGAAGTTTAGAAGATATTTTTGCCGACGAACTCGCATTCCTAAACGACACGGATTTTGTGATTAATCAACCTCCACCTGAAGAAGTCGAACCACCACCGTTTCTTGTTCCCTTCCGCCATTCTTCTCCTCCACCGAGACCGTATACTGCTTTTATCTCCACACGGTCTCGTGTGTTTCTCATTTCTTTTCTCTACACTCCATTTTTTCACCAACCACACCATTATAACGATAAAAATTTTGAATGGTCGGTGCTAACCTTTGGCCTGTGTAAGGCCTTGTATAGCTTGATACTGTATTTTTCTCCCCCCTAACTCTGAACATTAACGCTTAAAAAGTGGAAACACTGTTTCACTTAAGTTTGGGGGGGACCTTTTTGTGTATATATATTTTGTTTTCTTTTTCTGTTAATAATAATAATAATAATAAAATAAAAATAAATAAACAAACAGGGGAGTGCCGACAATTTTGACCCTCTTGGTGTAGCCTAACAGTGAGGGCACTGTCAAGTTTTAGTTTGGGGGTGTACTCGGTAAGCTTTCTTCCTTCGCATTCATATGTATATTTTTGCATTTGCATACTTATTTTAAAACCCATAAAAATTGAAAAGTTCAATTTTGGCCATATTTGACTTAAGTTCAACATGACGGTTGAATAGTTAGGAAAAACTAGATCCTAAACTGGGTAAATTAAAAACCCTAAAAAATAACATTTCTTAAAGTTTAACTATAGAAAATATATGTCATTGCATTTTATTTAGAAATAGGCAAATTTTGAGTTCAGTTCTTGGGCTAAGTCAAAATAAGGGAAGAGTATTGAAATTTTATTTGAAGTGTAAGTATGAAAAATAAATTCTGAACCTTTAGTCTAAATTCTGAAAATATATACCCTACAACTTGCACTCACACATATCTTGAAACGTGGAATAGTAGAGGATACCTTGAAATGCTCTTGTCTAAAAATCCTTAGTATGAAGGAAAATAAAATAAAGTATAAAAGGTGAATAAAGAGACATAAAAAAATGAACACTAGTTTTATAATTGCTTAAGGCAGCATAAATAAAAAAATATAGCGAGGGTGCTTCATCACCTAGTGCCTTAGACCAACTGTTTTGGGAGTCACTGCTAAGCCTTAAGTATTACAAGACGAGGAATTACGCCTAAATGTGCAAGCACATTTTGTAATCGGTCGTTTAGTACCTCAAGAAGTATTAACGGTCGCATGAAGGATGTGTTAGCAAATTTCATCTAAAAATTCACCAACTGAGAGTACTTTGGATATGGACAAGAGTATGATAGTTTGAATTGAATTTCCAAGTGTAGCGGTAAAAATTACACACACGTAGGGGTATATGATTGGGGTTTGGATGAGAGATAGGAATGAAAAATAGAGCTTATATCTTCAATAAAGATGATAAAAATTCCTAAGTTGAGATGGAACCATAGAAGGAAAATTCAAATGATGCTGAAAGCTTAATAAATTTGCAGAACATATACGATCTTAAGTTAAATGATAAGTGAGTGTGAAAAATATGGGTTGATGATTTCTAAGTTGAAGATAATAGAATTTCTTGCTAGAACACCGATTTGAAGAATGAAAGTCAATAGGCCAAATTGATTGGATTTTGTGGGTAGTATCCGCTGAAAACCCTCAAGAGACAACACTCCTCCTACTAGGGACACCAAGAGGTTTAACGACTTGTTGCACGAGCTCAGTGCAATCATGTTCCCTGCGAAAGTGAGCTTAGGATTTTGTTGAGAATAAATTGGCTTTGCTCGGGACGAGCAAAAGATAAGTTTGGGGGTATTTGTTCATATCAGATTTTTTCATTTTTATACCGCCCATTCTTAATCATATTTCAAATAAATAGGTGCTTTTCATCCATGTCTGCTAAATAGTTGCAGGTTACGGGTTCTCAGAACAATACAGTGAAATTCATGAAAAGACGCTACAATTGTGAGACTACGACCAACAAAAGATGAATCCGTATGATGTCGCCTAACAGTTCAAGGAATAAATGAAGATCAGTGAACAGTTCCATGCACAAGACAGTTCAAGGGCAGCACAAGATACAAGACGTCAAAGCAAAGCTTACGGTAAAAGTCCACAAATTCTGCACTGTTGGAAATCTGGAAGAAAGTAAAAAAGATTCTGAAGAACCAAGTGAAGAAAACAGAAGAAAAAGGCAACATGAAGCAACCGTGGAAAGTTGAGACAGAGAGCCCCCAAGATGGCCGCGGATCCACGGCCAAACATGGCATTCCGCCGCGGTTCCGCGGCCGTGCTGTGCACATGTCGGTGCAACTTGTCGGTGGTGTCGGTGCTTTGACCCGGCTTTCTTAGGGTTGTTTTGTAATTTCATATATGGATCAGATGTAAACCCTAGGGTTTTTCCTATCTATAAATAGGAAACCCTAAAGCCTAATTAGGTGTGCCTCTTTTAGGTGCCTCTTTTGAGATGCCTCTTTTAATTTCTAGATTAAATTTTCATTCCATTGTAATCGTCAAGAGGTGTCAACAAAAGTAAGTTTTTTTTTATCTTGCATTTTTCATTCGAATTTAAATTCTGCAATTTTAGTATCTGTCTTTTATTATCTGCAAGTTAATTAGTTAATTAAAAAGAAAATTATAAAAATGAATCTCATCGTAATTTCCCTAATGAGTGAGTAATTCCTCACTTGTTAGGGTTAGGATTGGGAAGGTTTGAGAGAAGTAAATCTCTCTCTCTCTTTTCTTTGCCCATATAATTTTTATAATAGGACTATATTTAAATTAACCACACACCGCTCACTACGGCACCCTATCGTACAAGATAGTGGCGATTCCCTAGTTAGACCGGCTGTGGTTGTTATAAATAGAGGTTAGGGCTAAGAGTTAAGAAAGGACGGACAAGGACCAAAAGGAAGAAACTAAGTTTCTTCCTAGTCTTGCTAATCCCCTTTGTTGACTATTACCTTAACACCTATATTCTTCACAAGGCATTGAAAGCAGTGTGTAGAATCCCTTTTCCAAACTGACCTAATCCTAACCCTAGCAAGACTTTTAATCAATTTAATCTCATTCTTAGATCGTAAAACAAAACCCGACTTGATCGGATTAACTCGTTAGAACATAAAAAAAAAGGAATCCATCTCCCTGTGGACCGACCCGTACTCAACCGGCTAGCTGCCAAGCGACGCCGTCTTGATTGCGGTATTCTTAAATTTAAAAACACACATACAAAACTCCTCTCAATCAAGCACCATCAATGGATAAGGAGGAAATGATCCCAAAAGCAAAGCTGGACGAATACATCGCTCAGCGAATCAAAGCTCACTATGCCAATGAAGCGGGAAATAAGTTGACTAAGACAAGTTGACTGTATGCGGCGTAATACAATCCAGTACAATACCCGCCAGAATACATACTTTCGACGTTCCAAATGTACAAAGGATCCGGGAATCTTCGCCAGCACATCGCATGATTTAAATCCATGTGCGGAAACACTGGAGGAAATAATATACTGCTCCTCCGACAGTTCGTCAGCAGTCTGGTGGGTATTGCATTCGAATGGTATGCGGAACTCCCAAATGACTCCATGAATACCTCCGACGAGATATAGATGCTCTTCTGTCATAGATTTGCTTGTGCGAATAAACGCAATACCGTGGCGGCGTTGGTCAATGAAATGGTTGGACCGAATGAGACCTGGGTTCAATATGTTACCCGATGGCGAAATCTCTGGTTTAAATGCAAGCAGCTCATCGATGAAGCTCCACCCGTGGGAATGGTCATAGCCACCCTTAACCCAAATTCAAAGGTGTCACGCCCCGCTTCCCAAAATACGGAATACGAGGGGTGACTAGGCCAGCCATGCTCCTACGGTCAGGGAATAATCCCGCCGTAGTCACACATCGGCTTCTAGCATTACATAGTAGTCAGTAAACAGTACTAGAGTAAAGGAAATCACAGTTCACAACTTTATTACCTTACAATAAAAAGAGTTCGAGATACATTTAATTTGCAGAATAATATAACTAACTAAAGAAAAACAATGTGCTCAAAGCAAAAGGGAATGGCGCTGATGTTGCGGTCTAGACCTCCGTGATCTTGAAGGGCAGGTCCTGCTCCTTGATTGGGTCCACTTCGTCCTCTGAGCATGCACACTCAGGTCGTCAGGACGACACATATAGCAATAAATATAAATAATGGGTACAATGCTATTAAACATGAAAGGTGCAACAGAATACCGAACATGAGAATAATGAATATCAAATGAATATGAATAGTGCGAGATGAGTATCATGTCGGTAAGCCAGGCAATGTGTATGTCGCTATTTATCAGTCACTAAGTCAATGAAATAAATTAGTGGAAAAGATGCTCGTATTTAATATGGTTCTCGTGCATACCCGAGACTACGGTCCACTGTTGCCCGGGACATAACCCTGCAGCCGTGCCGCTAGGCCTACGACCTAATGTATGTGTGTGTGTGTGTCACTAATATCGAATGATCATCCTCTAAATCACCGTAACTCGCTAAATACGAGTTCAATTTCACCTTGATTTCCCCATTCCCCAGGTTATAGCACGTATTCAGGTATTAGATGGGTTGTGAACAACTACGTATCGCTTTCAATTTCAATCAAATTTCCACTTATCAATATCACTTTCGTATTTGCCACAACCCAATCAATAACACTTATATATCGACAATGCACAACAGTCACTAGGTCTCAATGTAAACAATCACTATGCAGAAGGTATAAAGTAAGAACAAAAATAGGTAGAATTGTACTGAACAGATAGTCACTACATTAAGACGCCCTACGCCATATGACTTTCAAAATTCACCATAAAGTACACGTATAGAATTGACCAAAACAAAATAAAAAGAGTACAATGTATACTTGATTATCTAAGCGGTAAAATTAGTTTCATGTCAAATGGAATTCAGGTTAGAGACTTATCATCATTTCAAATCAGCGATCAGTTGCTGGAATTCCAGTTTCAGAACTGGAAGTCCGAATTCGTACGCAGTTTACTAGGGGTTGTGTTCAGATTCAGGTGTTGCCCCAGTCGAATAAAATCTAGTTCTATCAGTTAGGTTTCCAACGCATCAAACATATTAATAATAAACTTTTAGTACTAGGAGTTATGTCCTTTTTAATGTGAAGGTGTAAGAAATGTTACTGCAGAAACTGCAGAACACGTCGATACTCTAAAATAAAAACTAAATGTAAAACGATGGTGAAACTGCACGGGACTAGATTCATGTGTTAGATAACTAAATTATCTACACAAATATATTGGTCTCCATGCATTTTAAGTTTTAGGTAAGGACGTGCAGGTATTTAAATTCAGGTATCCTCGAGAAATGCCGCCGCGGACAGCAGTCCAGAGTCGCATTCCCAGTCAATTCTTGTTGCCGTTATCTATCCGTATCGAAAAATAAACTATTGATAGTTCTATATTATCGAGTCAGCTTCTATATGAGCCATAGAAAATTACATTCCAAACTGTATTGAATTTACGATGATTTTAACAAGGTAACATGCGCGGCAAAATTTCAGATTTAGTGTCGCCTTTACGGGGCGACTTTACATGATTATACACGATATTTTGCATCCGAATTTATACACAATATTCGTAACCAGTAAAGGGATCTAACTATCATAGGTTCCGCCATAATAAAATATGTTTTGGTTTATAGTTCATATCAAACACATAGGGTAGCGTTTGGATATCGGTCGAAAACACAAGATATTCTTAACCAACAAGCGATAGTTAATTCTTAAAAATTCTAAATGACATCAGTACGGATAACCAATCGAGTTGGGTTCGATTCATCACTACCAACATGATGGCTCAAGTATAAGTGTTCGATTGTAACCTAACACTATGTCGATGTATATATCTTTACCTACACACATATAAACTTATATTAAAAGTAATTTAACATTGTTATTTAATCTAGATATTGCAATAGCATGAGAAACAAGAGATGGGTTTTCTCTTGCCTGGAGACGGCGGCGGCACGGCGACGATGGCGATGGCATGGACACGACAACAGTGACGAGCTTGAGTGCTCGATGAACTGCCGGGCTCGTCGGCGACGATAATGGCGTGGCGACGGCATGAGCAATGGGTCTGCAATTATGGCACGGGTGCTGTGGCATGGCGGTGAGGTGCAGCGGAGCTCCGGGGTGCTGCATGGGATGATCGGGGTCGGTGGTGCACGATGGGGAGTCGGCGGTTGGACGGGGCGATGATGAAGATGCAGCTCGGTCGAGGTTGGGGATCTTGGCTTGGGTGATGGGTGCGGTAGTGCTCAGGTGGTCGCGGTTGGGGAGAGGAGGTTAGTTGAGAGGACGAGGAGGTGATGGGGATGGCCGGAGGAGGAGGCTCGTCGTTGAGGTGGTGGTAGAGTTTGGGGTATCGGCTGTAAGAGAGTTGGGTCTCATGGTGGTTGGTCGATGGAGGTGAGGCAATGGTGATAGTTGGTGGCGGTAGCAGGTGAAGAAAGAGGAGAAGGAAGTGTGGCTGGTGATGGGTTCTTGGTGGTGGTAAGCTCGAGCCGAAGGAGGAGGAGCTTGCGGGGTTGTCGATGATGATGAGTGAGGAAGAGGGGAGTGAGCGAGATGGTTAAGGAGTGAGAGGGGGTCAGTGTTGAGGCAAGGGTGAGGCGAGGACGTGGGGGAGCGGTTCTCGCGGCGAGAACTAGAGAAAGGGAGCCGTTGGAGGGATGGGATTTGGTGGAGGGGATCGCGGGGAGTTGGCGAGCGGGCGCGGGTCTCGTGGAGGTGGGTGCGGTCGTTGTGGCGGGGGAAGAGGGGAAAACGTTGGAAAAGAGTGGGAAAGAAAGAAGCGGGGAAGAAGAAGAAGAAGAAAAGTGGGTGACAAGGGTCGGGTCGGGTAAGTCGGGTCGGGTTGGGTTGTCGGTAGAATTAGGTTGGGTCGGGTAGGTAGATTTAGATTAGGAAAAATAAATAAATAAAATAATAAAAATATATGTGAAAATGAAAATAGGAAAAATATGGAAAAATACGAAAAATTTTATATACGGGAATTGGGGATTTAAATCATACCCTCCTTACAAAAATTTCGTCCTTGAAATTAAAGAATGATAACAACGGAATAACAACACTACTCAAACAGGTGCGGAAAACGTGGACGGATGTCCTCCTCGCGTTCCCAGGTAGACTCTCCTGGAGAACGACCACCCCAATAAACTCGAACCAAGGGAATGACCTTGTTTTTTAGCACTTTTTCCCGACAATCGAGAATGGTAGTAGGCTGCTCCTCGTAAGACAGATTGGTGCCCAACGTTAACTCTGAATGGTCCAGAATATGGCTGTCATCCTGAACGTAGAGTCTCAACTGGGATACATGGAAAGTATTGTGCACACCAGCTAGCGATGGAGGCAAGGCAAGTCGATAAGCCATCTCTCCTACTCGCTCAAGCACCTCAAAAGGTCTGATGAATAGGGAACGGAGTTTCCCGCGACTACCAAACCTGATCACTCCCCGAGTGGGAGATATCTTCAGAAATACGTGGTCACCAATACCAAACTCCAACGACCTTCTACCGGCATCTGCTCAACTCTTCTGTCGGTCTTGAGCCACCTTGACACGTTGCCTGATCGTCTGAACTTTGCTTACTGTCTGTACTATAAGCTCAGGGCCCAACAACCTTCGTTCACCCACGTCATCCCAACAAAGAGGGGACCGACACTTCCATCCATACAGAGTCTCGAACGGTGCCATCTGGATGCTAGCTAGGTAGCTGTTGTTATACGAAAACTCTACTAGATGGAGGTGATCCTCCTAAGAACCCTGAAAATCAAGCATGCATGCCCTCCACATATCCTCGAGCGTCTGGATAGTACGCTCGGATTTTCTATCCATCAATGGATGATAGGCCGTGCTGAACTTGAGACGCCTGCCCAAACTCTCCTGCAGGCTCTTCCAGAAATGGGAAATGAACCTGGTCTCTTGATCAGACACGATAGTAATAGGTACCCCGTGCAGTCTCACAATCTCCTGCATATATTTCTCCATGAGCGACTCCGTCGATTGTCCAACTCGGAAGGGTAAGAAATGCACTGCCTTCGTGAGACGATCAACAATAACCCAGACAGCATTGTTTCCCCTTGGACTTCGAGGTAGTGCCATCACAAAATCCATGGTGATGAGCTCATATTTCCACTCTGGTACTGGAAGCGGTTGCAACAACCCAGCTATTCTCTGATGCTCGGCTTTCACCTGTTGGCATACTAGACACTTGGAGAAAAACAGAGCAATCTCCCTCTTCATTCCGTTCCACCAGAAGTGCTGCCTCAGGTCCTTATACATCTTGGTGCCACCTGGGTGCACTGAGTAAGCAGAACTATGTGCTTCAGCTAGAACTTCATCTCGAATACCCCCTTTGGAACACACAACCGACTGCCAAATCACAGAGAACCATCTTTGTGAATCTGCAAATCCGTCCTCAAACCAGCCTCGACTGACCCTCTTAACTTCTGCAATTGAGAGTCTCCAGCCTGTGCAGCTTTGATGCGATCTATGAGCGATGATTGAACCTGCAACTGACAGAACTGTCCGGGCACACCTAGTGTAACTACCCCCAACTCGATTCTCTGAAGGTCATCAAGAATCCCTTTCTGACAAGTCAGCAACGCAGCTGACGGCCTGCGACTGAGAGCATCAGGAACGACGTTCATCTTCCCTAGATGATACTGCAGATCAATATCGTAGTCCGCCATTAATTCCAACCATCCGCGTTGTCTCATATTCAATTCCTTCTGAGTGAACACGTACTTCAAACTTTTGTGATCCGTGTACACCTCCACTCTCCCGCCTAGAAAGTAATGCCTCCAAATCTTTAAGGCGAACACAACGGCCGCTAACTCCAGGCCGTGCGTGGGGTAGTTCATCTCGTGAGTTTTCAGCTGACGAGACGCGTCAGCCACCACTCGACCGTGCTGCATTAATACACAACTCAAACCTTTTCCCGATGCATCACTATGAACAACCAAGCCACCCGATCTGTCTCGCACAGTCAGTATTGGGGCCATGGTCAACTTTAGTTTCAACAGCTCGAACGCTGGGTGCATTCCTCCGACCAAACATACGGCACCTCCTTCCGTGTGAGCTTCATTAAGGGTTCCTCTACTCTGGTGAAATCTTGGATGAACCGCCGATAATACCAAGCCAATCCTAAGAAACTTCTTATCCCAGCAACTGATTTTGGTATCGGCCAATCCTTGATAGATTCGATTTTCGTCAGATCCACTGAAATGTCGTCACCCGAAACGACATGCCCCAGGAATTATACCTTGTCGAGCCAAAACTCGCACTTGCTTAGCTTAGCATAGAGCTTCTCCTCCCATAGAACCTGCAACACAATTCGTAGATTCTCAGCGTGCTCCTCTCAACTTCTCGAATAGACGAGAATGGCGTCGATAAATACAACGACAAACTGATCCAAGTACTTGGAGAAAACCCTGTTCATCAAGTCCATAAATATGGTCGGTGCATTGGTAACACCGAACGGCATCACAAGAAACTCATAGTGGCCATAACGGGTTCGGAAAGCCGTCTTACATATATCCTCTGCGTTAACCCCGATCTTATGATACCCTAACCAAAGGTCTAGTTTAGAAAATCCTCGAGCACCACTAAGCCGATCGAATAAGTCATCATTGCGGGGGATGGGGTACTTGTTCTTCACGATCACCCCGTTCAACTCCCGGAGGTCAATGCACATGCACAAAGAACTATCCTTCTTCCTAACCAGTAACACAGGAGCACCCCACGGGGAGGCACTTGGACGGATAAATCTCTTGTCCAAAAGATCTTCTATCTACTTCTTTAATTCTGCCAACTCCACCGGTACCATTCTGTACGGTGCTTTCGATACTGGTGATGTACCCGGAATCAAGTCGATTGAGATTCCCAAGACGCGAGGAGGTGGTAGACCTGGTAAATTTTTAGGGAACACATCAAGAAAATCCTGAACGATCTCTGGGGATGGACTCTCATCAATCACCATAGCCGTCAACGCTTTTGGCTTAGCTCTAAACTTGGCTGGCTCCAAAGACTCGCTTCCGCCTTCGAAAACAAACTCAGGGTGTTTGGGGATGCAGAAAGTCACTTTCCTAGCTCGGCAATCGATGATCGCATGGAAGGTACTCATCCAATCCATCCTGAGAATTGCGTCATAACTACCCGTCCCGATTAAAAGGAAATTCGCATAGAATTCCCTGCCGTAAACCACCACATGGCATAACCTACACTCTTGGTTGGACATAATAATTTCGTTACCCGTATGTATTTCCCAACCCTTGGTCAATGGCTCATGAGGTATAGAGTGTGTGTAAATGAACCGCGTAGAAATAAAGCAATGCGAAGCATCCGAATCAAAAAGAACTCTAGCTGGTACAGAATAAACAAGGAGGGTACCTGTAACTACTTCTCCAGAAGTCTCTGCCTGCTCGGCGGATAGGGTGAAATCACGCCCCTGATTCTGACCTGTACCAGTATGCCTCTGATCGAATAACCGCTGCCGGGATACCAGAGGTGGACCCCTCTGAGCTGAAGTGACGTACGACGGTTGATGTTGCTCGAACCCTCCCTGTAGCTTAGATCTCTGAGGAACATCTGCTGACCCTGTGCTCGCTGGATCCGTAAAACAAACACTGCCCCTTAGCTCTGCGACAATCTCTCTGCATGTGTCCTGGCCTCTGGTAATAATTGCAAAACAAGTCCCTCCGCTGCGGCTGCTGTGGTGAGAAAGTACGCTTCATCTGCGTAACACCCAGCCTGTGAACTTGGATCGCTCCATGGGGGAAAGAGTAGCCTGTGGTGGAACTACGTGGGGTTTCCTGTCCACCAATCGTTGAGCCTTGGCCTTCTCTACCAATCTTTCCTGTACTCGGGCAG
This sequence comes from Agapanthus africanus, assembly GCA_030015575.1. Lineage (NCBI taxonomy): Eukaryota > Viridiplantae > Streptophyta > Magnoliopsida > Asparagales > Amaryllidaceae > Agapanthus > Agapanthus africanus. The sequence continues at coordinate 200,359,914 of CM057341.1, forward strand.
CGTTCAACACTTGAGCGAAGGTCGGTAGATCGAGAGAAGCGATAAGCTGCTATAGTTCAAAATCAAGCCCCTGCTGAAACCATCTGTCCCTTGCGGCTTCGGTGGCTACCATGTACGGTGCGAAGCAACTCAGCCGGTTAAACTCTATGGCGTAAACATCCACTGAGCGTCCATTTTGCTTCAATATGATGAATTTCTCCCCCATCTAGGCCTTGGCAGTGGCCGGAAAATAGTGATCTAGAAAGCACGCGGAGAACGTGTCCCATCTGATAGATTTCTCTAGCCGGCTTTCCTCGACAGACCACCATTTGCGTTCCTCGTCTTCTAGCTGGATCTTCACCACGGTCACTCGGTCATCGTCAGGAACTCGAGCAGCCGTCAGAAGGTTCTCCACGTTGATGAGCCATTGCTCGACCTCGAGTGGACTTGCTGATCCTGTGAAAATCGCTGGATGAAGCCTCCTAAAGTCCGAAACAGTACCAACCCAAGCATGTGTAGTCGGTACGAGGGGGCCTTCGGGGGTGGCGGGGATAGCCGTAGATCTCTCTAGAGAGGTAATTGCGGTCTCCTGTACCGCCTTCAATCCCTCGGCCAGAAGATCGGTCTTCATTTCTTAATCCTGGGCAAGGGTCGTCGATGTGCTGAGGATCTTCTCGGTATGATCGTGGAAACCGGCACCAGAGGAGTTGCCCGAAGAGTCCATATTCTGAAAGATTATCAAGAAAGAAATCAGATTTAGTCAAGGATTTCATGATGATTCAACGAGCATTAGGAAGTGATAATAAATGTAATAAAGCACACATCAAAGGTAAAACTCAATCTAGGGATCCCTCGACGGAAACATGATTTCATCCAAACCTGGGCTCTGATACCAACAAAACCATGTCACTCCCCGTTTTCCAAAATACGGAATACGAGGGGTGAATAGGCCAGCCATGCTCCTACGGTCAGGGAATCCCGTCGTAGTCACACTTCGGCTTCTAGCATTACATGGTAGTCAATAAAAAAATACTAGAGTAAAGGAAATCACAGTTCACAACTTTATTACCTTACAATAAAAAGAGTTCGAGATACATTTAATTTGCAGAATAAAATAACTAACCAACGAAAAACAATGTGCTCAAAGAAAAAGGGAATGGCGCTGATGTTGCGGTCTAGACCTCCGCGATCTCGGAGGGCAGGTCCTACTCCTTGATTGGGTCCACTTCGTCCTCTGAGCATGCACACTCAGGTCATCAGGGCGACACATATAGCAATAAATATATATAATGGGTACAATTCTATTAAACAAGAAAGTGCAACAGAATACAGAACATGAGAATAATGAACATCAAATGAATATGAACAATGCGATATGAGTATCATGTCGGTAAACCAGGCAATGTGTATGTCGCTACTTATCAGTCATTAAGCCAATGAAATCAATTTATGGAAAATATGCTCGTGTTTAACAAGGTTCTCGTGCATGCCCGAGACTACGGTCTACTGTTGCCCGGGACATAACCCTGCAGCCGTGCCGCTAGGCCCATGACGTAATGTGTGTGTGTATGTATCACTAATATCGAATATGATCATCCTATAAATCACTATAACTCGCTAAATACGAGTTCAATTCCACCTTGATTTCCCCATTCCCCAGGTTATAGCACGTATTTAGGTATTAGATGGGTTGTGAACAACTACGTATCGTTTTCACTTTCAATCACATTTCCACTTATTAATATCACTTTCGTATTTTCCACAACCCAATCAATAACACTTATATATCGACAATGCACAACAGTCGCTAGGTCTCAATGTAAATAATCACTATGCGGAAGGTATAAAGCAAGCACAAAAATAGGTAGAAATGCATTGAACAGATATTCACTACATTAAGACACCGTACACCATGACTTTCAAAATTCACCATAAACTACACGTATAGAATTGACGAAAACAATATAAAAAGTGTACAATATATACTTGATTATATACATGGTAAAATTAGTTTCATGTCGAACGGAATTCAGGTTAGAGACTTATCATCATTTCAAATCAGCGATCAGTTGCTGGAATTCCATTTTCAGAACTGGAAGTCCAACTTCACACGCAGTTTACTAGCGGTTGTGTTCAGATTCAGGTGTTTTCCCAGTTGAATAAAATCTATGTCTATCTGTTAGGTTTCCAACGCATCAAACGTATTAATAATATCCTTTCAGTACTAGGAGTTATGTCCTGTTTAATGTGTAGGCGTAAGAAATGTTACTGCAGAAACTGCAGAACACGTCGATACTATAAAATAAAAAATAAATGTCAAACGACGGTGAAACTGCACGGGACCAGATTCATGTTTTATCTAAATAATTAACTACGCGACTATATAGGGCTCCGCACATTTTCAGTTTTAGGTAAGGACGTGCAGGTATTTAAATTTAGGTATCCTCGGGAAATGCCGCCCTGGACAGCAGTCTAGAGTCGCTTTCCCGGTCAATTCTTGTTGCTGTAATCTATCAGTATCGAGAAATAAACTATGGATGGTTCTAGATTATCGAGTCGTCTTCGATATGAGCCATAAAAAATTACATTCCAAACTGTATTGAATTTACAATGATTTTAACAATGTAACATACGCGGTAAAATTTCAGATTTAGTGTCGCCTTTACGGGGCGACTTTACATGATTATACACGATATTTTGCATCCGAATTTCTACACGATATTCGTAATCAGTAAAGGGGTCTAACTATCATAGGTTCCACCAAAATAAGATATGTTTTGGTTTATAGTTTGCATCAAACACTTAGGGTAGCGTTTCGAAATCGGTCGAAAACACAAGATTTTCTTAACCAACAAGCGATAGTTAATTCTTAAAAATTCTAAATGACATCAATACGGATAACCAACCAAGGTGGGTTCGATTCATCACTACCAACATGATGGCTCAAGTATAAGTGTTCGATTTTAACCTAACACTATGTCGATGTATATATCTTTACCTACACACATATAAACTTATATTAAAAGTAATTTAACATTGTTATTTAATCTAGATATTGTAATAGCATGACAAACAAGAGATGGGTTTTCTCTTTCCTGGAGACGGCGGAGGCATGGCGACGATGGCGATGGCACGGACACGACAACAGTGACGAGCTTGAGTGCTCGATGGACTGCCAGGCTCATCAGCGACGGCAATTGCGTGGCGATGGCACGGGCAGTGGGTCTGCAGTGGTGGCGCGGGTGCTGTGGCACGGCGGTGAGGTGCAGCGGAGCTCCGGGGTGTTGCATGGGATGATCGGGGTCGGTGGTGCACGGTGGGGAGTCGGCGGTTGGACGGGGTCGATGATGAAGATGCTGCTCGGTCGAGGTTGGGGATCTTGGCTTGGGTGATGGGTGCGGTAGTGCTCAAGTGGTCACGGTTGGGGAGAGGAGGTCAGTGGAATGGACGAGTTAAATAAAAAATACTTACGTGAGATATCGTGAGGAGAGTGCGCAAACAAGTTAAATAAAAAATATGTGCACTTGCAAGGTCCTCTCGACCTTGTAAGGAGAAAATAGTTACATGAGATCCTTACGATTCACAAAGGAGCAACACTCTTAGGAGTCCATACGATTCTTAGGGAGAAAACACACTTACGAAATGCTCACGATTCGTAAGAAGAATATACCCCCTATGAGACCCTCACGGCTCATAGAATTCAAAATCCTTAGGTTACAAGTAGTTCACATAAATATGTTCCCATAAAGTTCCATCGATGGTGAGAAATATCCCCATATGGTAAACAATGCTTATAAGTTCATATGATTTGTAAGGGGAAAACTCTCTTGTAAGATCCTTATAACTTGCAAGGGGAAAATTCCACTTAGGAATCCTCACGATTCCTGAGAAGAAAATACAGCTACGAGATCCTCTCGACTCATCGAGAGAAATACCTTTATAAGACTCTTACGACTCATAAAGTCAAAAGCCTTAATCGACAGGATCCTAACCCTATTTACTAAGCCGTTTTTGTTCAAATCAATAAGAGCAAATGAAGATTCGATCCTGGAAATATCCTAGTTGTAGCGATACTGATGCCTAAACAGGTGTTAAACTTCAAGTCCTCGCAAGGCATATGATGATTCGCTCCTGACAACATTCTAGTTGTAGCGATACTGATGCCAAAATTGGTATCAAATTCCAAATCCCCAACTCGCAATAAAATAAGCGAGCAAGGAAAAATATGCATATGAGATAGCTAAAATGATTGGGCAATCGTGACTTTCGCGATATGAAAAGCTGAAAAGATAGAGCATCGCGGAAATATAAAAAATAAAATAAAATAAAAAAATTCTGCCCTACAAGTAGGTCCATACAAACTCTTGTATACAATCCATGGGCACAAATGAAAGAAAGGGAACCATATTTTCCTACCATGCTTCGTTAAAAAAAGTTCCAGATCTCGATGGCAACATCTACAATCTAGAGATCAACTCGATTTTCTTCTCATTCCCGCGGGATGCAGACACGACGTCATCAAAGAACAAAGGGTCAAATCAAAACAGAGTAATAGCAAAATCCTAGCTCCAGCTTGATGTTCCTTTTCGGTGCAGATGCGACGTTAACAAGGACCCAAGAATCGAACAAAAGTGGAGTGACTACATATTCCGAGCTCCAGATCTCGATGGAAACATCTACAGCCTAGAGATCATCTCCACGTTCTTTTCATTCCAGTAGGGTGTAGATGCAACGTCATCAAAGACCAAAGGGTCAAATAAAAGAGGAGTAATGGAAAATTTCTAGCTCTAACTCGACGTTACTTTTCGGTGTAGACGGGATGTTAATAAGGACCCAAGGATGGTACAAAAGTGGAATGGCGGTATATTCGTAGCCCCATATCTCGATAGCAATATCTACAGCCTAAAGATCATCTCCACGTTCTTCTCATTCCAGTAGGGTGCAGATGCAACGTCATCAAAGACCAAAGGGTCAAGTAAAAGAGGAGTAATGGAAAAATCCTAGCCCCATCTCGAAGTTCCTTCTCAGTGCAGATGCGACGTCAACAAGGACCTAAGGTTCGAACAAAAGTGGAGTGACAATATATTCCTAGTTCCAGATCTCGATAGCAATATCTACAGCCTAGAGATTATCTCACGTTCTTCTCATTCCAGTAGGGTGCAGATACAGCGTCATCGAAGTCCAAAGGGACAAATTAAAGAGGTGTAATGGAAAAATCCTAGCTCCAGCTCGATGTTCCTTCTCGGTGCAGATGCGACGTCAACAAGGACCCAAGGGTCGAACAAAAGTAGAGTGACGGCATATTTCTATCTCCAGATCTCGAAGGCAACATTTACAGCCTAGAGATCATCTCCATGTTCTTATCATTCCAGTAGAGTGCAGATGCAACATCATTAAAGACCAAAGGGTCAAATAAAAGAGGAGTAATGGAAAAATCCTAGCTCCAGCTCGACGTTCCTTCTCGGTGCAGATGCGACGTCAACAAGGATCTAAGGGTCGAAAAAAAGTGGAGTGATAGCATATTCTTAACTCTAGATCTCGATGGCAACATCTACCGCCTAAAGATCGTCTCCACTTTCTTCTCATTCCAGCACGGCGCAGATGCAACGTCAATATGGACCAAAGTGTCAAAGCAAAAGTGGAGCAATGGCAAAGTCCTATCTTCAGACCTCAATGGAGATATATACAGCATAGAGGTCATATGGATGTCTACCCCTCTTCAGGGAAGAATTGGCACGACATCACCAAAGCAAAAGTGGATTGACGGCAAAATCCTAGCTCCAGATCTCGATGGAAACATCTACGGCCTAGAGATCATCTCGACGTTCCTTCTCATTCCATCAGGGAGTGGACGCAATGGTAAAATAAAATTGGAGTGACGGCAAAATCCTAGATCCAGACCTCGATGGCGATATATACAGTCTAGAGGTCATATGGATGTTTACCCTATTTCAGCAAAGAATTAGCGCGACATCATCAAAGCAAAAGCGAAGTGACGACATATTCCTAACTTCGGGTCTCGATGGCAAACCTAAAGATCATTGGATGTCATCTCACCCCGGAAGGGTGCGGTTATGACTCATCGGGGCTTCAAATCGAGCCTAACCTCAAGTAAACCGCCACAGCAATAACTAACGCTGGATCTTCTAATGGTAATGTGAATATTCTAACTTAAGAAGACTACTTCAAAATGTCTTGTCCAGTCTCAGAAGGGATCAGAGACATGACAGACGCGGGGTTACTCAAGCATGAACCTAAGAGAATGCATGTCAAGAATATATCAGCCAACGCAATGGTACGACAGACTTAACCCTATACCAGAAACCTAACAGACTCTTGTATCGAAAGGGGTTATCTATATTTCACGTTAGGATACACCTGCGAGATCCTCTCGACTCATAGGAAGAAATATCTTTATGAGACCCTCACGGCTCATAAAGTTGAAAAGCCTTAGGCGACGGGGATATCAACCTGTTTCCTAAGCCATTTTTGCCCTACAAGGAGGTCAAGACTGTCTATTGTATACTATCTACGGGGCACATTCGTCAAAGTTGCATGCCAATGAAGTAAAGAAGCCACTTATGGGTCCTCACGACTCATAAGGAGAAAATATTTGAGTGGGATCCTTACGACTCACGGAGGCGATGGACACTTAGGAATCCTCACGATTTCTAAGGATAATATGCTTTTATGAGATCCTCTCGATTCATAGGGAGAAACGCAGACCCTCACGGCTCATAAAATTGAAAAGTCTTAAGACACGGGGATATAAAACCGTTTTCTAAGCCATCGCTGCCCTACAAGTAGGTCAATACTGACTCTTATATACTATCCATGGCCACCCGTGACAAAATTGGAAGATGAGGCCGCCATAAAAGAGAGAAAGGTGCAACTCATGGGCCTCAGAATTTAGAACTACATTTCTTAAGAATTTTGATTTGAGTCAATGGTAGATAACATCGTCAGTGCCCTCTCGCTATCTTCTTAGATTAAGATTCTAAAGGTTATGTACGATACGCCCACACGAAATCAGTCGTATGCTATGCACTACTCTACACTACTTCACCCATATATATACCCCCGTGGGCAAAGTAGTGGGGGGTATTTTTTCCCGCCTAAAATTTCCGCGTAAAAGAGCCCATGGTATCAAATAGCAGCAATACGGTTTAAAAATTTCAAGCCAGTATTTTCTGTGCTTTATTTTACTAAACTCCCGAATGAGAATCAAGTAAATTCCGATGGCATCGAAAGTGTCTCGAAAAGTCCTCTGATTTAATTTATTATAGGCCTCATAACTCTTCCGAAATTAAAAGTTATGAGCAAATATGCTATGCACGTATGGTCTAAGTAATACTCTACCACATGGAGGATAAATTTTTAGTCTCGCATTGGAAAAGAGAGAGATTCCTTCTCTACCACTCCCCTATAAATAAGAGGGGATACATGTCAGAAAAAGGAAGGGTTTTATCCTCAAAGGAGCTTAGTTCTCTAAGCTAGGGCCATAGCTTCCCCCCCATAATGCGCAAGCGTCATGTGCGCCATGTGCGCCACGTGCGACGCTCATTGATCAGTCGAAAATACTGTATATTTTAGCAGGCAATTTCCTTAACATCTGCATACATATAGGAGAGTACGGTATTCATAATTCACATATTAGCTAATTGGTCGCAAAATATCAAATTACATGTATTCGACCTTTAAACCGGAAATTCTAGGGAAATTAACTGCATTGCATTACATGGCATATTTTCTATATCTTGCAACCCCTATTTTGAAGTCTATGCAGGAAAAGAGATACTTGCTCGATCAATACATTGCTCGACCATTACAATTGCTCGTAAACTCATTGAAAGCAAATCTGGTATCAACATAGAAGGGCTACTGCAACTCTGAACATCAAAGAATAATCTATACAGTAGTACCAAGCCACAGCAGAAAGCCCAATTCCCAAGCTCACCAAGGCGCGGCGGAAGCGCGGCCCAAGGCCACCTCATGCGGCGGATCCGCGGTGGGTCCAAGACATCAGCTCCTCAAACTTCACCAAAACTCCTGTTTCAGTGCCATCAGCTCATAAATGCACATAAACTTCCAGAAGATTCCAGACACTTCCACCAGATCATCAAGTTCCCAAACTACCCTAATCTTTCTAGAACTTGCTTAAACCCTAAGCTAAACCCCAACAACTTGTCAACAAACTTTGGGAGGGAAAGTCTAATTCAAACCTAAACCTAGGTCTATAAATAAGACCCTAGGCTCACTCATTTCTCATCTTAGAGAATTCTTGATCTCACAATATAAGAAACCCTAGAAGAGAGAAAGATTCAAACCATTTTAGTTTAGCCATTCTCTTTCTCCATCTTCTTCTTCCTCAAGATTAGTGAGAAATCTTGTAGGAAACCCTAACCCTAATTCCACTCCAAATCCAACATCTTGAGTACCAAATCAAGCGAGAAATCTTCAACCTTTTGGGAGCCGAGCCGATCTTCAATCGGGCAAGTGATCCAAGCAATCCGCGATCCACGGAGACGAGCGAAGCCAAGTCGACAATCGAGTTCCTCCTCTTGTAGTTTCTTGAGTGATTGTAACGGAATTGTTGATATAAATAAAAGGTGAAATTCGTTAATCTTGCTTGCTTTTTAAATTCCGCATCATGTTATCTTTACTGTTCTTGAATATTGTCTATGTGGTGATGCGCGAGTAAAACTCCGCTCGTTAAGGAGTCGAGAAAATCTTTAGTATGATGATGTAGCAAATTTGTAATCAATTCTTGAATCCCACGAGATTGTAAACCCTGGCTATTTCAAGAATCGACAACCCAATTCGATTCGATGCTTTCTTGATCAACATCGTTCGAGATTGGGGTGATCCGATCGATTCTTGAAATTACTAGAGGCTAGAATATAAATGGTATCCTCGAAAGAGTAAGGGTTAAGAGATGAAACTTTAATTTCATCAAGAAAACCCTAATTCTCGTCGATAACCATTGATCTAGTGTCAATTCCTCGAAGGACAAGAATACGAAATATTGTAGACTACAACACATCTAAAGATCCTATCGATTCCTACGAGCCTCTTTTCTTGATTGTCATTTGGAAAATATCATTGAAACCGATTCTTGTTGTTTATAGTTCTTGATTCTTTAGAAAAGATTAGTGACACACGAATACAAATCAATCAATTGAATCGTGTTTTCTCTTATAGTTGATTAACATTTCATTTCAAACAAATAAAAGTAAAAACGAATCTCGAGATCCCTGAGGACGATCCGCACTCATTCATTAACTTCAACTGACACCGTTGTTTGATTGCGGTCAAATATTTTTGGTTGTGATTTCTTTACTAGTTGATTCGATAAACACATCCACGAAAATAATCAGATCAAAATGGCGCCGTTGCCGGGGATCGCGCGTTAATTCGTTTACATTTTATAGTTTGAAGTGAAAGAATTATTACGTTTCATTTCTTGAATTCAAAATTCGTACAAACTCTTATACGTGTGTTGTGAATTGATTGCAAGGTGATCTGGAGCAATCTGAGCTGTGGAAAAATTATTTGGGATATACCAGAGAGCTGGAGATAGCAATATCAAGCAGCTGAAGAAATTTCGTACACTGTTCCCAACATTTGACCGCGGAAGGGCGGCAGAACCATGCTTTGTGCGGCGGAAGCGCCGCAGGCTTGAGGGTTCTCTGGAAAATCTTTCTTCAGGTGATTTCTCTCTCTCTCCTCTCTCCCTTTTTAGCTCCAACTAATCCTTTCTGCAGGATTCTTTGCAAACAATAGCTGCGCCGCAAAAGCAAATTAAAATTGTGCGTGATTTTGCTTTTCTTGGTTGTTTTGCATTGCTAATACGGAAAATTAAGGGGCACGGCCAAATCCAAATTAGGTGGGGATTTCATTACCCTTCCTAGGCCCCGAAAACCACCAAACTTGCATCCACATTTACCCCCATTAACTAAAAGAAATCTAGAGATGACTCTAAGGACTGTCGCGCTCATTTAGGACAAGAGAGGGCCGTGGGTAATTCATTGCTTATCCGCGTTTTTCTGTGGTGCCTAAGGCGAGTGTGTCTAAGGCTAGTGGTTATTAATTAGGTCCACTGTAGTGGTGGTTCCTTCCCACTTACCTGGCACTTATCCGGCCACAGGGGACAAAGAGGCAGTGAAGGATTGATCCCGCGACTTGTCTTTTGGCAGTTAGGAGCGGTCTAGAGCTGGACCTAGGTGACCATTAGATTCTAGGGTTTGTGTGCTGCATTTGGTTGTCGCATCATTTTTTCAAAATCCGTCCCTTTTCAAAGCAAACACCGCATTCATTTTACCCCTAATTATAAGCCAACGCTGCCACTTGTACTAACCCTTTTTAGTACAAGATAGGCTGGACACGGGATTCTAGTGCCCGTTTAGTCCGCGTACCTTTTATCGACTCTGAAGTCGATAATTCTCCATTTACCTTTTCTTTACCTACTACCATACCCACACCGATGGATCCGAATCCATCAAACTTCTTTAACCCCAATCTGCCACCGTCAGTTGGTGCGCAGAATTCTCCACACATTTCTCTTCAGGAAAGATGCTATCCACTTAGAGGTCCTCTTTCGACCTGCTTATCCACACCACCAGCGAACGGGGATAACTTTGAAATAAAACCCCAGTATATCAACCTTCTACCTAAGTATCACGGACTCGAGACCGAGGACGCTTACGTTTTCATTACCAAATTTGAAAACGTATGCGCTATGATGGGTACGTCTCAACTTTCTGTGGATGCGATGCGTCTACGACTTCTTCCTTTTACCTTGTGCGATATAGCCGAGAAGTGGCTATATAACACCACCGCACACTCCATCACTAATTGGGAAGAATTCGTCGCTGCATTCCTAAAGAAATTTTACCCAGTCCAGAAGACGGCTCGAATCCGTAGCGAGTTAAACCAATTTGCCCAGCTCCCTACCGAACCATTTTCAAAGTACTTTGAACGTTTCAAGGATTTAATGGTTCAATGTCCTCATCACGGCATCCCGAGATGGGAGTTGTGCCGAATCATCTATGAGGGCAGTAACCCTAGCACGAAACAAAGCCTTGAAAATATGTGTCAGGGTACATTTATGACTAAAGACGATGGGGAAGCCTGGCGATACTTAGAAGAATTCGCTGAAAAATCACTGATTTGGGAGAGTGGAACCCAACCATTGAATAGGGGTGGCGTACACCAAGTAGATGTGTCCATAGGTGTTCGAGCTGAAATGGCAGCAATGCAAAAGAAGCTCGACGCTATGGAACACAAATTTGCAACAGCCTCCCTAAACCCGGTTTCACTCCCCAAAACTGTTTGTGGGTGCTGTTCTGATCCGTCTCACTTAACGGAAGAATGTCCGTTTCAAGGTCGTGAGCATACCAATGCCACATTTCAAAGACCTCGAAACGACCCTTTTTCTTCCACATATAATCAGGGGTGGAGGAACCACCCGAATTTTGCTTGGAACCAAAATCAATCTCAAAACACGGTTCCAAACCAAAACAATTTCCAAAGGGTCCCTCCACCACAACAGCAGCCACAACTCCAACTCACTCAGCACCCCTTTCAAGCACATAATTTTCAAAATCAGGTCAACACACCTGCACTGTCTAGTCCTTTACAGTTGACCGGAACTGATGATTCCTCTTCTTTTGCACAATACATGAATTTGATCTTATCAAATATCATGCAAGTTTCGGCTGAAGTGAAATCTTCCGTCGATGACATGAAGAAAAACTCTGCGTCCCAAAACGAGAGTATTAAATCGATGGAAGAAGAAATTGCACGATTAAAGCCGAACTGAGTGCAAGAGAAAAAGGGAAACTTCCAGCTCAATCCTTGCCCAATCCTGGTTATTCACATCATGTGAATGCAATCACCACATTGAGATCTGGAAGAGTGCTTGATAATCATGTTGGGGAAGAAGTTGATAATACTGAAAATCATATCAACACCCCGGCTGAGACCTTTCCACACACACACACATCTAATTCTGACCCCAGTTCTTCTACCCCACCATCTTCTTCCGAGCCTATTCTCCATTTCCCAAAAGGCTCTCCATTACAGCCCACCTCTTTTACCCCTCCTCGGACGATTCCCACTTCCATTCAGGGATCGGTTCCACACACACTTCCTTCTCCATGGACCCAGCGCTAATTGCTAAAGCACCTTACCCGAATCGGTTAAGGGCTAACACACTAAGTCCACAGATGGAGAAGATCACTGAGATGTTTAAACAGGTTAACATCAATATCCCTCTTCTAGATGCTATCCAACAAGTACCTGCATACGCAAAAGTTCTTAAAGATTTTTGCACTAGAAAGAGGAAGAAACAAATGCCCAAGAAGATATTCATGGCAAAAACAGTAGAAACGGCTTTCCCCCAGCAATTACCGAGGAAACGTAAGGATCCTGGATATCCTACTATTTCCATCTCTATTGGGAGAAACACATTAACCGTGCTCTACTAGATCTTGGGCAAGTGTTAACCTGCTTCCTTTCTCAGTTTATGAGCAGTTAGGAATCGGAGAGTTGAAACCATCTCCATGCACTTTACAGATGGCTGACCGATCAATCACCAGACCTAGGGGTGAACTAGAGGATGTGTTAATAAAAATCGGGGAATTTATTTTTCCTGTAGACTTTATTGTAATTGATACACAGCCTGTAGCTAACTCACGGAATCAAATTCCGGTGATTTTAGGTCGCCCCTTTTTGGCCACTTCCAATGCTATTATCAACTGTCGTAATGGTTCTATGACCCTATCTTTCGGGAATAGGTCAATAGAGCTGAACATTTACAAGTTGGGAAGTGTACCCTCTGAACCTACTGCTCAGATATGTTCTGTCGACTTAATGGATGTCGACAGCAGCGAAGTTGATGATCCTCCTGATACCGATCTTGACTCTTTTCATACGTTGTTGTTTGACCCAATTATGTATCATACACATACGGAATCTTCCACCAAGATGTCCGGGTCAACAACTAACACTGATTATGAACTGCTTTAGAGTCTGAAGATCACCCCGCACATTGTGATGACATTATTCTTCGGGGTATAGATGAAACTTTTGAGGAGATCTTCGCTGATGAACTCGCATTTTGAATGACACGGGTGTTGAGATGAATCATGTCCCACTCATTGAAATTGAACCTCCACCCCTTCTTCTGAAATGTAAAAAGAATGCGAGTTATCCATCACATTCACTGCATCGTCTCTCCAAAATGAGACGCACACACATTCTATTCCATCACTTAACTTTTCCCCACTTCTTTTTTCACCAACCCAAGCACTGCATTGATAAAATTTTCGAATGGTTGGTGTTAACTTTCGGTCTTTGTAAAGCTTGGCATCGACCACTGTTTTTTTTGACCCCCACTTGTGATTTTCAAAGCTTAACATTGCATAACTCAAGTTTGGGGGGGTATGTTTTTCTGGCTCTTAAAAAGAAAAGTTTTACAAATTGTGAGCCAAAATAAGTTTGAGGGAGGATCTTCACTTATATATTTGCCCCCACTAATAATTCCTCCCAGATTTACAGATTTTTGTAGGTATAACTGTCGGCAACAGTGAGGACACTGTTGAAAACAAGTTTGGGGGAGGTTTGTGCTTATTTTCGCATCATTTGCATATCATCTGCATAAGCACAAAACATTTCTTTAAAATCTATAAAAATTGAAAAATTTTCAAAACCCATAAAAATTTAAAATTTTCAAATATAAAAATAATTTTAATATTTACACTTTTTGTATATAAATAAGATAATGAAAGTTTAGACAGTGAACAATTACATCCATGAGATTGGAAAAATTTTAGAAAACTAAGAAAATTAGAAGTTTTCTTATACGAACTAGTAATAAGTAGTTATGAGCTGTTGTCCCAAGGGTTAGTAAGATGAAGGACGTCACTAATCTGAGGATAAAAATAAGTCTGAAGAATAGTTTCTATTCTGGAAGCCAAACATTTGAACGTTGCTACCCTGCTATTCGCACTACACACGTCTTGAAGCCTGGGATAGTAGAGGATACCTTGAAATGCTCTTGTCTTAAAGCCAAAAGTATGGAAAGAAAAATAGTATTTTTGAAAATGGTGAGAAAAATGGACACTGGTTTTGTTATCACCAAGGGCAAGAAAAATATATAGCAAAAGGGTGCTTCTCACCTAGTGCCCCAAGGTCAACTGGTCTGGGAGTCACTGCTATGCCTGAGGTGGTGCAAGACTAGGAAAATACACCAAGTTAGCAAGCACATTAGTAATCGGCCGGTTAGTACCTCAAGAAGTATTAACGGTCGCATGAAAGTGTGTAAGCAATCTCGTTTGCCAAGAAGTACTGAGGCCGATGGCAAGAGTATGATAGCTTGAATTGAATTCTCCGGGTGTAGGGATGTCTTTACACACACGCAGGGTGATATGATCGATGTTTGGAAGAAAGATAGGAATGAAGAATAAGACGATGTTTTATTGAGGGAGGATGTGATTTCTAACATTTTTTCATGACCATTAAGATAGGGCTCATGACAACCGAAAAGCTAGCTTAGTTGGAAACCCTAATTTTCAAGGCTTTTTCTTTTACAATTCTTTTCTTTAAATGTAATATTCATGATCTTGCTTTTATTTTTGGATTTTGTGGGTGCAATCCGCTGAAAACCCTCAGGAGACAACACTCCTCCTACTAGGGACACCTAGAGGTTTAAAGGCTTGTTGCACGTGCTCAGTGCAATCGTGTTGCCTACGAAAGTGTGCTAGTTAGTTTTTCTCTTTCTTTGTTTTCTCCTTCTCTTTTTAATAAAACATTCTCTCGAGACGATCGAAATTAAGTTTGGGGGTATTTGATCAGTCGAAAATACTGTATATTTTAGCAGGCAATTTCCTTAACATCTGCATACATATAGGAGAGTACGGTATTCATAATTCACATATTAGCTAATTGGTCGCAAAATATCAAATTACATGTATTCGACCTTTAAACCGGAAATTCTAGGGAAATTAACTGCATTGCATTACATGGCATATTTTCTATATCTTGCAACCCCTATTTTGAAGTCTATGCAGGAAAAGAGATACTTGCTCGATCAATACATTGCTCGACCATTACAATTGCTCGTAAACTCATTGAAAGCAAATCTGGTATCAACATAGAAGGGCTACTGCAACTCTGAACATCAAAGAATAATCTATACAGTAGTACCAAGCCACAGCAGAAAGCCCAATTCCCAAGCTCACCAAGGCGCGGCGGAAGCGCGGCCCAAGGCCACCTCATGCGGCGGATCCGCGGTGGGTCCAAGACATCAGCTCCTCAAACTTCACCAAACTCCTGTTTCAGTGCCATCAGCTCATAAATGCACATAAACTTCCAGAAGATTCCAGACACTTCCACCAGATCATCAAGTTCCCAAACTACCCTAATCTTTCTAGAACTTGCTTAAACCCTAAGCTAAACCCCAACAACTTGTCAACAAACCTTTGGGAGGGAAAGTCTAATTCAAACCTAAACCTAGGTCTATAAATAAGACCCTAGGCTCACTCATTTCTCATCTTAGAGAATTCTTGATCTCACAATATAAGAAACCCTAGAAGAGAGAAAGATTCAAACCATTTTAGTTTAGCCATTCTCTTTCTCCATCTTCTTCTTCCTCAAGATTAGTGAGAAATCTTGTAGGAAACCCTAACCCTAATTCCACTCCAAATCCAACATCTTGAGTACCAAATCAAGCGAGAAATCTTCAACCTTTTGGGAGCCGAGCCGATCTTCAATCGGGCAAGTGATCCAAGCAATCCGCGATCCACGGAGACGAGCGAAGCCAAGTCGACAATCGAGTTCCTCCTCTTGTAGTTTCTTGAGTGATTGTAACGGAATTGTTGATATAAATAAAAGGTGAAATTCGTTAATCTTGCTTGCTTTTTAAATTCCGCATCATGTTATCTTTACTGTTCTTGAATATTGTCTATGTGGTGATGCGCGAGTAAAACTCCGCTCGTTAAGGAGTCGAGAAAATCTTTAGTATGATGATGTAGCAAATTTGTAATCAATTCTTGAATCCCACGAGATTGTAAACCCTGGCTATTTCAAGAATCGACAACCCAATTCGATTCGATGCTTTCTTGATCAACATCGTTCGAGATTGGGGTGATCCGATCGATTCTTGAAATTACTAGAGGCTAGAATATAAATGGTATCCTCGAAAGAGTAAGGGTTAAGAGATGAAACTTTAATTTCATCAAGAAAACCCTAATTCTCGTCGATAACCATTGATCTAGTGTCAATTCCTCGAAGGACAAGAATACGAAATATTGTAGACTACAACACATCTAAAGATCCTATCGATTCCTACGAGCCTCTTTTCTTGATTGTCATTTGGAAAATATCATTGAAACCGATTCTTGTTGTTTATAGTTCTTGATTCTTTAGAAAAGATTAGTGACACACGAATACAAATCAATCAATTGAATCGTGTTTTCTCTTATAGTTGATTAACATTTCATTTCAAACAAATAAAAGTAAAAACGAATCTCGAGATCCCTGAGGACGATCCGCACTCATTCATTAACTTCAACTGACACCGTTGTTTGATTGCGGTCAAATATTTTTGGTTGTGATTTCTTTACTAGTTGATTCGATAAACACATCCACGAAAATAATCAGATCACTCATGCACAACTTGTACGAAGCATGTGTGCCCGCCAAGTGCGCCCACGCCATGCGCACCACGTGTGCCGTCACATACGACACACGTGCACCCATACAGAGGGCAACACATAGGACACACGTGCGCCCGCATGCCAACACGTGCGCCGCATATGTACGAAAGCAAAGAAGCTTTTTTCAGCAGCTAGGAGTTTAAGCGCCAACCAATTCTCCCCTGATGAATGGGACATTGTTCAAAGGGTACATCCGTCCACACCTTCGATATATGGCGCTGTAATCCCTCAGCGACTTCAGAGAGGTGGTGGATTCCAATGACCAATGATATCTCTTTCCAAATGGATATGCGCAGACCCCCATAAACTTCTGCAAGCTACAACCGAGAATTTAATTCTCTCAGAAGACCTCCCCATAAGCTTTCACAAAAAATAGAGAATTTAATTCTCAATAAAAAAGAAGATCGTCCTCTTCTCAAACCCTGGGTTAAGAAAACAGAGAGAAAAATATCTTTCCTTTACCTATTATATCATATCTAAGGGTTTAACCCTTTAAAACTTAGTTCTTTCTCTGAATCTGAAATCTACAAGACAAGTCTTCCACAAGGTGAGAATTTAATTCTCATCGGTAAAATATTGTTCTTGAGAACCAAAGATTCAGGGGAGAACATGGATGAAAGGACGTGAAAAAGAGAGGGTTTATACTCTAGGAACTTAGTTTCTTCATAAACAAGAACTTAGTTCTTGAAGAACCTAATCCCAGATCATCATAATATTGATCTTGGTGATCGTTAATGGTCAAAATACTATTAACAGAATTTAAACTTCTTTAAAAAAATATGAACAGAGATTAAATCTCTAAGGACTCGGTGCCTTACGTAATATCCACGTGAGCACTCGAAAGAAGCAGAAGACAGTGTCTCACGTGATATCCAGGTGAAATCACAGAAGTTCAGAGACTCAGCATCTCACGTGAAGGCACGTGAGCGCCCAAGGACCATGAAAACAACGACTCACGTGATAGCACGTGAGCGCCAAGAAATATAGTGCCTCACGTGATAACATGTGAGCGGCAAAAAATAGCAGCGGATCACGTGATATCACGTTAGCGCTAAAACAAACAGGATATTATATCCTATATTTAAGCTTGGATTCTCTGCTCAGTGCTTAGCATTGTTGGGTAATGTAAGAATCAAAATAGATAATATGGCCCAGTGCTTAGTACTTTCGGGTAACATAAAAGCCTAACACTTAGTCTGAAATAGACTAAGTCCCTGAAGTTTAATCTTTTTGATTTTATATCAACTGAGCCCATATACTTATGATATCTACGTCGATCTTAGTCTCATATATGACTAATGATCTTCATCCTATACGTTCTAAGTTAATCTTAGTCTCATATAAGACTAACGATCCTTAGATCTACCATGATCTTTTCCCTCATATACGGAATTTGTTTCAAGAGTACATCTTTCCACACCTCTGATATATGTCGTTGTAATTCTTCAATGTCTTCAGAGAGGTGGCAGGTCCCAACAACTAACAACTCTTTCCTCGTCCCTACTTGATGAAAGATATGAAATTTCATCGAGACATGGAATGCCTTACGCATCTCATATAGATGCGCACACTCATATCGATACACCCCACATTGATGCACTTCCATATTGATGTGCGCACCTCATATTGAGCATCGACTTTATACATATATGTATATGTATATCTTTGAGGGAAATATAAATGCCTTCAAATTGGATCACATCCTAATATTGGGCGCATCCCATGTTATCATCGTTCACTTCGCCAAGTAACATATACACGTGCTGTAAGTCCACGTTGCCCACCCCGGTGCTTACGGGGAGGCGGAAAACATAATAAAATTTGGATTTTTAATGACTTAGGCAACATGGACCTTGCTTGTGAGGATCTTTACTAAACTAAAACTAGCTAAAGAAAACTAACAACTAGTTAAGTTGTAGAAAGGTTATACCTTGAGCTCGAACTCCTTCTCTCCTTGCACGTCGGAATGGTAGAAAGGCCTCACCTTGCTTGTCTTCTTCCGTCAAAGAACGATCCACCCGAAAGCCTCGACCTTTAGCTTCAACTCCAAGCTAGGAGTAACTAGAGTGCAAGAAATGCTAAGACTTGAACCCTAGAAGTGAGTAGAGAAGATCAAGTGAAGGTTTTTTCTCAAGCTTTTTGTTTCTCAACACATGAGAGGGAGAGAGCTTGAGGGAGAGGATGAGCAAGAGAGAGAAAAGATATGAGAGAATGAATTATTAGTGAGCCATTCTCACTAATATGTGTGTGTTATTTTAATTAATTAATTAGCAAGAAAATTGTCATGGTTTAATCAAGAGGTGACCATTATCATTTCATTATTATGCAAATTGCAAGATCAAAGAGCATCTTCCAAATGAAATGATCATGGTCAACTTGTCAACATGGTCAACAAGTCAAAAAGTCAAAATGTCACAACAACAACCATGCACAATAATTAAGCTAATTATTAATTAACAATAATACACACAAAAACAATAGGGTTAATAAAATGACAATAGTCATTAACCCTAAACAAGGTCCTCTCCCTCAATCTCAAGCAACTGTGCATACGCACCCGCATTCGTGATCCGAGAACACGAATACAATGAGAAAAACCAATCTCAAATCATATACTAGGATCCGGCTTAAACCAAAGCCCGCTAGTATAAACTGTCCGGACAGCAAACGTGCACAAGTGCGCGGATGCGAACGAACCCTGTCGCAAAACCATGCGACCTCTACTCGTTTTGCCTAAAGGCGAATAGCTCTCTGTGTGGGACTCTAAAGACTCGACACTACGCTGGCAGTGGGTTTAACCACAGACCGCAAGCGGTACTAG